>JBBBVU010000001.1:16926959-16941745 GCA_037177055.1 Atherinosoma microstoma | reverse complement strand
CAGTGGGAGGCTTCGTCAAGTCCGGTGTAAGACGGAAAGGTACCGGAGATCATTCCTGCCAGCAGCCATCACCCTCCAGAAAAAGGTCCTATCTTCACCTTCAAATTAAAATTTTTTTGTATCATTATTATTATTTTTAAAAAAAATTTAAAAAAGTAAATACCCTGCTACAACAATAGTTTCCCTCTAAGAGGGATAAATAAAGTATATTTCATTTCATTCATATGGCCAAAACAAAGAGCTTTTTGGGTTGAATAGATGGATAATCCTCAACTGGCCATGTCACTTGCCTGATCTCAATCCAATCACGCTGTGAGAGATTGGTGATTTGTGGAACACAGTCTGCAGTCACTTAGTGATAGTAGTTGATATCTCATAAAATCCTTAATATGATCACTTTATTTGACTTTGTATATCAGTATAACCCCTTCTAAAGCCCTGATTTTTAATGTCTTTAAAATATGAAGGGTTGTAGTTCACATATTGGGTCAAAACTTTCTCAAATTGGAGCTGAAACTGTTTTAGCTCAAACTGACTGAGCAGATTCACAGAAAAAGAAAAAACTGCCATATAATTATGATCTGAAGTGTAGTTGGCAAACAAAGCTAAATCTTTTTGGTAAAAGTGATAAACTGGAGTATTGACTTATTAACATAAGCCACAAATTTAACAAGTGATATCCAAAAAGTTGAAAACCATCTACTATCAGGTTTACTTCTGTGTAATTTTAACTTGTCTCATAAAAGATTGTCTTTTAAAAATAATACCAGAGGAATCCCTCAATTTTTACAATCAGTAAAATATCACAAAAATATCACAAAATGTCACATTATATATATATATATATATATATATATATAAAATTGTCTCTTAAATTAAAGATTTTTTTATATTAACCCTCTGTTTTTTTGTTTATTATTTTGGACAATTTTTTTTTAGATAAACATAGCTGTCCATGTTATTCAAAAACTATAGCTAAAAGAAACCTAACAAGGATTCTAACATTGTGGCCTACACACAAGCCTCCCAGTGGTGATGGTGAGACGGTGCTTTGTTTAGACATACATTCAACTGCACATAAGTTGCACAATTTCTAAGTTGCAGATACAGTGTGAGCATGATTTTAGTAAGATAAAAAAAAAACATAAAAATCTGTTGGCCACTGTATTCCAAAGACAAATATGTTATCATACACTAATTATATAATAAGTTGCTCCACTGCTGAGAAGATGTCCTGGCCTCTATGTGTGTTTTTATCTGAGGTTGTACTGCCATCTGTTGATGTGTGGTGTTAAATACACTCCATAAGGCCCAAAGAGTGGATGGACTGATGGGTTACATGTTGCATTCAAGTACTCATCGCAAATACCCAACCTTAGGTTGTGTATTCAAAGTTTTCCCTTGAAGAATAATAAATAAATCATGTTGATGACCTTTGGTGGTTGTGTGAGTGCATGGGTGAGTTCATTTTATCTCAATTAACAAAACAATTTTCAGTCAAACAAACATCGCACTGAACTGTGTGTCACACAGGAAGTTAAGCAAGACTTTTTTCATCTGTCTAAAACAAGACTCATTGAAAAAACATCCACACCTTCACTAATCACAGTTTTTTTCTGCAGGAATTCCAGATTAGTCTGATACACAGTCTTGGCCTTGGGGACTCCCTTGTTTTTATCTCCAATTCATCTGAGTTACAGTAAATAAAAGGGCTTGTGAAGAGTTTATTGATGAACTAAGTAAGGACTGCTCAGGCAGGGAAATATTCAAAACATGGAGGCAGGGTTGACAGTTTTCACATTTACCTTGGAGTGAGAATGGTTTGGAGGTTTCTGAAAATCTTGCTATTTCTGTGTAGTCCTGTCTGTATGGGCAGTGTCACTGTCTTCTTTTCAACCTGCAACTTCATTAGTCCTGATTTTGTTTTTCACTGTCAGATGTGTGCCAATGTCTTACATTTAATGTGTTAAAATTAACAGACCCACAGCAACTGTCCTCAAGCAGATGAGGCCACTCATTTAAACTTTAAACTTTGGGTAAATCTAGTTATGATTTCCAAAGCTAACAAGGTTCTCGGCATATAAGAAATTTTGCACAGAAAGACTCAGAAACCTATTTGAAACTTTTCAAGCTATGTTGAAAGAAACCAAAAAATTCTAATACATTAAAATGATTGAAACCACATTGTGATTTCCCACTCATATGGGGACATATGGTAGGCATAAGGCAGGCAGCATACATTATTTTGCAGAATAAATGCAAGGTGCATTGAAGAGTTCTTCTCCAAAATCCTGTAAAAGCCAAATTTATAAAAAAGAAAGAGTTTGTCATGCCATTTTGTTGTTTAGTGAACCTATTCACTGCTCTATCAACATTTCATGCCAAATCGCTATATTTCCTTGTTTAAAATTTACTGAGAAATGCAGTTCGTCATGCAAACTGATTTAGGGTCTAGGTATAAAATGCTATTTACCTGATGACTATTCAAATGAATTTAAAGCGTTTTGGAAAAGAACTCTTCAATTTGAGGTCCACAAGTGTGGCCCAACATCAAGAATAAAAGTTGTGAATGGAAACTGAAAGGAAAAAAATAACACTGTGCATGTGCTCAATTACCTCCACCAAGGCATGGAAGTTATGTTTTGGGCGGCGTATGTCAAAAAGTAATGGACAGATTTTGATTAAATGTTTAGGAAATCTCCGAAATGATATAAAGAATAACTCATTAGATTTCGGGAGTGATCCGGATTACCGTATGGATCCTGGAATTTTTTTGACACTAGAACTGCCAACAAAATACAACACAATAACCCCAAGAACCACCAGAGGGGTCATTTTGACAACCTGCTAATGCATCATTAAAGGAAAATGACAAAGGTTGCATTTACAAAGGCCAATTTTTTTTCCCACCCTTCAATCTTTTTTAACAGTGCTCTGGATGTCAGCTGATATTGATTAATTGTATCACACGTAGAGAGCTCAATTATGAACGCACAGCGGGTCATTCTGGCATTGATGCAGCTCCGGTAGAGGACACATTCATTCATTGCAGCCATGTCCAAAATGTTATAAAGCACCGTAACAGCCATCTACTAGTTACAGCTCCAGATTAATACTGCCTCAGCATCTTGTCAAGGATGTCTACTCTTCTTCCTCTGCTTCTGTTCATTTCTTTAAATTATGTTTGTCTTTCTGTCTGTTAGCAACATAACCCAAAAGGTTATGCATGGATTTTGATTAAATTTTCAAGAAATGTCAGAAATGGAATAAAGGAACAAGTGATTTCATTTTGGGGGTGATCCAGATCACCATCAGGATCCATGAATTTTTTAGGGTTTCTTTACTATAGGCAGATAAGGATCATTTTGCCATTACAGCTTCTAACTCAACACATAATGCCCAGAATCATTGTAAAAGAATAAAATAAATAAATTACAAGATGACATCATGGTAGATGTTATAATCCAACATTGTTTGACCCAGATCATGTTGATATTCTGGATCTGGTGATCCAGAAGGTACAAAATATAGTGGGTACTGGTTGGGCTGTTGTGCCTTTTGTGGAGTTTCTCGGGTGGCTGACCCTGTATGGCTTGGTGGAGGTCTGCACTCTCTGAGTGGTTCTAGTTTCTTATGATACAAACTGAGAATTCCTCCCACATTTTCCAACTCATGCAAACCTAACCCCAGGCTTGGACCGGGGTTTAGAAATAAGATCATTTATGCAGACACTTTCTAAAAGCCTTCTAAGATTACCCAAAGATCTTGCTAAATATGCACCACATTTAGCTTTAGGAGCGCAAATGTAATTAACATGGTCTACTGAATAATTTATCTTTAGATTGTGAAGGTTAAATTAAAACTGAAGATTAATTCTAAAACAATGAACAGTTGGTTATTTTGAGGGATTTGTATCCAATATTTCAAACAGCACTTGAACGCATCTGGTCTAATCCATTCTAATCTGGGCAGGAACGTCATCACATCAGAGATGACATCTGTGGATAGCAGCTTTACGGTTCAAGAGAAATTAATGTGTAGCTGTTGTTTCCTGAGACAAAATGACTATTACAACTTGCCAGAAGGTTACCCTTATATCATGCTCTGTTCTCTGCATCTCCCTCTTCCTGCCCAGGATGCTTTTACCCAGAGGGAAAAAGGAAAAGGGCCATCCTGAGGGTAAGGCAGCTTATCAGGTCATCATCCACCCTGCTCCATCTCTGGTGTTTTTTTTTGTTTTTTTTTATGTTGCTGCTGCTGATGTTGTTGTTGCCAGCTGTTATGCTATACAGAGGGCCAAGCCTAGAGACTCCCCCATATATTAGATTGTTATACAATACTATTTTTTTTTTTTTTTTAGAGAAACATGTGTATGATCTTATTACCGAACATTTTTTCAACATGCTCCTGTGAATGGGGTTATAAGTGCTTTACCACAAGAAATCTAAGGCATGCAATTACGTTATTCTATGATTTTACGTTCATATATTATTTATACATATATATTGAATTTTAAGCCTAATACAGGTTAAGGTGATTTGGTTTGGATCTTTTTGGATCTGAAAATGAAGGAGGCCACACAAAAGTAAAATTACTTTACTGTCAACAGGTTTGGAGATTTTAAAACCTTCTCATTTCAACCTTTAAAGAATAACCCCAATTCCAAAAATGTTGAGACACTGTGCAAAACCCATATCTTATTCCCAAATGGACATAAACAACATATCAGATGTTGAAACTGAGACATTTTATTATTTCATAGAAAAAATATTTGCTCATTTTAAATTTGATGGCAACAAGATATCTCAAAAAAGTTGGAATAGGATGATGTTTACCATTGTGTAGCATCATGTCTTCTTTTAAAAACTGTCTGTAAATAACTGAGAAGTGAGGAGACCAGCTGATGGAGTTTTAGGAGAGGAATATTGTCCCGTTCTTGTCTGATGCAGGATTCTAGCTGCTTAGCATAGTTCTGAGCCTTTGTTGCCAGGTTTTAGTTTCATGATGCACTAATTGGTGCAAAAATATTTGCAAATATTTTTTTTGCAAAAAAATTGATGATGGGGCCGAACTGCAGGCAGGCGAGTCCAGCACCTGGACTCTTCTCCTGGAAACCCAGACTCTTGTGATGGATGCATTATGAGGTTTGGTATTGTCTTACAAAGAATTTGCAAAATGATGATGGAAGCAGACTTCTGTACCCTCGTACCTTTCAGCATTATTGTGCCTTCACAGATGTGTAAGCTGCCCACACCATAGGCACCAATGTAATCCCATAACATCAGAGATGTGGCTTTTAAACTGTCTGCTGATAACAAGCGAGATGGGTTCTCTGCTCCTTTGTCTACACAGCGTCCATGGTTTCCAAAAGGAATTTCAAATTTGGATCCATCTGACCACAGAACAGTTTTCCACTTTGCGCCAGACCATTTGAAATGAGCTTTGACTCAGAGAAGACAGTGGTGTTTCCGGATCATGTCCACATACTGTATGGCTTCTTTCACCTTTAATTGCAGATGGCATGGCGAACTGTGTTCACAGACAGTGATTTCTGAAATTATTCCCTGCAGTGGAGATTTCCTGTGGAGAATTATGCCTGTTTTTAATGCAGAGTGACTACTTTTTCAATCCTTCCCACCCACTCCCGGTAAAATTCTGACCATTACCGCCCGCTCCCGCAATTTGTCTCAGTCATTCCCGCCCGCTCCCGTAATATTTGCGTCCAAACTCACCCGCTCCCGCCAACCCACATGTATATATTAATAAGTTTATATGCACCTTGGTTGGCCAAGGCTATATATGATAGAAGAATGAATAAAAAAATATATTCAACAAATATCTCTCAGTTTGAAAGAGCAATTCTATATAAATGTGAAAATGTAACATATAATTGTGAAGACTTCTGCAGTGTATAATATCATCAAAAGATTCAGAGAATCAGGAGGAATCTCTGTGTGCATGGGACAAGGCCAAAGGTAAAAACTAGATGCCTGTGATCTTCAGGCCGCGAGGTGACTCTGCATTAGAGCCCTGCATTGGGACTGGAATCCCGTGGGACCCAAATCTTGTGGGAGGAGCAGTTTTAAGGTTAATGTGAATTAATGTCTTAGAGTAGAGAAGTCGAGAACAGCTGCGCTTGAATGTTTGTTGAACAGAGTTTATTTCATTATTTCAGGAAAACGGTTTCCTTATTGCAATAACTGTGATAAAACAAGTGTCTTCTTTAAATCTCAGGAGAGACCGAGCCTGGGCAAAAAAAGAATAACACATGCTTCCCTGAACTTTCTGCTAGCTTATACTGACCAATCGCAACAATTACCAATTAAATAAGAAGCTAACTGCTCTTACCTTAATCACCTTGTGATCTCGAGAAAACAAAGCTAGTAAGCAGTCACAGAGAAAATGTAAATTATGAGGTGAAAACAAAGTTCACTCACTCAAGATAATGGAAGGATTAACTTATGACTTTGAGATAACAGCAATAAAAATTAATAACTGCAGTAATGGCCACTTTCGGCTTCCACAGACAGGTTTTTTTTTTTTCATTTTAAGAAAGATGAAAGAAACTAGCATGAGATATCTGATTTGCTGTAAATTTTACAAATAAAATCAATAGTTAATTAACAATTTTTAGATGACTTGGAAAATTAAAATAAGTGTTATAGCAGAGAAAAACTGCCAGAGAAGAAACTCTAGTGTGTGACAAATTTGCTGTGACAAGTGACCAATCGATCTGTTCTTGTCTCCTCCAGTTGGACCGGGATTCTACCCCTCTATAATGCATAAGTTGTCAGTGCAAGAAGACCCAGATTACTGGGATGTGGATCTTTCCCCTTCACTGACACACACTGTTGAGACCATGGCAAAAGTGAAAAGCATTGGAAGAGGCAAAAAATACAATCTTATGGCTCAAGTTATTCCCATCTATGGCTTTGGGATCCTGCTTTACATCCTGTATATCATCTATAAGGTAATCACTTCAGTTCCCTGTTTGGTAGGCAGATTGTATGAAAATAAGAGGCCAGTGTGTTGTATGACTGTTAAGTGTTAAAAAATTTTGCTGCATGAAAATTGTACATTTAGATACCAATTAAGAAATGTAACATCTGGTAGATTGATTTACATTATAACCACTCCACTCTGATCTGCCACTATAATCATGCTCATGTTCACAGCTGACATGTAAAGGAAAGACAAATAAATCGGGAAACCACTCTGCAGTGCCAAACGCAAACATGTCGCATCCGATTAGTAAGTACCTTCAGCAATTTAAAGAATTAGTCAATCACGCAGTTCCAAGCTTGTTTTCCTCCTACTTTAATGGGCTCATATGAATGCTATTTTATCTGAGAGCATTTATTTCCCTAACAAATTATTATGATTAATTGGCATGAAGTTCTTCAGTAAAAGTCTGCAAATGTTTTCATAGACCTGCATTATATATTGATATTAAAACAATGTCTGTTGTAGATTGTGCAGCAACTGATAATGAGCTTGCCAGACTTCAGGAGAGACTTCTGCAAACAGAGATGATGATGGAAAGGATTGTTTCAGAGAGAAGTCATTCTTCTTCAAGGTAGGAGTTATATTTTATGTTTTACTTCTGTTGGCCTAAGAGGCACAGAAAGTGCTTCATGCTGGACAAGAAATATTCAAAGGGCTAAAAGCCACAAGCATATTTCACTTAAGTTGAAATGTGTTTTTTTTTTTTTCCTTTTCCTTTTTCTTGAAATAGCCATTTGAAGTGGGTCGTACTGCATACACTAGTTAGGAAGTAATGGGAGAGGAATACTCATGGCAATCATTGGACTACATTTTTTTGTTGTTATAATCAAGCAAGTCATGTGATTATTTTTATTAAGTCTGTATTCGCTGAAAGAAAACTCAAAAACAAAGAGCAAATACTTCCAATGATTATACACACTGTGGCAAGTCATACGCAAACAGTTTACTAACCTTGTTGAAAGTGATCTGGCAGAGCCTCATCATATCCATCCTGACTTGGCTCCCATGTCTATGCTGCTCTCTAGTGGAAGAGGGCGGAAGAGTAAATCCTCAATATCAAAGAAGGAAGAGAAGCTGCTCAAACAGCTCAGACAGATCACACTGCTCATACAACAGGAGAGTCGGTTAGATGGAGCTTCCCCAGAGATGGAGGCTGAGGAGGTAGCCTATGGTGCAGACTGGGAAGGTACATGACTCACCAAGCTCCTCTCTTATAAGAGAGGGTTTTGTTTTCAGAGAAACCAGATTCATCTTTTGAATTTTTGTTTTGTTTTTGTGCACCAACACAGGCTACCCAGAGGAGACCTACCCAGATTATGCTGTGCCCCGTGACAGACATGGGTTTGAGACCATCAAGCTGGAGGAACCCAAAAACACCCCCTGCCAGCTCACTGCTGAGGCCCTGGCAGAGAGGATGGAACAAGAAGAGGAAGAGATTGCAGGAAGGAAACTCTCCATACTTCAAGAGGAAGATGAGGAGGAAGAGAACAGAGAGGAAGAAGAAGATGAGGAGGACGAAGAAGAAGTAGGGGAGATAGAGGAAGGCATTGAGGAGGAGGAGGAGGAAGAGGAGGAGGAGGTGGAAGAGGAAGCAGAGAAAAGGCACTTACTCAGTCTCCCCCTGCCTGCCGCTGAAAGAAAGCAGGAGAGAGTTGGTTTGGAAGTGAGTGAAGAGCTGCAGCATCCAACCAGAGGAAAGAAGCAAATAACCTTTAGTGACCAAAAACATGTCTTCCACTACCCCCGAGAGGAAACTTTTGGGGAGGAGGAAGGCAAAGAAGATGAGGTGGAGGAAGAAGATGAAGGGACAGAGGTTGAGGAGGAAGATGGGGAACCTGAAGAGGAAGATGATGATGATGATGATCCACTGATGGAAGCAGAGAGCCTCCAATTTGGTACTGAAGGTCCTTCAAACCCAGAGGAAGAGGCAGAGGAGGACAAAGAAGAGTTTGTGTTAATGTCAGTGCCAGTGGAGGGTGGTGGTCATATCTACGCAGACACACCCAAAGAAGTTGGCGTGAGTGGGCTGAGGATGCGGAACAGGAGAGAGACATGAAGGACTTTTCTTGCATCTCTAATAAGCTTTCTAATCATAAAGTGAACTCAGTCATCCTTCTGTCTTCACCCTTATTCCTCACACGTTTAAGCTGTTGATCCCAAGCTAAACAAAAACACAATACAGCTGTGCAAAAAAACCAAAAACTCTCCTTTACTCATCTGCTCCTTTAACAGAAAAAAAGCAAAAACATCAAAGCCTCAACTTATTTTAATGACGTTCATGAGAATCAGAATAAGCCCCTACAGACCTGTGTTCATCTATACAGATGTTTTAAGTTATTGTCACTTATATAAGTACAGCTGAGCTTGAGTACATAGTCAGTTAATTTAAAAAATCTGTGTGGGTGAGAAGTGCCTTTGATTTAAAGAAAGGATATGAAGATCATGATCTTAACTGTTCATCAGATTGGCAATCTCAAAATGACAAGGAATATTGTGGAGATTTGTACAATCTATAATTATTATTATCACCTCTGATTAGTCATTGTTATCCCACACTGTTTGTATAATATGATGCATCTGTTCATGATTTAAAACCAGACAAGACGTCACGTTTCACCGTAACAGAGCAGAGGCTTTTTGAGTGTCCCATTCTTTTAGTTTTTTTGCAGTTTGAAAAAGAAGAGGAACATCCAGTAAGCATCAAAATTTGCCCTTTCCAGGAAGAATTCATCCTAGAAATAAGATTGCTGTAGAATTCACAGCAGAAGCAGGGAGAGGCTGTGATAGAGAAAGTTGGTTGTGACAGTATATACGATGTCCGTGTTTTAAGGAGCAGATGTAAGGATGAAAATGTATATAATAAAGATCATTGTTGTAAATGTGTTTTAACAAAACATGTCTTTAAGACATTACATGCCATACCGAATTTAAGTGATAATTTTCCTTGTGCAATTCTAATTAGAAATTGATGTGTAGGTTGTACCTTATTAAAACATTTAGAAGAAACCGTGCATGTGTTAGTTGTTCTTGAACATTGAAAATACATTAAATTCTTACACTGTACAATTGTATCTGCCAATTTTGAGGTTCACATGCTAACTTTCATGATGTTTTCTATGACTGCCTTCTCTCCTTTCGCCCTCATGCACCCCCTTTCATCATGCTCTCCTGCATAAACTTCACAGTTGGGACTATTTATTCACAGCGGTTGTCCAGGCAACACTCATTTTAGATTCCAACAAAATTATCTTGATTTGATCTTACCAAACGATGTATGTTTACTACCTATCCATTCAGGTTAGTGTTATGCAGTGTCCTAACTGTATCTAGGATGTCAAAGACACTTTGATTCCCACTGGTAACTTATGTGCCATGTCTGTACACTCCCTGTTTTTCACAGCAAAATCATGTGCTCTATGGAGTCATTTAAAAAAGACAGCTGATTAATGGCATTATAGCTCATTCTGTCCCTTTTCATTACTGCCACAGATCTGTTTCTACTAACTTGAAGCAACAGTATTTATATCCAGGTCCACCGCTCTGTTTTTCTTCACGTGAAGCACTCATGCAGATATGAATAACCAAGAATGTTTGGGTGTTTACAAATCTTTTCATAAGCACACTCATGCTTAGGAAAATAGTAAATCTCTGTCTAATTTTGATGATTACATGTTTTCTAATTTGTATTTCTGTACTTTCAATTTTTCTGATGCTTTGGTGTTGTTCGTAAGATACTATACAACTTAGAAATAAGGCAAGAATTGAGAGGTGACAACATACTTTTGGTAATTTAAGTAATATTGCTCCAGTGATTAACTCAATTTGCTATTCTACTTCAGTCACTTTTTGGCATTTAAGCATTTTGTTGTTAATGCAACTGGAGGTGTACATAGCTTTTAAGCTTAGTGTCACAGCTGTTACTTTGATGTCTGTTTTTCTGTCCCATTTTTCTTTGAAGGACAGCAGTGTTTCATGAATACATATCTTTTCTGGTTGTGACTGATAAAGCAAGTTAAAAGAGCATTCTTCTTACTGGATGATCAAAAACAGACATTTGATGCATTTATCTTAGTCTAAGAAGGAAAACCAAATTACAACGATGGTAAGATCAATCAGCAGCCCCCATGTTGGGGGTTGTCTCTCTGATGAAACAAAGATGTAAAGCAGAAAACAATACTATCAAAAGCAAAGTGGGCAAGAAGGGCAGAGCCACAACAAATCAAGCAAAATGCAGCATTGACCACAGGATTTGATATGTCTGTTTCTAATCCATTATGGTCATCCAAACATCTGTGTAGTGCTGGAACTGCTTCACGGTGGGAATGCCAGTGCACTGTTTAACCATGGATCATCTTTTCATTACACCGTTATTCCAGAACAATCAGCAAGTGGGTTATGAGCACCGTATTTTCATAGGATTGCATTCTGTTTTATTTATGTTTTTGTAAAAGACTAACTCACAAAATAAGCAGCGTATATCTTCTCCATTTTTATATAAAATCTTCTCTCTCATCATGTAGACCTCATTGCTCCTCAAAAGAGGACTGGCTCTGTTAAGAATAACTGGAAGGGCTCAGACAGAATTTAATTGTTGCAAAAAGACGGCTTGTTTCCTTGTTTTAAAAGAGCTGAAATCTATAAATTCCTTTTACACATGATTTCAGAAAGTTCAATGGTTTTACCTCTTTTCTTAAGAACTCAAAATACAGTTTGACTTACTGTAAGTTTATTTTCCCATGAACAAAGGACTGTGTCTATACCACCACGGTAAACTGTACACCATTTACTGTACATTACGATGACAGCACTGAAAACAAAACGTGAAAGAACCTTTGGTTCCTGGACACATGTATGAAAAGCAGACTTTACAGCTAGAGTATCAACAGTTTTGAAATAGAAATTTAAAATAGAACACAGTAGAGTACAAGAATAGCACATTTCATAAAGATTTCCTCATAACCCACAGCAACAATAGCAGTATCAGAGATTGTTCTTTGCTGTCATTTAGCATTTTTTTAATGGTCATAAAATACAAAATCTACTATCATATATTTGAGAAAGGATACTTCCCCATAAGAAGCAAGAGGAATAATATTTTGAGTAAAAATGTGAACAGCATGTGATATAGAGACTTACTGCCAGTTAGATGAGAAATGTATCAACCTCTACTTCAGTGGAGCCTAAAGTTAATTAAAGATGTGAAGCAAGAGATGAAGTATGTGTTGAAGCTGTGGTGGATTCACACTATGTTTGTTGGCAGTAAGTGAATCAGTACATTTTGTTCCGAGTAGACATTGGAGAATATGAGCACAAACTTCAGCCTGAGGGCCTCAGATAGCTGTTGTATCTGCTGCCTGTACTACAGAATGGCATAAATAAATACCCAACTCTTTAGTGTACTGTTGTGTACGTCCTAAATGTAATTACTGTGCGTGGACAATAGCTGAAATGCTGTCCTGTGATGCACACACAATGGAATATTATCTCCCACAAGTTAGCAAACCTAGGTATGCAATTACTCCAAATCAACTTTGCATTAGACAACTAAATTCTGAGAAATATATCTCCAGTGCATGGGAGGACAGCAAAGAAGCAGAAAGACCAATTCAAGCTCAGCTCATTTTACGGCCAAAGATTAACACTGGAATTAGTCTTCAAAGGCACAATAAAGTATATACAGCTGTATCTCTTCCATCACAGACTTTAAAGTAAAGTGCACCATCATCCTATACATTCACATATGACACTGTGACACAATATTGTTTATGGTACACAGCACTGTGTAATATGCCTTTGGCCTTTTTATGTCTGAGTCTCTAATTGATTCATGTGGGGACAAGGAATTTTCTGGTAATGATAACTAATGCAGCTCCATGGACCCAATACTGATTGTTGCAAAATATAGCAGAAAAAAATCACTATGTAAAAAAAACATGTAAAATGACTAAATAAATATATTATGATATGCATATCATTTTTGATTTACTATTCAAGCAGTTATTCATGCACAATGAAGTGTGTAACATTGTGTTTTTATGTGGCAAATAACATAAAATCTTAAAACCTACTGATGTGTAGCTGTTAGTTGCAATTTACATATAAGGAAATGTTAAATTTCTAGATCTACTACATAAAAGAACAGAGTTTAATAATGCTATAACAGTACAAAATGACAAATAGTTACCACAACAAATTAAGCTGACTTTGAAAGTGGAATACTCTTTGTGCTTGTTTTCTTCCACTGACCAAGACCATCCTGAGATCACCCCCCTCCCACACCCCACCCCACCCCACCCCTCCTCAGACACACACATACATGTAAATTTGAGGCCCACAAAGCCTTTTGGAGAATGTAGGGATTCCAGTGAACTGGGGGATTTGGAGATCTCAAACCAGCCCCAGGGATTCATTAACAGCCCTTGAGGACAGATGGACCTGACTGGGGGCTATTCACAGGCTAACTTGCTGTCAAAGCTGGAGAGGGCAATGGCAAAGGCTTGCAGGGCACACATTGGGTAGTTATAGTCCATGGTGAAAACATCCTCTGCCACGCGGCCAAACTGCATCACGATGTAGTCAGCTGCAGGGAAAATAGAAATGGAAGCATATTTTTCAGAAGCTACTTTAGAATATTTCAGTCCTTTTCTGTATTCTTAATTGTGGGCACCTTATATGAATATATATTTTGTATCAAATTAAAGATGCCATTACTTAAAAAAGAAAAAGAAGAATCCTGTGAATAAATAAAAGCAATGTAAAGTTGTAGAATTTAAAAATCATTGTTCCAATATTTTTATTTACACGATACAGAAAACAATCATTATCTTGTCCTAACTTTTTAATGTTACTCCTGAAATGAGAAGCCAAAACCTTCGGCCACTCCTAAAAACTGTCTTGGCCAGGGGCAAAGTATGGCCATGACGATTTTTTGCCGTCACACTATATGAGAAGTGATGAACATAAAGTAGATAATATGTGTAACCTCCACCCTGAGCATTTTGGCAGTGCTGGTTTTAGAAAAGCTAGCTGAGCTCATGCTACCTCTGCCATCAAAGTGACAAACTTAATTGTTTTCTAAAGTTTTGTAGATGTGGAAAACTTTGAACACACTGCCATTTACATTTTGTTAGCCTCATACCATAATTGCTTTAAGGGGCAATAAGCTGAAATTCATAATTTGTAGATTGAAGGAACTGAAAAATGGATATGTGAAGAACAAGAGGCGTTATTTCATCTGGAGTACAGCATGACATCACACATCGTCTCTCTGTGTTGATTTCCAGACTTGTGTCTACCAGCCTGTCCGGCTGCGCGTTCATGTACGTTCATGTGAATCGCCACCTTCTCCCTCCTCTCGGAGCCCTCAGCCCTCCCTCCCTATAAAAGGCAAAATCCAATGAGCAATGGCAGCTTGTGTATTTTCAAAGCGAAATAGCAGAGAGCAGAACGAAACATTCATCTGATCTGACATTACTTCTAGAAAAAACAACGGCCGTTGGCAAAGAAGTTGTCGGATAAAGAAAGGGACATAACTCGGATTAAGATTGGCCTTGTATTTCCAAAGTGGAGAGCACTGCGAGAGCTAAAGGGGCTACCATTTGACTAGAAACTAAGAACAGTGATAATGCTCAAGCCCTGTTCATTAATGTTGACAAGTTAACTAACCCTCCTGTGTCAGTAACCCGGGAACTTCTATCCAACCATGCCTGTAATGAGTTTGCTTCTTTCTTTACTAAGAAAATTCAGAAAATCAGGCAGTCAGTCAGTGCTTCCATGCCAGG
>JBBBVU010000001.1:16911121-16922973 GCA_037177055.1 Atherinosoma microstoma | reverse complement strand
AGCCAGCACACCTGATCACTCTGTCTAGTCTGTTGGTGTCTCTCTTCCTGGTGCTTCCTCCCCAGCACATCACAGCATAAAAAAAAGCGCTGGCAACCACAGACTGGTGGAAGATCTGAAAAAAAAAATATTCCAAATTTCCTTGTGGGAATTAATTTGGATATTCAAAACTTTAATAAAACAGTAAATGAGTGCAATAATTTCTGTGTAAAATTAGGTCCTAGTCTAGCAGCAAACCTTACTAAAGCAAAAGATAATGAAGGTATAAACACAATAATGGAAAAATTTAACAGTATTTCATTGGTAAAGTAGAAAAGGATGAGATCATTATATTTGTAAAAGATTGGGCAAGTAAAGAATGAACTGATTGTGAATTGGTAAAAAACATAATTGAATTAGTCATTCATTACAAGAGAATTTCCAGAAAGAATGAAAATTGCTAAAGTAATTCCACTTTATAAAAATGGTCATGGACATGTTATTGCAATTACAGACATAATATTTAGAATAGGAACAGATATTTTCAATAAACCCAGATTTAGACCTGAACTGAAGGAACGATGTATCTTGTTGTATGATGTATCAAAAATATGGCTAAAGTTAATTTGTAAAATAAATATACGTATATGTTAAGGGTTTTCTGTTTTGTTGTGATGGCTTAAAATGAAGAGTGCTTTGGCAGGTAAATGTGAGAGGCTACATAAGCTTTATTTTATTTTAACTTTTTTGTTTGTGTTTTTTTTTTTTTTTTTGGTTTAATAATAAACAGAAATAATCTAACAATATTCCAGGTAGCATTGTTTCCGTGACTCCCCCAAAAGCCTGCCTATTATTTTCAGTATTTAGTATGTTGTAAAGTACTGTTAATAAATTTGTCTTGCCTTACAGATCAAAAAAAACAAATGTACTAGCCTTAAATTCTAACTTGCACAATGTTCATTCAGAATCAATAATTCAGGCTGATTAGACTAGCATATTCAACCAAAAGACCCTTCTGCCTATGCACTGTTTTTACTTCTGGGGGATGGTCACCACCACACAGAGGAAGGCAAACGGATAATCTCTAAAGCTTTCCCTCTAAGTGACTTCTTATATGGGGTAACCCTGGACAAATGGCAGTGTTATTTATAGTGTACAGTAAAAGCATTGCACTAATGGCACGAGGTTTTAGACCTCATCTCTTTCTTTTCACAGTGCTGAGAAAGTGGATAAGTTCTAACATGTTATAGCTACACTGCACAGGAAGCTCTTTATAGCATTCATAGTTAAGGGTATTATTTTCACAGGACCTGTTGCGGCATTTGTATTTTTAAACCGGGCTAAAATTTTGTATGAATGAGATAATAGCAACCCAGTCATCAGAGAAAGAAAATGATTAAATTTCTGCAAACGGTAATACACATAATATAATAGTTTCTCAGGCAAAACACTATGATCTCACTCCTTGTTTGTCTGCTGCTTTTCAGAAACATAGCCGGCTGTTAAAGGCTATATTCTAAACCAAGCTATGATCTCTGTCCTAAAGCTACTCAAGTCACTTTAGAGCCTAAAGAGAAAAAACTACAAATGCAGTTCCTAAGATTAAATAACATCAAAATACCCACCATCCTCCCTCCAACCTTAAAGTGCTGTCTTCATTCTTAGTTCTTGGAAAGAATAAAACAATTTTTACGCCTAAGGATTTAATTAAATGAACATTTTTATCAAATAATATTTGTTTTTAGAAATTTTAGCAATGCTAACGCTGCAATTTCGCAATTTTAGCTATTCTCATGCAAAGCTAAGTCACATCCATTTTAAGGTAGTAAACTCAGTCAGTGTAGCTTACAGTATTTAGTCATACACACTGTAAACACAGTCCTTGACTGGTAAGAGTGTATCAAAGGTAGGCAGCTCTGTTTTGCAGGGGTGTTTCTAATCCACAGTGGTCTATAACTCTTTTTGAAGCCGTACCTCATTTTGGCCAGTCCCCTCAAGGACTCTTGAGAAGCCTGAGATGAAAGGTCAGTGTTCATTTAAATTTAGATCTCCATCATTCAAACAGGATTGTGACTGCAAAGGTTCAAGCAGCACATCGACCAGCGGTCAGGCCAGCTTCTGAAGATTAAAAGGCTCTGCAGAGCCATGTTTGATTACACTGCAGAGGTGTTTCCATGGAGCTGCTAACACTGCACTGAAGCTGTCTCTAAAGATGATCTCACCACCCACTTTATAATATTTTTTAGTAATGACTGTAAATGAGTAATGAATTATAAAGGGTTCATACAATAATGTGAAAATGCATTTCTTTAAATTATGGACTTGGTAACAATTCAAGAAGTTAAAAAAAAACAACACATGCAAGTAATTCCTTCTATGTACTGACAAATATCCCATGTACAACAGGATATTAAGGGTTTACCTAAGTTTTCCGATGAAACTCTCTCCACCACGAGACAGATCAGTGGGATCAATGGAAATGAGGTAATTTGAAGTTTTACTCTTTTTCCTCTTCCTTCCAGCTAACAGGAACACCTGCGACAAGCCAAACACCAAATCAATACATTTTAAGCTTCAGCAGTTTACGTCAATCAGTTCCTATTGATGCACATAGTTCGAAACAAAAATCTGTATCCTATCCCTGAAATCTTTGATTTTACATGCAGCATTCAAACACACTGACAGACGTCCTTCATGAAATGTCTGTCAGCACTGCAGCGACTTCTCACCTTCTTGCCATCTTCCCTCTCCAGGTGAAGATAATATGTGGGGTACATGCCTCTGTCCATGCCTTTTTTGTCCCTGGTGATTCTGCACTTCACTCTGACCCCCTGTGGCGCAGGCCGTAGTGAAAACTCCTCCAGGTCATCGACTTCGATGGCAGGTTCATTGACTGGTGGAGTGTTTGCTGAGGCTACCTCCTGCAGAGAGAGAACAGCCCACTCAGGGTGAAAAGGTGGACTGGTGAGTGATGTGTTAGAGCTGACTTTCGTTAAAACAGCATAAATCAGTGTAATGAGGCTGAAGATCAAACTGTCCGCTGGGACTGTGAATGAGCACACAGTGGCTAAAATAAGGACCTGCTGTAGAGAAGGAAGACTGACTTGACTGACTTAAAGGCGCAAAGAGAAAGCTTGGTTATTGTAACAGATTGTGGAGAGATCTTTATGTCAGTTGTAATTGTAAAACAAAAAAAATCTTTTTTATTACCAGTGGCAAATTATTGCATTGTTTTTTGTCCACACTGAAAACATTATTACCATAATAATAATAATTGTATCTTTGGGTATACTATGTGACACTGCAGAAGAAGCCAGTGTTTTCCAGATCAGCATCATTGCATGGCTGTGGTTTGCTTAGGGACATCTAAATACCTCACTGTGTTACTGGGAAAATGTATTGTGTTCTGAAATATACTTATTGTTTGAGAGGAAAGATTGAAACCTCGGAACAGATCTAGAAAAGTTACTATATGACCCTTTTCAAAATTATTGTAAACTGCATTGTTATTAAATTGTTTTCTTTCTTTTTTTAATCACAATGATCTGGAAAAGAATGAAGATAATTATTTGTGAACATATACATCATACAGAATTTAAGCTCTTGATTGTGTTTAGCTTTTATTCTAACCAAAGAGAAAATCTTAAATAAAAAACCCTGCTTGGCCACTGCTTAGCGTATGGATGACAAATTCCACTCCTCAAAGTCTACTGTCCTGCAGGTTTTAAATGTTTCACTGCTCAAACATACCTGAGTCAAATGAAATGGATTTCCCCAACAGCTTATCAAGATCAGACAATTCTGTTAATGAGACATTAATTTCAATTTGGTGTGATGGAGCAGGATAACTTCTAAAACCTGCAGGAATGTGGCCCTTGAAGACTTGAATTGGACATCCCTGTCTCAGTCAGAATGTTGATCTTAAAAAGACGTTTCTTTATGGGACTGATTGGTAAATGTGGACCTGTTTTTCCCCTATACATTTGACTCGGATTAAGATCCAGTTTCATGACTATTTGTGCAGGAAACTGGGTAATTACAAAGAATTCCTATGCTTTTTAGCCACTGCAAACCAAATATCATCACAAATGACACTGAGAAAAACAAAATT
Organism: Atherinosoma microstoma; assembly: GCA_037177055.1. NCBI lineage: Eukaryota > Metazoa > Chordata > Actinopteri > Atheriniformes > Atherinidae > Atherinosoma > Atherinosoma microstoma. The sequence goes on along the minus strand of JBBBVU010000001.1, from coordinate 16,918,883 downwards.
CTAATTTTGCTGGTAAAAGTCTCCTATGAGCCTTTTAACAGGGTTCTGCCCATCAAGTGTGTATTCTGCATCTAAAAAATCAGTTTATGTACAGCTGGAAAAACATGATATCATTAAACTGCAAGAATATTAGTATTAGATTGTTATTTTACCACTGTTATACACACACCACCCAAAAGCACTTAATCATTATCATATTAAACTCTAATTGTCTATTACTTTACTTTTAGGCATGAAATTGTTTTGAGTCAAACTGAGCAACATAATTTAAATGACATTTTCACCGCCTGTTATTCACAGAAGAAGGCTCTGGTCCTGGTTGCCAGGCAGACTGACATGCGGAGAGTGCAGATGTGTGCTGTGAAATTCATTTTACCTTGCATGATTTCTTGCTGGTAGCAGAGCCGGGTCTCGTGTTGCTGTTGAGCTGTGAAGAACTAGAGCTAATCTCATCTTCATCATCCTCTTCTTCATCAAAATTCATACTACTGGATATACCTTCAGAGATAAAATAAAAGTCAGAAGGAATGGATAAAGGACACTGTGTTCTCCTGCTTTTAATTGGTCAGATGACTAAAATTTAGCCCACAAAACATTCAAACTATTTTGCTCCATGTTGGAGATAAAAAATAACTTGAAATTGATCAAACTTGTGCAAAAACCATCTCCACAATTTGAGAATTAAATGTAGCAAATGTTATCCCAGCTTCTTTACTGCAGGAGGACTGTCTAATATTTGGTGCCAATCTTGTTGTTACATAGAATTATATGATTTTTAGTGTTTGAAGTTTATTGTATTTGATCATATTCATTACATGCTTACTGATGTTAGAGCCAATGTAGATGATAAAATCCAAATAAAACATATGAGTTACTAGTTTACTAGAGTAATTAAGATAACTTGCCTAAAATAATGACATACGCTCAACAAGAGCTTGTTTTACAGATGTCTGATTAAATGACGTTTCAGGTCAGTTGTCTTAACAAACGTTGTGACTGACTGTTTAAGTGTGGCAAATATTGATAACACAATTTTATGATAATCTTTACATCAGAAATGTAAAAATTGGCATAACATCCTGTTGATAAGGAGAACTACAAAGAAGAGGAGCTGCCACAGACTGATGAGACAATGGAGAGGTGAAGAAAAGCAGAATATCAATTGGAACAGGAAACACTAAAGAAACAGAGTTAATGTATTTTGTCATAGTTAAAAAGCAACTATTGTCACATAACAGGAGCAGAAAGTCTGAGTTGTTAATTGTGCTCAATTAATTTATTTCTTATTTCATGTTTGTGAAAAACAAATATGACCGGAAAATCACATCTTGTGTAGAGAACTTGGACATCTCAGGCAATGCAGTGCACTCATTTGCATGTCCAATCACAAAGACTTTGCTGTCCTAAATAAGCGTAAACTTCTGGTGACTTTTGAACATTCAAATATAAAAAATAAAACATGAAAAAAACATCCAGTGAGTCACTAACAATTATCTTCAGCCATGCTTTTATTATCATCCCATTATTTTGCTGCTGTACAATTGAAAATCTATTTTCTAAGAAGGCATACAGTACTTTTGTTTTATTTATTGGTCTTAAATTAAACACAAGTAGCTCAACATTTAACAATAAATTAACATTAAAATCACACCCCAGCTGAGGAGGAAACTATGATGTTTACATTCATTTAATCTGTGAATAGTACAACCCAGTGCTTTCCTCTGCACAGTAATCATAGCTGATGTATTTAGTGTGCTAGGAAGAAACTAGTTGGTATTTGTCACAGTAATGCATGTGGATTTGCTACATATAATGAACCCCAAATGCATTGCTTTTGATTAAAGTTGCACAACAATTTCCCAAAAGGTTAAGCCAGAAATGTTTTTATTCTCATATATTGGTGTTCACTATAGAGTAAAATATGGAGTGTTGATTGCAAAAGGAATAATTGATGAGTGTGTTAGTATTCAGTGTTTAGAGTATGAGTAATTATCAGCACTGCAAGGTTTTTTAAAAAGGTCTGTCTATTTGCAGTTGCAAGCTTTAACATGAATCAGTGTTTCATCCTCCTACCAGCAGACCTGAATGCTGTGGGTGTAAATATGGACTCATGCTGCTGCAGATGCAGTCCCACAAGCTATCTTGAATGCTGACAGTACCTTTCTTGAGCATGGTGACACGCAGATCCTGTTTACTCTGCGACTGAGTGCAGCTCATGACAGGCTCCATCTCGCCCTCCTCTGTGGTTTGGTGGCCCACTGTCAGGATCTGGATCTGACCATTGTCCTGCAGGGCAGCCTGGCCGTCGACCGCTGCTCAGCCATAATCCCACAAGAACAAAGTCAGTCAGAAAGCTGTTCAACTGAGTGAATTATTTTTTACCCCGACTGCCTAAAAGTATACCAGTTTAGCAAAACTAAGGCAGCTGTTTCCATCTCGTCTAGAAAGTGTAACATCAGCTGAAGCATTATTCACAAAGTTGACAAGCCCGAAGAACTGACAACTTTTCCACTTCTCTGCCTCTGGGTGTTTTGTTCTCTGCTTTTATTTTTTATGTGACTGTTTCTTTTTCTGTTTTCAATATTCAGCTGACTTCTTTTGTCTTCCATTGTTTTTCACTTTCCTTCAGAGGAATGGGGAAATCAAGAAACTTCTGAAACAACATGTGGCAACACTGTGTGTCATGACTTCATTGTTCATGACTTCATTGAGACTGCAGGTGCAAGAAGAAATCCATTCATTTCAGCTTCAGATTAAGTTACATTAGACATCATTTACCTGCGATGTATTAACAACTTGCATATCTTATTCCATTTTCTTAGCTGTTGCTAATCTGGTTGAGAGAAGCAGTGCATGTTGAAGTACTGACTGTTTTCTGACTCACTTTGATAGATTTTGGCTTAGTTTTTAATTGATATTAATATTTCACTTCAGAGTCAGATATTTTATTCATGCAGCTGCCGATTGCGTAGTTGATTTTGCAACAAGTCGAGTAAATGAATCAGAGAATAAGTGAGAGGGTTCCGCCAGTGAGGAGTAATGCCTTTTATATTGTAACCCAGTTGAATCCGACTTTTTTTCTTTTAACTGCTTAATTCCTTTTTTTTTTTGGGACAAAGTCATTTCAAAGATGAACATCTACAGTACAACAATAGTTCAGGCAGCAAACGTCTCCATTGTCCCATATGGGTAAGCAAAGATTATTAATCGGGTCATGTTATAGTCAGACTATTATAGTCCACTGAGCTGAGTCTGAAAGAACATGCTGTGAATGATGAAATGCATTATAAGTGTATCTTCTATCCATAGCTACAGTTGAAATTAAAAATGTAAGCACTTCATATTTTCTCCTCTCAACATGTCTCAGCTGATGGTGGGTCGGTCTGTCATATTCCTGCAGAGATCTGGCACATGTCAGCTTCACTAGTCATACTTGTCACCAGATTTGGCTTGGAAAACCAGCACAAGAAACACTGTCTGAAGATGGCTCATAGAATTGATGCTTGCACAGCTGTCTCTTCTCTTTCATGTTGCGAGCTGCCTCTGTTTACGCAGATACTTATTTTGGCTTTAAAATAGAACGATGAATTCGTTATATAGTCCATCAACCATTTGTTTTAAAGGCTGACCTTTGTGCTTCCCCTTCCTTTCCTTCTTGTCGCTGCCTGTCTGTGGAGTGGAGCTGGCTGATGCTTTGCCCTTTTTGGCTGAGCGAGGCTGCTGTGTGTCCGACATCACCTTCACTTCCTCCCGTTCAGCTTCATGCACTGATCACAGGGATGGATACGGCCAGCAGCACACACGGATGGATAGAAATGGAAAATAAGGATGAGCAAAAATAAAATTCATCTCGAAAAAACAAAAACAAAATTGTTACATAAATACAAATACGAAGCAATATTTTCCTATAAATGGTATCTTTTTCTTGGTGTCTCTTCTATGGAGCAATGCTTTTAAAATGAAAATGTTAAGCTGGAAACTGACTCCCTGCTTCTGAATAGAGAAATTACAGGGTATAAATGAAAGGAGGTCGAGATATTTATTGAACTTTTTTGGCAGTACTGATTGGTTTTTATTCTGTGTCTTTCCATCAGAATATAGATCAGAGCAGAACAATATTTTGTTAACATTTTCCTCTTTTTCTTGGCAAGAAATGAGACAGTTAATGGCTTTATGCCCAAAAACTAGCCCTCAGAACTGAGGATTAGATGCTCTGCTCTTGTTTAAGTGTATACATAAGAGGACATCATCAACACCAGGTCTATCATCACTTCAGCTTTTGAGGTTTTAATGCCTAAATTCCTATAACAGACACAGTGACATAAGCATGTGGCCAAAAATGTTGCTTCTTTGAGTTGAAGTTAATAAAAGTTTGTCTAATTTAAAAAAAAAACATAAGGTTACAGCTGACATATTTTTTCCTGCTTTTTGAGTCAATTTACTTTCTTATTTTCATGTTTCATAGTTTTCAAAAGGTTAAAAGAGAAAAGAGGCCCACAGCTTTGGATCTCCAACACATTCAGTGTGTAGGATGCTTACATGAAACACAGCAAAAAATATTGCTGACATTTAGCGAAGACTTTTTCAGTTTATGTTTGGGAGATTTTCACTTATTCTCCAAGTGAAAAGCTTGTAGTTTTGTTTGATTATTGGGCATTGTTGCATGTACTTCTCCTAGAGTCTATCCACAGATTATGTTCAAACTGTGAGGACCTCAAAACCATCAAGTCCCTCTCCCACAACCAGCCAGTTTTAAATTTTAAGGTGTGATCATTATTTCTTTATCTTCTTTTCATCTTCAGGTTTTTTCAAACACACTTTGATGTTTGCTTTCCCAATTTTTTGCTCATATATTATTGAATCCATTTTTCTTCTGCCAGTGTTCCCCTTGGAAACAACACACTCTAATGCACAATCAATCTCTCCTTCTCCTTTACAGTTTAAAAGGTGATCATTTTCCAAAATCGTGCCTTTGTCCATAGACACATTTGCTGATCGCAGACAAAAAAAGTCACATTTTAATTCCATCAGTTCACACAACATCCCAGCAGGCTTACTTAGATGTTCACTTGCAAACTTATGATGCTGTGAACACACAAAAAAGTATTTTATGATTCTCTATGAAGGCTATAATTGTGCAGCTGCTCAGTAGAACAGTGCACCTCCATCCCAGAGTTTGTTGCATATTTTTGAAAGACTTTTGCAGTAATGTGGGTTTATTTTGCACTTCTTAATCTTTTCTAGCTTTTTATAACCTACCCCTATTATGTGAGTGTCTGTGGTTTTAATTTTTAGAGTGTTAGTTAACTACTTGTAGTCTATCGCTCATTGTTGCAACAGGATTTGAGGCAAGCAAGTATCAAAGTAACTTTTAATTGTGCATCATGTGGATTTTTGTAATAACTGTGAATGAACCATAATTCTTACAAGCCACATGAGATCTGATATCTTTGTAAAAATTATCTAGTAACTCAAATCTGTTAGGTTGTTTGCGAAACCTTATACTTTATAGAAACCAGTTTGCCTTCTGATTACTTAAGCGTTTGTGGCCTCTCCTGCACAACACATTCTTGAGTGAAAAATGGCAATATGAGCAACAGTTCTAAAAATGTTCATCATTATTGCAGTGATGATGCAATGCATTGCTGTAACTGGGGAACTGGAAAAAACAAACACAATTGAGGAATTAAATCTCTGCTGTCCCAAGCACAAATGCTACCTGGAAAGAAGACAGATTGATTATACAAGCAGTCTGACATCTTTCTTTGTTCAATCGATTTCCTAAGCCCTGTGTTTGCGCTCTGTGAATTGACAGAACACTGCAGGAGAAGAAGTCGTACTTACCGTGGTAGATAGTGCTGCTGTTGCTGCTGAGGTAGGATTCCACCAGCGGAGCCTGTTCCTCGCTCTGTTTGGTTCGACGAGTGCGAGATCTCCCATCCACGTTAGACTGGACCATAAGAGGCTCTTGCCTCTTTTTCTTCTGCTTCTGTTCAAGGAGCGCCCGCTGAGTTTTTGACACAGAAACATCCCCAGACAAAAAGACAAATAATCAAGGTACAATTTTAGCAACAACAAAAAAAGATGTTATAATTTACAAATACTGTAAATTCACTTTTTTTGTGTGCATATGATTGTGTGGCCCTGACAGTCCCAAAACCTGACAATACTGTTTTATTACTATACTTTTTTGATTATCCAAACTCACCAAAATTATATATTTCTTTAGGAATTTATTTGCTAAATGCTGTTCTAAGATCCTGTGATGGACTGTGACCTCCAGGGTTTACCCTGCCTCTCACCTGGATTAAATTGAACTGACAATTTATGAATTCTTTAAGGAAAATTATTTGCTGCAGTCAAAATTCTGGACACACTTTCCTATCTAATCTAATGGGAAAACATGGCCAAACTTTTTGACTGGTAGCGTATTATTCAAAGGATTGTCTGTGTAGAGAGCCCATGCACCAGTCCTCGTGTTTAATCCTCAGTCAGAGGCTGAAGAAGCCTCTGACTGAAGGCATTTTGTTATATAATCATTATATTGTGTTGAGGGTGTGCTGTCTAGTCCAATACCCTGTGAAGCTGCACCAGCACTGAGCTTATTGCACGTTGCATCAAATTTGTTAAAGGAGGGGAACAGTGCTTTATGATGACCTGAAACATAAAAAGCACCAGAGATTTTCTTGACTCTTTACTAACCATACTCTACATTGACATGATCAAACCAGAGCTCGTCAAATATCAAAGTCTTTAATTAGTGAAGAATATAAGCTGCCGAGCTACCCTGATGCATTCCCTGTCAAGCTCCTTGCCAAAACACTAATAGCCATTAGCAGGTACATTCCCACAGGGCATGGATTTGGCAGGCAAGGCACTTAAAACAGGCAATATAAAAGTCATTAATGACACAACAGCACATTTTTCTCCGTTAAACTAAAAGGGTACCTATAAACCGTGATAGAGATAACTGCAAAAGGATGTCTCAGTCAGTAATCAAATATATATTGGTAATTTTGCCGTAAGGTCCATAGTGTGTGTTAGACGTGGAGAGGAATCAAATGATAGCAGGCAGAGGGCAAAAAATAGAGAAAATAAAGAACAGCGTTTACTAAATAAAAATACTGCAAAGCCAAGGAGTCCCAGAACAGAACTTGAAAAAGTATTTGTAGAAAAGAAAAAAAGAAAAGAAATTATAATGTGGGGAATAATTGCAAAATGAACAAGAGGTGTTTTAACTGACAATTTTGACCTGGGCTGTTTTTAAATTCTACATTCATTCACACACTTACTCACTATAGTGATCACTATATTGAGGACTCAACAGGAAATAAGGGTGAACATATCCATGAAATCCAAGTTCAATACCACAACAGAGAAAAAAGAATCTAACTAGAAGTACCCAGAGAGCGCAGACTATTGTCTTTTTTTTTGCCAAAGATTTTGGGTATTATTTTTGAGTTAAAAGCTCTAATGGCAATTATCCCTTTCTTTCCATAGTAAAGAATTCTTTAAAAAATTCCTTGGTCTTGACGGTAATCTGCATCACCCCCAAAATCTAATCACTTGTCCCTTATTCCAATTTTACGGAGCCCGTCTGGTGACAGCCACAGAAAAAAAATTTAACTCGTGGCCAGGAGATACTAATGCGTGGGAACGAGATAATTAAGTCGTGGCCACGAGTTACTAATGCGTGGGAACGAGATAATTAAGTCGTGGCCACGAGTTACTAATGCGTGGCCATGAGTTAATTAAGTCGTGG
>JBBBVU010000001.1:16887165-16899524 GCA_037177055.1 Atherinosoma microstoma | reverse complement strand
TATATATGCATTATAATATAATTGTATCTATTATTAGATACGATTGTATTTGCAAACTATTTTTGCTGCTGAAATTCTGAAAATCATTTTAGATTCAGTGAGGTCTAAAGTAGAAATCCATTTGAGCAAAATTTTTCCTAACAGGCATCACGTAAAAAAGAAAATCCAATTTCCAAATACTGGAAAGTTTGATTTTATTTCATCACTTCAATGCTCCTCTTATCAGTCTGATCTCCTTATCAGACACTCACACTAGTGAATGCCCGCTCAAATACACACACATGCACACACTGCTTCAAATGCTCAATGGTGTGCTCTTTCATGTGTTCTCAGGAATGTGGTACAGTACCTGTAGGGAATCCAGTCGGAGGAGTGCTTGGAGCTCATTCTGTATCAACTGCTGCTGCCTTACTGCAAGGCTAACGGCCTGCAACGGCACCAGCGCAAGTGGGCTACGGGTTCTGAGGACGGCGATCACAGCCACAGAGCCCACATCGCCTGTTCATCCTCTGCACACAGCCCTGTATTCCCAGCTCGCTTCTGTCTCTTTGTACGTCCTCTAACTGTGGAGCAGCATATGAGTAACAATCCAGTCAGACAGCAGTACTCTAGTCTTGAACACTGAGAGCATTAAATAGCTGTTTTCTTCTCTTCCATGTGTATGCTTCCAGTCAATGCCTCCCCTCTTCCCTTCTCCCATCCACCGCCTCTTCTCCTTCTCTGCGCTGGCTCTCTTCCCTCGATCTCACTCTGTAGGCTCTGTCTGAATCTCCCTCCGTTTCTTTCCCTTTAAATCCCCCCTCCCCTTCCTTATTCTCTGTCCAAATCTCGCTCTCTGCCTCTTTGCCCAATCCATCTCCCGTTATCTCTCATGCAGCATCACCTGCAGCGGCAGTGAGAGCAAAGCCTTGAGCAAAATAAGGTGATAGAGAATGCACCCTACCTTGTACCTTTGATGCACCTTTAATGCTATTCCTGTACAGTGCCACCCGCTCAGTCTACGGCTATCCTTCACAAACGCACACTCTTTCTTTCTGCACTCCTCATCTTTGTTGCACACTTATCTGTGCTGCATGAGGCATGTAAAGCAGGGACTCAGATGTGGTTTCTGGACCATAATTTATAAACTCTCTGAAGAAACATTAGCATATGAGTGTGCAGACTAGTGCTAACAGCCTTTAATTCAACACTCTACAGCCAGACAAAGGCACTCTGTGATAGTGCCACAGCTCTGAGCCTCTCTCACACACATCTGCTTCCGCCCTCCTTCTGCCACCCATCACCGTCGTCACACAAACACACATCACTCACTGTGCTCTTGGGGTTATTCAGGAGTCCATCTATAGACAGTTAAACCAAGCGGCTTCCTTGTCACAAATCTGGTTTACAAGGGGTCAATTCATGACAGCTCAATCAACAAGCAAATATCTTCATTTTAAGTGTGGGATCTTCTATATATCCTGATGCATGAAATCACTTGCAGCAGTCCTAAAAAGTGTATTTCAAACTGGTATAGATGAAAGCATTGTGTCCTCTGATGACAGTGAAATATTAGCGGGTAATAAAATCTTTTGTTTATCGTGTTGTTGCACCAATTCCTGAGCCTGATTCAGATGAATCTGGGACATTTGGCGGGTCGCTGTATGCTGACACATACGTTCAAGTGTGGGCATACGAACGCACACACAAACACACAAAGTCTGATATAATAGCCGGGTATTTGTAATGTGTCAAAGCTTGCAATGTGAAGTTCAGTCCCCCAAGGTCAGCGCATATATCATTTGCTGATCAGATTAGACACACAGTTACATGGTGAAGCTGCAATGAAACATTAAGCAAAGTGCAAAGTGTTATTTAAGCAGAGACGAGTCAAACAGTGGAGCCACTATCAAGGGCAATCGAGATGTTCCCTCAATAATTTATTGTAAGTCTTAAAACAGGCATTGCTTATGAGATCACTTGGTAGTAGACTGCCAAATTAAAAGGGGGAGAAATAAAATAAAAGCAGCCAAAGCCAACTGAGTAATAAAGACAAGTTCACAATGGAAGCCTATGTTTTAAAGATGAATGCGAAAATTTGACAACAAAATTTGTCTGTATTTTAAAACTTGATATCTTTTAAAGACAGTTCTGGTAATTACCTTTTTCTTACATCATCTTTTATGATAATAATCTGCATTCCTCTTCGAGTGTTGCATATAGAGCAATAATATATTCAAGGGGTTTGAAGATTTTGACACGTTCAACTTGCTTTGCTCAGATTTTGGCAACACACCTTGTTAATGGACACTGACATTTATCCTGAAATCAAATTGGCAAGCCATCACAACAATCAGAACTGTATGCAGCTCCACCCAGAACTATAACATACAGCATCAACACCAAAAGCAAACTGCTTTAACATAAGCACAATAATCATTGATTGCATTCTTTAATTGTATGGCTTTGCAAAATGTTAAGCTATAAGTAAATAACATAAAGCATTGGAAAATAAACTTTTGTAAAACAAATTATCCTTTAAACATATTGATCATCCACAGCTTTACTTTCATCAAGCTAGTGATTTTTTGAAACAAAGCCTTTTAGTTTATTTGTTTTCTCTTTATGAACACAAAGCACTGCCAGCACATCCTCTGCCAAGAACAAAGCCCTATTTCACTTTATTTGAAAGAAAATGAACCCAGAGCTGCAACAAAACTTAGGTTTTTCTTTTTTCCATTGCTTATGCTCCACTGCCCCCCACTAAGGTGCATGAAATAATCTCTAGTAATCTTACTGACCAATTATCAGACAAACAAGTGGCACTGAGCACATATGGTTCCACAAGTTGAAAAGGAATATAAACTGAGTCACATATTAAGTGTTTGATTACTGAAAGAGATCTTGACATCTTAGATTTGACTTGATGTCACTCTGATGTCTCTACACAGCGTTGCTGCTGTTTCTTCTGCATATTACAGAAGAAAAGTTCAGATCTCCCTCTGTGAAACTGAAAATCTGAAAAAACATGGCATAGTTTCTGTAATATTGAGAAAGCCCAGAGGGGTATGCCATGAAGCAGGGTTAAGGGAAAGTCTAGCTTATTTTGATAAGTCGGGTTCATCAAAGTGAGAGTTCTGAACCATCATTGCTGCTTAAAGGAGTCCCAGCTGAGTTGTCATGGTAACTAGTACTGGTCAACAAGTCTGCTGCGAACCAGGCTAACTGTCAAGCTTATTTAAGTCTTGTCTCAAAGAATGTCCAACAGGCTGAAGCAAGATTACCCAAAGAGCATTCCACTAGATGTATTCCACTCTCCTTGCACTGAAGTCATATAATAAGATTTATTAAAATCTATCAAAATCACATCACAGTATTCTAATTGTTTCTAAAATAAATGAAAACCTTAATATTGCAAATGCCAAACATGATATACAACGAGTGGCAACAAATATATTTAAGGAAAAAAAGAAGAGTAAACTGACACTTTGAGGGAAAGTAGTGGGCACTATCTTTTTGATATTTCTCCTGGGCACCTGGGGGATCATTTCTGTCGTCACCCAAGGAGGCCCCTGTCCACCCAGTAGCAGCAGGCTGGGTCTTTTTATTTGTGGCTATGTTAATAAATGAAAACTGTTGAAATGTTGAAAACTATTGTGATGATCAAACTGACTTCAACAACTTCAGCTACTTATCATTGTGGAAGATATATATTACTTTCACTTTCTGTCAACTTTATCACGGTCCACTCAGATTATAAGAATAAGTATAAAAAAAAAGAAAAAGAAAAAATATATGAGCAATGAATATCATTTTTATTAAGGTTAATTACATGTGACTGTTTCAAACTAATCCTACAAATATTCAGTGTTGAAATAGACACCTGTCAAATGACTGTCAAAAGATGTTACCATTAAATCAGTTTTTGGTTGTATATTAGCTGGTGTGATGAAAGTAGAAGGAAAAAGAGCACATCGCTCCACTGAGGAACAGGTGTACGCACAGCACCCTCCTTAATATTTGATGCTGAAGGGAGGACTTTGAAGTTTGGCTTTGGTCCTGAGAGAGTAAGAAGTGGGTGGGAGGTTGACTTCTTTTTTTTCTTCTTCTTTAGTTCCTTCCGTCTTTCCCATGTGGCCCTACAGCCATTGTAGGATTTAACAACAAATGATAAGATCCTCTTGACAAATCCAATTTTTTCAGTCCAGAATTTGGACAGAGTTCTCCCAGAAGCGTTTTACTGTTGGTAACAGGAGGCCAGCAGTATCAGTAATTATAATAATGGTCCTGGCACAGAAGGCACACTGATGTGAAAATGGATATCTGGCTTGTGTCTGCTTGTCTCAGTCAGTATGACTGAACCACAGCTGCAGAGCACACAGCCTTAATAATATAACAGTCTGATCAGCTATGTAGGACATGTGCCAACTGATGAGTGACTTCTGTTTGTGTGGGTTAATGTTGAAAAATTGGATATTTTCCTCTTGCACAGATCAACCAAAAATCATGTTGCTGTGCAGCTGCAACCAATTTACAAGCCACCAGATCTAGTAAGTAAAGAGACTGTTTCCAACATGCATGACTGGCTGCATGCACAGCATTTTTTTTATGTCAGTGGTGCACGCTCCTTTGGAAGACACAGTTTGTACAGTTATAGCTTTCAGAGGATTAAAGGGCTTTTCCTGCCTTTAAAATTGCTCTGTCACTAGCAAAGTTGGATCTGCCCATTTTTATAGTTGAGAATTTATAAAAGGTCTACAAACTAACCATTTGGCTTTTCTTTTCTTTTTTTTAAACAGAACAGCCACTTAACACTTTTTTTGTCAGTGTTGTGGTAAATTTGTGCATTTTTTGACAGTTCTATTCGCCATCAAAATGAGTGCTCTCAGTGTTAACAGACCCTAACAGTTCATGCTCAGCTTCCATTATTTATATCCTCCATGACATCATTACAGATAGCTGAACTGCCTAAATGCATCATTAACAAAAAAAACATTTTGAACATTCAAAAAAGAGAAGAAAACTGTATTTCTCTGTTACATTTTGAGACTTTTTATGTTGTATTCATCCCTGAAATAAGGACTTCGAAGAAGGCAATTAGGACACAGATGAAGAGTGAGTCACTGACTGGATCCATAATATGTCACATCACTCACAGGAGCTGCTGCACCCCAGAGCGACTGGATCAGAACCAAGGGATCATGTTAGTGATGTGTTAGTGTAAGCTAAAAGAACCATGGTGGGATCAGGATTTAGAGGATGAATGGTGTTTAAAAAGGCTCACCTGTTAAATTATGGATGCACAACACAGCTGAGCAATAGAGAAATTAAACAGCTACAATGGATATCAGATGGTGCAACATCTTGTGAATGAGTGCAACTTGACATTGCACTGAAATAAAGGGCTTTGTAAACACAAGCATGCTTGAATGCTTACTTATTTTACTATTTTTGCTTGCATAGCATACTTTCCTGCAGATTAATGAAGAAAAAGTCCAAAATATACATTAAGCTGTTTAAATACACTTTGTATAATAAACACAGTTCTTTTAATTTTATTTTTATTCTACAACAGAAGTCTATATACTGAAGATTTTTATAGCCTCATATTCATATTTCTTCAATAGTTTTAACTTAAGAACATTTTAATCATAAAAAAACCAACATAAAATCATGAATTATGGCTGTTGTCAGTGTTTTCTTAATCATGAAATGATTGACAGAGAAATTCACTCTAACATGCCAACAAAAAGCAACTAGAATTTTGAATCTTGCTTTAACAAATGTATTGCTCTTTGTTCCAGAGCTGTATGAAGATTTTGTTTGATAATAATTAATTAAAACTAAAACTTGATTAAAATCTCAGAAAACTTCATCAAACCAACTTGAAAATTCTTCCAGCAACAGATTGCTTCATTGTAAATGTTAAAAAAAGGAAATGTGGAAAAAGTCAGAGAATAATCAAACCAGGAGGTCGAGTTGGATTAGTTGGGTTTAATTAAATTCAATATATTTTCCATGAAGACAGCAGCTTCAAATGGACTCAACAAATTGCCTGACCACCACATTAACATTTAAAGGAAGTCCTTTTTATTTGCAAACGCTTTTGAATTAAAAGAAAATTGCATTTACTCCGGCCCGATTGTCAGAAAAAAATAGCTGCAGTACACAAACTGATAAGTGGTGCATTTACTGGAGAAACATTTTCAAATAGTTTTGAGAACAAAACATGCATCTGAAAAGGCAGGTAAGCTATTTTGCCATCTTATTACAGAGGAAAGTGGCCAAAAACACATTGAAAAGCGTGATAAGATTGAAAATTCAAGTTACCTCAGACAGTCTTCTTGAACAAGCGTAGTCATAATCAGATAACATTAAATTAAGTTATTGTTGTGTCAAAGCAGCACAGGGCAGGAAAAGCTAAACGAGGTCTGCTGGGAATCAGCATCAGTGGGTGATCATCCCGAGATTCGTCAAAAGCTGATTTGACAAACATACTCATAGAAATTGATTAAAGAGTTACAGAATGTTGCTAAAACCAAATAGCCAGTCTATGAGGGTTGCCCAGAGGTATTTCAGATCAACAGTGGCATCTTTACAAGTGGCTATTTGTGTGTATGAGTTTGAGTGAGAACTAAATCTGTGTGGACTTGTACATGAAAAGAAAGAGGAGGAAAAGAGCACAAAGGCTTGTCAGCAGCAATCTCTTTCATAATTCAGTTACATTTTCAGAGACCACTTTTGTCATTATCGCATAGACATTAAATATCAATGTGAACCTGAGATGAGTTCACACAAGTGTCTGTCATCAAAACTAGCATAGCGTAAAACTATGCAAATGAATCAGCAGTGGGTGATTGATGCCTGCGTACATGCACTCGCACACAAATACAGATACACATGCACAGTTCTTGTATCAACATAAATCCCTGTATCTCATTGCTCAGTGGCCATCAGAGGGCATGCATTAAACATGATTTGGATTAGAAAATGTCACGCTGGATGAAACAGTGTCCCAGTGAGGCAACCAGATGGACTGCTTCCACACACCAAAGTTCCTCTCCACCCTCCATTCAATAACTCAGCTTTATCTCTTTGTGCAGCTACACTCACTATGCTTCTTGCATGTAAATATGACATAAACACACATATTTCCACATTCTGGATTCACTTCTGCTTCCATTGCCATATTTCTGCTGGAGACGTGTAGAATAAAACAAATGGGTGTCAGAAGATTAGTCTGATCTAAGGTAAGAATTTAAGAGGTGTACTTCAAATGAATGTAAGCTACGAACACATTGATGCTACACAGCTTACTGATTAATAGAAAAAGCATATCTGTGTTGGCCCCCCAAACAAAAGAGTATATGATGAAAAAAAAAAAATATATAAATTACCACGACAGAATGGGACTGCCAAGATTGAATAACAGAAAATCTCTTGATCAAGAGATTCAGATAAACATCAAGAGTTAATTACTTCTAAGTTGATCTAGGCAGCACCTCTGGTGAAATTTTCATGTTAATTCATCTATGAATAATCCTGCTGACAAACAAATAACCATATCCCACCAGCCATACAACCTCTTTACCAGAGGTAATCAGATATTTGCTAAGCATTACATAACACTGCCTTAAGAACACTCAGAGGCTGGAATCAATACCTCAGTGTGACAGCCTCCAGAAAGACTATATGTCTTGTGCCTGGCTAAATTGCTGTTTATGGCAGCTTTCCCATTTGGAAACCCCTTGTATCCAAGGGCAACAGACAAAGATGAACATCTTAGTATAACAAGAGGGACAAACCCCAAAATGGACAGATGAGTCATATCCCACATCTTCCTTCGGTATAAACAGATGTGTGTAGATTTCAAGACAGCTCAATTGTGGTTTTAGCTTCCAGTGTAATTTTCCAACTGTTAAAAGTGCAGTACTTAATTAAATGTCTGGCTGCTAGAGGTGCGTTGACAGATTTTTTTGTCATAGCTAATAAAATTCCCATGTAGGATTTTGCTATACCATAATAAGCACATCATTTCCTTTCAGACATTAATGCGGTACCCTTGGTTAAAACAAAGGCTAGGACAGCCCACATAGACTGACGCAGTAACACACCTCACACCCTGCTGACAGGAAGACAGCAGAGAGGCAGAGATGTTAAATGACAGTGTCGCCTTGTGCTGTACGGTGTGAGTCCTGTATCTATCTTTAGAGAAATTACAGTATATATATGTGACTCACTCATTCTAAGCTTATTCTGTTCATACTTATCTGTTTTTCTTGTACTTTCAAATTAGTCTTGGC
Source organism: Atherinosoma microstoma (assembly GCA_037177055.1). Classification (NCBI taxonomy): domain Eukaryota; kingdom Metazoa; phylum Chordata; class Actinopteri; order Atheriniformes; family Atherinidae; genus Atherinosoma; species Atherinosoma microstoma. The sequence continues at coordinate 16,891,242 of JBBBVU010000001.1, read as the reverse complement.
AGTACCACACATCATCTCCAGCTTGGAAACCTCTCAAATAAAACACAAAGCAATTTACTACCGATAAAAACAGGAAGCAGTAAATGAAACAAGGCTGTACTCTTAAATTAGCACTTTTTTAGTCTCCTTGGCCTCATTCTATTCTTCAAAACAGCACATAAACAATCAATCAGCTTGCTTGATCAGAATTCATTTTTAAATGGCTTACATTTCCATGAGAAACGTAACTGACTGTGTCAATCTGACCTAATGAATGTTTTTAATTCTGTGTACACAAGCGGGTGGCTGAAGAGTGAATGTCATCTAGTGTTGTGCACGTCATTTCCAAACTCAGCATCTTCGTGAGGAGGCAGTTGCTGATGTCTTCCTCTGTATGTCACGCTGCCTCCTCTGCCGGTTCACTCCCGTGACCATGGCAACAACTGAGACTAATTATCATTTAAAAGCTCACTGGTAGGCCATTTAACTATAATATCTACCACAGGGAAAGACACACATGCACAAACACAAAAGCATTACCAGCTTGCCAGTTGTCATAGCTATGATTAATTAACATCTGGCTGTGCCTGAAGTGTACATTGCTGTGATGCAGCAGTAAGACGCACAGAGTTGTTTTTCTTTCTTGATCAGCAGGGGTCACCATCGAACAGTGGCAAAAATGTGTAATATTGACTCATGGACACATGGAGGTGCTGTACGATAGCACAAGCTTTGTATTATATGCTTCACTTACCTACAGCAGCAGCTTCACAATTTGAGTAAAGGAGACAAGTTTATTAATGCAAACACATTTATCAAACAAGGTAACAGAATAAATATGTGGTAAATTAGTGCTGACTGGTTCAATATTGTATTTTTCAGTGGTGAGATTTATGGGAATGTTTTTAAGTTTAGAGTGGTGAATCGGACTACTATATTCACACATTGCAGTCTTCCAAGCCAGTGTTTTTCAACCACTGTGCCATGGCAGTGTGCCGTGAGAGATTGTCAGGTGTACCATCAGAAGTTATCCAATTTCTCCTAACTGGTCTGAAAAACATTTTTTGAAAACAAATTAATTACTATCTGCAAATAATATGCCAAATAATATTTGATTCCTATTCAAAACACTTTGACAAGAATGACTTTATATTGTTCATATAGGCTACAGAGTTACATTTTTTTTACATTTTACATTTGTGGTGTGCCTTGTGATTTTTTCAATGAAAAAAATGTACCTTGGCTCAAAAAAGGTTGGAAAACACTGTTCTAAGCAGTAAATACCAAAAGAAGCATCTTTATGGTAATTACTATGGAAGGTAAAGCAAAGCACACACGCTCTGCTTTGCAAGGAATAAAAGCTTTTAACAGACTTTCCTCATGTTCTGTATATGCTTTCACCTTTTGAGACTGTGAGTTTCTGTGTGCGTCATCAGAGCAAAATGTGTCCTGCAGGCATCTGCTGCTGTGGGAACAATCACACATGTGGTGCTGAACATTTCTTGCAAGTTCTTGTATATCTGTGGTCAGGCAGTAGCTACAACTTGATGGATATCACAGTTGCTGTGATCCTATACTGCTTCTATTGAGAGACAGTCCTCTTTTGTGTCCTTCTTATATATTGGCTTTGGATGACTCTTTACTGTTGGAAGCACAAACATGGTCAAGAGAAAATCTATATATATTAGTCAGAAAAATATGTGTTGAGTTGTACAGATTTGGTCATTTGATTCAATAATTTCCCTCTAAGAGGGATAAATAAAGTATTTTTCATTTCATTTCATTTCATTCATTCATTTCTGTTTTTTTCTGCATTGTCATGCCATTGAGTGGTGATTGCCTATTGACATAATGCATTTGACAGCCCCTTACCTTAACCCCTCATATCACAGCTGAATGGCTAACTCTAACCTTTACTCTAACACCAACCTTAACCTGATTATAATCCTAAACCATAAAACTAAGTTTGGACCCTCACAGTGGTGTGGTGGTTCACACAGATGTCTAACAGCAATTAGGTTACTGGTTTAAATTTCTAGCTGTGTGGAGTGTTGCATGATCTCCCATACATGTGTTGGTTTTGCCAGGTACTTTGGCTTCCTTCTAAAGACATGCATGTTTTGGTAACAGGAGTGAGTTTGTCTCTGTGATGGACTAGCAATCTATCCAGGATGTGGGGTTAGCACCCACTTCAAATATTTGCTAACCCCTTACCTTTACCGTCACAACTGAATGCCTCTGTAAATCTGATCTTTTTTTCTTTCTTTTTAAAATAAATAAATAAATGTATTAATTTTTTTTAACTAAATGCAACAACAATGAATTAATATGCTACAAATTATTACTCTTATATAAAATGACAGAAAAAAATGTATGTAATGATGAAAACAACAAGGTCAGTCTAATCTTTAAATTTAATCTTTAATACTTAAACCCAGGTAGTTCAACTCATTGAGCAAGCACCCCATGTACAGAGACTGAAGTTCTTTGACACAGTCAGACCTGGCTTGCTGCATGTCATCCCCCTCCCTCTCTGCCCCCTTTCCTGTCAAGCCACTTTCAAATAAAGGTCAGTAGTACCCAAAAATCATTAACCCCTTAAAGTCCTGAACTATCCGCCTTATATGAGTTTTTATGGATAAAAGACATGTTGTGGACTATCCATTTTACAGGACTACTTTTACTGGACCCTTGCAGATTTAACAGAACTATTTTTGTTGCAGTATTATCTGCTACTGGAGTACAGCATGGCTTTAAATGTAAATTGCATTTGCAACTGGTCTGAAACAAGTGTTTACTGAATGATCGTAGCCTGGAATGAAATACATCATTCAAATCTCAAGAACCTTAGCTTTCCAATGGTAAATAACATGTGTAGGTACTTGGAAGGAAGACTGACTAAAATATATACTCATTTGTCACGTCCCACCCACAGGACATCTGGTACCAACAGGTTAAGGGGAAAAAAACACTCATGGGGATGCATTTTGGTCTCCTTGTTTACAGGAAGTCCCCGTCAGTTAATGTCCCGTCAGCTTTTTGTCCTCACAGTGACATAAAAACAAACGTAAAATTCGCTCTTGCGCATAAAACCCTCCAATACACTCACAGAGTTATAACACTGCCAGCTACACAATCACAGCTTGTAATCTGTTATTTTGGGCCTTGGCTGTCAATTTATACACCGAGAAGCTCATTAAAGTTTAGATGTTGAGTCAGCAAAGGACAAACTGCTAAAAAATGTGACAGGATGCAAACACTTTGGCTCTACAGAGCACATTGTCTGACTAAATGTTGTTTGTTTCTGCTATTACTCGAGACCTATTTCAGGCAAACGAGAAAAGGATTTGCAAACTCTATTAAATTCTTCAGGTAATTATTTTCACTTCATTTTCAATCAAACTGATCCTTAAAAGTCCTTATCAGGCACACAATAAAAGACATTTTGACTGCAAATAATGGTCACACTGGGGACAACTGGGTCATATATATGAATGTGTTTTGTTTCAAAACGGTGCCTCACAACATCCACAATACTCAGGTTCCTGTCACAGCAGCACTCTATATCTAACAGATCAAAGTAATCCTCCAGCTATTAACCAATCACATAGTAATGGGGTTTTGGCTCCCTTGTTTAAATAAATAAACATTATAAATTTTAAATAGTCAGGAGAAACAGGGCAGAGCCATCATATGATTGATTGTGTTTTCAATATAAACCACAGGCACACCAATGTTTCTTATAGATCGACCTTCACTGATGAAGTAAAACTTGACAAAAAGTGCATTATTGAATTAAAGTTTTATTAGAAAAACAGGTATGGCTGAGAAAAAGCAGGATAAAATAGCACAAATGCAAACACTGAGTTTTAAAAATGGTATTCATTTTATAATTTAGGATTTATAGGTTTAGTGTTGGTGTGTGTTTTTTTTTTAATTTAACACTCTTTTTTGTCTTCCATGCCAGGGGCAGGACATGTGTCATCATTGTGTCCACTCAAAGATATAAAATCCATGACACACTTCTCCCCAATCAGTCCAAAAAACCTGGATGAGATAATTTCCCATCTGAAAACCACCACTTGCTGTCTTGATACC
>JBBBVU010000001.1:16861247-16873920 GCA_037177055.1 Atherinosoma microstoma | reverse complement strand
GATAGATAGATAGATAGATAGATAGATAGATAGATAGATAGATAGATAGATAGATAGATAGATAGATAGATAATAAACACTCAGGCTGTTACCATAGGAATGTTGTGTTCATGATGTTCATGAGCTGGTCGGCTGTGAACTCACCAGTAACATGCAAACAGTGAAGCAAGCATCCCGTACATCTGCCAGTAAATACAACACGATGCTGACACAATTTCTCATTTTCAAACCCGCTAACAACTAATTTACACATGGGGGGGGCTTTACAAATTCTGCCTTCCTTGACAATACCACCGAAACGCAACAGACTACATAGTGAATTTAAACGCACCCTACACTTGTCATAATGGGAAATATGGCTTACCTGTCATAACTCCATCTGCTGTACGACAAACTCCTGTTGCTGCTGACTCCCTCCATGTCCCCCCGACGAAGTGGACGGACAGAACTGGATGTTGAGATGACCGGAGGCGGGGGGGGAGTCTATAAGCGCAACCGCTCCTTCTATACTAGTGCAAAACACGAACTACTGGAAGCGCCTTTGAGTAAATGAGCAGGGAGGCTTAGCACAGCCAGAAGCTCCACTGTGGACTATACCACTGTAGAGAGGGGAGCGCGAGCTGTCAGCTCACTGTACACGCTCGGCGGCCGTTAGAAAATTCATTGAGGTAGACTCGCTGCTGGTCAGTTATGCTAACAGACTGCGCCCTGCTGTGTGTGACAAACCTGAGATAGACGTGGGCATAATTAAATAATCTAAACAAGCACGTCAGAGAAATTTACCAGAAATATATATAACAGTTATTATACTATACTAATTTAAATTCTATATGGATCAGGGGCGGGTCTAGAAAAATGTTGATGTATGGGGCCCAGGCAGGTGGGCCTGTCTAGATTTAATTTACTAATTATTACAACTAAAGTGCTCATCTAATGTAAAATTTGTGAAAATCAAACAGCCAGTGATATTTTTCCATTAACATTTATCAGTGAAATTATCCATGATGATCCTGCATTTGATTATTTTAATCACTGTTACAGTTACATAAACACCTGCTTTTAGCCAAATCACAAGTGTTCAGTGTTTCTTTGGCATTCTTGGCTGTTAAATTTTGTACAGTCATCACACCTGGTGCTGTTCTGACTTTTACATCCTCTTCATTAAAGGTCTAAACAGCCTGGACAGACCCATGTAGGCATTTGACAAGATGAGGCTGTATCAATGCTGTGGCCTGTGCAACCATAGCTCACCCATTTGTCCCCCTCTTGATGTACTTAAGTTTATTGTAAAATAGAGCTGCCAGGTCTTGCTAAATCTGTTCCTTAAGCTTTCCGTTGCACATCTTATTTTTTCCAGTTTTAAGTTCTGCATCATATCCTTTATCCATAGGTTGTGTGACAGAGGGGTTGCATCTTTGAACAGAATTAACCTTCTGGCCAGCAGAGGAGAAAATGAAATGACCCTCTGTAACTGAGTGGGAGAGATGATGTCCGTTTGAGCTGGAATTACCCCAAACAACACAGTTGTTGGGGATGGTATAATGGTACAACCATAAGCAGCAGAGATTACATCAGAGACAGAAGACCAAAAAGGAGTGAGTTCAGGACAGAGCCAGAACATATGATATATGGTTGCAGGCATTTGCTTACATCTATCACAACTAGGGCTCAGTTTGGAAAATAACCTAGCCAGTTTTGCTTTAGAAAAGTGAAGGCGATGTAGCACTTTAAACTGTATCAGCGCATGTCTTTCACATATGGAAGAGGAATGAACATTTAAGAGGGCTGCTTCCCATACTTCATCAGAGTGAAAACCCCAAATCCATCTCCCACTGTTCGCCGATGAAAGATATGGAGGGACTACACTTATCCAGTATAATAGAATAAATCTTAGAGATTCTGCCTTTATTTGATTTATTAACATGCAGCAAAGAGTCCAGCGTGGTTGGTGGAGGAAGAGTTGGGAAGTTAGGACATTTTTTTCCGCACAAAGTCTCTAATCTGCAGATAGCAAAAGAATTGGGTCCTGCATAAACCAAATTTTCTTGATAATTTCTCAAAGCTAGCAAATGTGTTATCATTGTAAAGATCCTTAATAATTTGAATGCCTTTGTCATGCCAAATTTGAAATCCTTTATCTAAAAGAGAAGGCTGAAAGAGGTGGTTATTAATTAATGGTGAGTGAATGTAGATATTTTGGATGCCTAAGCATTTTTTAAATTGTCTCAAAATGCATAATGAATGGGTCACAATTATATTTTGATTAACACTTTTAACTGTTGGTGGCAAGGGTTCACACAGAATAGGGCCGAAAGACAGTAAGGCTTACAGGCGGCCAATTCAATCTGCAGCCATGCAGGAGCCCCGCTTTTGTTGTCTTCTAACCACAGTGATATAGCATTAAAATTTGCAGCCCAATAGTATGACCGTAAATTAGGGAGAGAAAGCCCACCTATTTTCTTCGGCCTCTCCATAAATTCCCCTTTTGGACGACTGTTCCATATAAATGAAGATACTATCTGATTATACCGCTTAAAAAATGACTGTGGAATGAAAATGGGAATTGTTTGAAATAGATAGAGGAATTTTGGTACAATATCCATCTGTACTGAGTTTACCCTTCCTAGAGAGTGGTAGTATCGACCATCGTTTAAGATCTTCTTCACACCTTTGTAGAAGAGGGGTGACGTTATTAGAAAATAAGGAGAGAGGAGTTTTGTAATTCTTACTCCAAGATAGTCAAAAGAATCCAAAGAGAGTTTGAATGGCGTATTTGTTACAGGCTGTTACTTAAAAGTACCAAATGAAACACACTAAAATCAGTTGTGTTTTTTGACATGTGTAGACACAGTACTGCTTCATTGCCTGAAGTTAGATTAATGATTTTAGTTCAGTGTTAAGTGACTTAAAAAACAGAAAAAATAAATCACAAAATTGGTCAGGTGCAAGGAGTAGAATGTAAAAACACTGGGAAAAGCGTCAAAAGTCCAAAAACAAAACAAACTTCAGATTTATTTGACATGAAATTAAACATTTTTTTGTATGCATCTGAAGCAATAGTTTTGCTTGTGGTCCTTTTTTTATGTGAGCATATTTTCTTTGATTGCATTATAAAGATACCAAAGGAACTCTATGGCTGCTCTCCACAAACATCTTTGAACATGAGATAAGGAAAAATAGGTTGATTTTGAAATATTAAGTGTGAATCTTTCTGAAAGATACTTCTAGAAAACAAACAAAAAAACTATGGCAAGAAGCTTTGAAGCAGTCTGTGTTGGCACATAATTGACTCTTTCTCAGTGTTTTTCTCTGGTTGTCCATTTAGTCTTTGTAATATTTAAAACTAGATAAAGACGTTAATAGTGTTGAATTTCTTGGTCTATTTTGTAGGTCAAAACAGTCAATTTATAAGCAGACATAATTAGTTGGGCTCATTTCATGTCAACAATAGGAAAGAAAGCTTGTTTGATTGCTTGATTGAAGTTTTTTTTCTAAAGTCTTCAATTCAGTGTTTTTTGTTTTATTGTTTTTTTTGTTGGTGTTGTTGTTTGCTTTGCTGTGGAATAATAAATACTTGTCTCTTTACTCACTCATATCAAAATTCAGATGGTATAACATAATTTGCATATTAACAGATATTCTCATGTTCTGTTGAGCATTCTTATATTACTGTAGTATTTATCAGTCAGTAACTCCTCTGAAAGTGAAATGGATCACTGGATCCGCATCTGTCAGCAATTCACAAAGTGCAAATATTTATTTTAGTTTTTTTTACTTAGACTCAAAATTGGAAAAAGCAAAGGAAAAACTGATGGTATATTTTAAAATGGGTCAAAGTCTGGCCAAGTTATGTATTTGTACACACTTAGACACACCTAAATGATGAGCATTATAAACTTAGCACAAAAGATAAGGAAACTTGTATTGTGTTGATTATTTCTCCCCTTTAATATCACCAATTTTTTTTGTATTATTAGAAAGCAATCATCGGAGAACCTGATTAGTCACCTTTATAACAACTTATAACTTGGAAGGACTGTGCTTCTGTAGAATGAGCAACACAGCTAATCATGTGGCCCAAAATAATGTACCGAAATCCCTTGCAATATTCTCCTATTGGTCTTCCCTCTTTTCGAGATTTGAGTGCTGGCAGGTTCGTGCCAATCACAGATGTATGAATGCTTCTTCATTGATAGAAAGACAGATTAGAATGAGATTCTGGAAGCGGCCGGAGATGTCGAATCTCCTACAGCAAAATGTGACCAGGCTGGTGACCAGCATGAGGAGCAGGTGCCAAGTTGTTGTGGCTGCCTATTGATCATCCACACCCTACTGATTTCCTGACAGTACAGCATTATTAAAGTGAAAAGTTGATGTGTAAAATGGCCAATATATGTTGTTTTTTCCTTATTACTATTACCTTATACTTTAGCTGCATTGCTCTTTACAAATGATACCTCATTATAAAGGTGAGAAATCAGACTTTCCAACATAATAGGCTATAACACAACATCCGTTGGTATAATTAAAAGAGAAAAATAATCAACCAAACACAAATTACCTTACTTTTTGTGCTAAGTTTATATCAGAAATGTAAGGAATTCAAAAAACCTCCAGTTTTTTGTGCAATTTGACTCAAACTGGATGAGAGTGGACCTCCACTTGTCAACAAGATTGGAAAGAAATGGTAAAAAGAAAAAAAGGTCAGATCACTTCCCACTAATTCCTTAATGTTTTGGAGAATTGAGCGGTCATATTGATTTTATGTTACTTGTTAGATTAACACCATAAATAATGATGGGACCCTGCATAGACTTCTTGAATTCTATCCATTGCAAAAAGGCTGAGGAAAATAAAGATTCTCTAACCAATCTGGCTCAATGACAGATTTTATTTTAGCACCAAAAGCTAGACACAGGGCAAAAGACACTGATGTGAAAGAAGAAAAAAAAGCAGTATGATTTGGATGTACACTAGGATTTGCAATAAGATGGGAAGTGGGCATTTAAAATCTTAGTGATTATAATTAATCATTTATGTGATTTAAAGCTCCAACATAGAGACCACAATCATTTCTAAAACCTTCTCTTACTTCACCTGGCATTTTTTTTACACTATAAGCTGGTGGTTGACACCTCAAGATAAATATATTCTCCATTTCAAAGCCAGAATACGGAAAAAAACATTCTTGATCACATGTGGGCGACGAGTCCAATTTAGCAAAATTTGGGCCAACAGTCATTTTCAGTTGAAAATAATGAAGGGAATTAAATGTTCTTCTTTACATATATACACAGCTATGCTGTGAACATGTACTCACTTATAAACATATAAAAATACTCGTCAACTAGTCTGATAAGAAAATAATGTATAAAAGTAGAGTAGAAACATTTAATCAAGTCCATTAATCCCATCATCTAATTTTGTTTATATTACAAGATGATGATATGCTAAACAAACTGCAGTACTTCATTAGAAAGCCTGAACAGAAGTACAGAAGTGAAAAGGGAAGGCGGAACATTATTTTGTGTCAGCGGTGATAAGAGCTCCACACGTAGCAGGTCTGGTGAGTTCATGTCCCACTGCAGACAGGCTTACGATGTTCATTTCAATACTTCTGCTTGTCCTGGTTTTTCCAACCAGCAGACAGTTGGGGGCAAAAAAAAAAATTGTGTTACAAAATAAGTCAAGGACACAAGACAAATACATTTGCCACTGTGTTACTGGAATGGTGAAACAGTTACTTGTTCTATTTCAGAGACTAAACCGATGTGTTACATTTGTATGATCTGAACTCAACTGAGCTCTGAAAGCTTCATGATTTGCAACAAATATATTTGTTAACATTACTCGTCAAAAGCTGAATATAGAGCATACAGTGTTCAGTGTTTCTGTCTGAAATCATGTTCATTTCAAGGCTACACGATGTGCTACCAAAAATGTTGTCTCTACTGCTTCCTAAGAGATCTGAAAAACAGACAGTGTCCAATGCTGGTTGGACTTTCTCCTTAAAGGAAATAAATTCAGGCAAGTTTGCTACTCAATCAAGGAGATGGTGCAGGATAACAATCATTCAATCTATAAGACTTTAAAAAAAAAAAAAAAAAATCTAATACAGTAGACACTCCATATTTGGCAATTTAAAAACAAAAGCAAGAACCACAGAAAAAGTCAAGAATCCACTGCAGGATGTCAGAAAGGTGTATCATTAGAGCATTAAGGGCTGTCTAGGTATTATATTTATATACATACATATTCAGTTTCATATATGTAAAACCAAACTCAACCTCACACACTGCACTGTGGTGATTTAATAGGTCATTAGAAATACACTTTGAAAATCACAACAAATGTCACATATGTACAGTAGCAGATTAGCACATGGGAGTAAAGGTGGATATGGCACAACATACACAAAGCTTCATAAGATAATCTCTCTGCTCTGGTCAGACACCGGAAACTAAAGAAATTCATTAACATTCTGGATATATAGATTTCATTCAATCTCGGTAGCAAGTACAAATGTCACTACAAGGCAAGAGAAGTCCTTCAGAGTACAAAACATTAATTTGTCAGGCTGATTTAGAAGGCAATGTTTAGTGTTGGGACTCTCTCGTGTGAATTAGATAATGGCAGAAGGTAGAGTGGTGTTAAAATTTGGCATTGTCAGTTGACCGTAGCGATGTCCTGGGAACAGCAGTTCCTGGTCAAAGTATCTCAGAAAAGGCTGTCTGAAGTCATGCATGTGGAGAAGGCAGCGGTCAGTCATCCACTTGGGATGTGATGTCAGGCAGAGTGGGTGGGAGGGGGTGGGAGGGTAGCTGCATGAGTTACAGTGATAAGGCAGACTCAGACAATCACACAATGGCAGCCGCTCTTGTCTTTTTCTTTTCTTGTAGGTTCTGGCGACGGTGGACATTCCTGTTCTTGGAATTTCCTGGAAAACAGAAGACAACAGAAAAATTAAGACAAATTGGACAGAGGACATCTATCCTTTCACTTCAATACAGATCTGGCATTATGTCTTTTTGTCTTTTACAGTATTTGTCACATTTACTCACAAAAAGAAGTGGCAATTTCCCTAAATCCAGCTTTCCTTTCCTACTGTGGGCTGTTTAGGAAGCAATTTCCATAAAATTGCCATATTTCATGACCACCTACTCAGTTAATTAGGAATGCTGCTTAATGAATAATGCTGATTTTCTATCAGCAAATGGTGCAACTGGAATTATAAGGCTGTACAGTCTTCACAACATAGATCAGTCTAACTTTTTTCATTCAAAACTCTAAAGGTAAGTCCAGCTTATTCAACAACTGTGGGCACCACTGACTCACTGTTTCTACTGCAGTGTTCATATTGAGGACAATGTTCCAGCAAAGACACATTTACACAAACAGGTATTCAATGCTAAACATGTCACAGGATACAAGACTGCAAGGTGTACAGTATTGTACAGTTTGGTGACATATGAGTTTTAATCACATAAACAGACACGTGTACTGCAAGAAGCACAACAAACAAGCATGGATCCGTTTCAAGCGATGAACCTGGCTGAGACACGTTTGTTGTTATTTAGTTACAACGTTGGTTACTAGTTAGTTATGCTATAAAATCATCTAAATGTACAACAACTAAATATTAGCACAAAGTCAATAGGGCTCAGATACAGTGATACTTTAACACTAGATAGTGGGTTGGCCTGATGAGTGGTATCATAGCGACAATCGCTCATGAGATCAGATTCATGATTAGTCAGGAAGTCTGAATAGCTGGCGCCTCCACTCCTGCTTGAAGAAGCTGAACTATTCTGAACCTACCATCACAAGCTACACTAGCAAAATGAAACAAAAGACTCAGAATTCAATTCCTCAGCGCAAGAAATCCCCCTTTTCAAGATGAATGAGAAGCGAGACCTTTGACACCTGAGATGAGTATAGATCCAGCCTTACTGCCCCCCTGGAAACATCCATTTTTTGTGATTCTTGTTTGACATTTCTGTGTTCAGTTGTTTGTATTTTCAAAACTTTATCTGTCAAACTGATGAAGATGTGTTCTTCAATTGCAATTTGTTTATTTGCATGCGTTTTCTAACTCTGGTGCTGAACTTAAAGACTTCCTGAAAACATTGACATGACCCTAAACCTTTACCATGTTATGTGTTATTGACAGTTATCTTTGATATAACTATGTGCTGTCTTTAAAGAGCACTTACCTGATTACTCTAACCAGCTCGTGGAAAGCCTGGTCTACGTTCATTCGGATTTTTGCTGAAGCCTCCATATATGTGACCTTTAATTGTCTAGCCAGCTGCTGACCCTCTTCTTGGGTTACCTAAAACAAAAGGAAGAAGAGAATAGCAAATGTCAACTGAGGTTCAGAACAAGTAAAACCATTGTCCTTAATCCCAAGAAACCAACAATGTGCATATAAAACAGAATCATTTAACAAAATTAATTTGTATTTGGATTTATACGTGTTTTAATTTTTGCAAACCGTCACATTGTTAACTTGACTTGTGTGTCATATCAATTAACATGTAAGGCTTGTCTGCATTCTCCTGAACCTTAAAAATAACATAATTGATGTTTTTTATTTGCTAACTTTTTAATTATTTAGAGCACTGTAGGACAGTATTGTTCCCCTCACACAAAAACTGAAGCAATTTCATTAGCATGTAGAAGATATTTAGGACTCTAGAGAAATCTGTAATCACCTTCGTAGTGACGCAGCTGTGCATATTTATTTGGGAAAGAATAGAGCAAAAAATTTAAAAACACATCCAAAGCTAGTTATGTTATGTTTGGTAGCATGAATGAGAAACTTTGGAAGTTTAAGTGATGGTCTTGTTTACTGTCTGCCATGTGCATCTTCATTATGTTTAAGCTTGATCAGTGTGCTGCCGGCAGCTTCTACATAAAAGTACAATAATATCGGGAAGAAATAAAACCAAAATAGGTTTGTGCCATTTTTGGCTTGAAATGCTAAAAAACTTATCGATAAAACCTATCGATAAGACTGAACGTGTCTGCAAGACTTAGTTTCACCATTAGGAGGTGCTGTGGATTCACTGGAAGAAATAGAGTGACTGCAAACCAACAGCCAGAAAATTCATCGTTTCATCACACTCCCTTCTCTATCAATCTCCTGCCTCTCTTTTATTCTTTCATTCACATCCTGTTGTATCTGAGCAGCTAGCTGCAGCTGCAGCGCTTCCACTTCACAGCATGCAAATGTAAATCCCTAAAGACCGGTTGATATTATCTCCTCGAGTGATAAAGCTGTGTGAATGTTTGTTAGTCAGCGGTTTTAAATCTCTGCCATTCGTGGGACTTACTTGTCTCTGTAGTTCCAGATCTGCTTTGTTTCCTACAAGGATCATTGGGAATTCATCTCTGTCTTTGACTCGGAGAATCTGTCTTTGGAATTTGTAGATTTCTTCAAAGCTGTAAATCACATTACAGGGTGTTATGTAGTTTCTTCTCATAGACTCATAGATTGCTTTCTAATGAGTGGATGCATGCATTTATCTCCAAACAAAGCAGCTAAACCACCACTATGCACACAAACAGAAGTCGGGGGTCATCACCACAGTGGCTGATCCACAGGGATGAACATGTCAGCAGCAAAGAGGAAGAAGTCTGCCACACTATTACAGCAACATAAAATGTGTTTATCTAAGCCGCTACTCTGTGCACTGACCCTGACTGCTGCCCCACTATAATACAGATGGCATGTGATGGCACGTTTTCAACCAAAAAGCAAATAAAAATGTCAGCCTGGGGGGGGCGGAGAGGCAGAAAGCAACCACAAACCCAGGACGGCATTCCAGCCGTGGTGAGCACATAGTAAATCTGGAAAGACTTGACTAATATAAATGGAGGAAGGAAAGGCTGTTTACAACATAAACATTGGGAGGGGACAGTGGGTGGGGACAAGGGAATGCAGCTCACTGCACTGCTGGGCATGGACACGACAAAACAGAGGATAGGCAGCGACAAGGAAGCTACAAAGGGAACAGCACACAGTGTAACATGAGAAAATATTCAGAAGGTGAATTAACCTACATATATTCTTCATAACTAAGGGAAAAGGCTAGATTAAAAGCTTATAGACCCAATTTCATCTAGTTTAGGCAATAATCATGTCATTAAAACCCATTTTCATGCCTCAACCAGAGTCTGCAACTTCTGCGATTACCTACATAAGCATAAGGGATTCACCATGTAACAGTGTAGGCATGCGATTAAACTAGCAGATGACAGCGTCACTGTTTACTGTTCACGCTTTTTGCTTCATTAGTGTTACATCAACTTACATGCTAGTGGCACAAACAAACACACCAGTCGCACATCTGTTGCATTTGCAGCAGAGCAGAAGGTTTTTTTTTTTCATATTAAATCCCCTTGCTGTTACCATGACTACCGCAGGTATCACCAAATCAGCCAGGAAATGAAAATGACTGTTTCAAAGTGACATATTTTTGTATTTTGGGGGGATTTGAATTTATAGCAGTTTAGGGTAAAGTTGTGAGTTTAAACTTGTTTTCACTTCACCGTGTGAGTCTGCCTCACTACTAAGTGGCGTTTATGAGGTTAAAAGGACTGTTTGTGCCTGACAGTGTTATCAGTATATACACACATACATGTTGTTAGTGCATACATGCTTGAATAAAAAAAATCCATCTCCTGAAGAAAGAGCATTTTTGCCCTCTTAAGTGTTTCGTGTGTCTAAAGATCGCTATACTTGCCCATGCGTGCCATTGTTGAAATGGAACACAGGCTTTAAATAGAAAGCTAAGGTAAGTGAAAAGGTGGATTAAATAGAGCGGGGTAAGGGAGGAAGTGTTGAGAACAAAAGAAAAATGACAACAAGAACAACAGCGAGGTCCGGAAGCGCAGGCGGCAACAAGTGAGTGTGTCGATGCAAGATTTATGGTTTTAGTAGAGTCAGAGGCTGAGGAGGAGGAGGAGGAAGAGGAGGAGTGTACAGTTGTGAAGAGTAAACAGAGGTGTGCAAAGAGAGAAGGAGACATAAATGTGTGTGTTTGCACATGATGAAAACTGTCACTTACCTTCCTCTGTCAGTGACTGAGAAGACGAGCAGGAAGCCCTCCCCTGTCCTCATGTATTGTTCTCTCATGGCTCCAAACTCTTCCTGTCCAGCCGTGTCGAGGACTGCGCAGCGTGAACATGTGCATGGGCACAAACAAACACACACAGAATAACTTGCAGCAAACACACACTTTTTGAAATCAACTCTCCAGGAGCTAAATAGCGCAGTCTGTATGTGTTGACTCTGATTGTGTTATTTTTTTGCAAAGTGCACTTACTATCAAGCCTGGCTGCCCTTTCGTCAATCACACACTGCTTGGTGTAGGAGTCTTCGATTGTGGGGTCATAGTCGGTGACAAAGTATGACTGTAAAAGAGAGTGAATATTTTAAGTAAACCTATTCATACATTTTTCTTAAACAGATTGTGACCATGTTTGAGGTACAGAATAAACTGCTTTTAAAAAAAAACATGTCATCATCACTTTCAGCCTTTTTAGTCTGTTTATATGATGACATTTGCAGCACACACTCAAACATACTTTACCGTTCCATACTGACAGGAAGTTAACAGACTTCAGAGTAATACTGCAGTTACACAGACGTGTTCGTTTGTTTTCTGGGGTGCCTCTGGAGCTTTTTTGCCACCACATACTAACCATTTTAGGCAGCAGAGAGTAGCTTTTTGTGCATCACAAGACCATTTTCAAATCTGAGCTTTTAGTTTTCTGACTTTATTTAGTCATTTCAACTAATGTGCAACTATGTACTCTGTGTGAATGTCGACTTGGAAATGTCTAGATATGAGAGTAAACAGCCACTTTATTCTTGTGTTTTGGGTCAAAACAGCACAGACGGCCTTATTGACCTCTGCCTTTACTGGCGCTCTGCAGACAGGAGGTAAATACACTGTCTGCAGACACCTGCACAAAAAATGTGAAGTAAATATTGCCCCCCACAATAACCACTGCTCTGGTTTCCACAGTAAGCTGGTTTTCTAGCTAATAACACATTTACAAGATGTTTCCTAAGTTACAGACACACAGCATGAACTCCTGAAGGCTTTGATTCTTCAATTCTAGGGCCAGTATCTTGTCGCTCAGTAACCTAAACTGGAAGGGTGGGGCCGGGGGAGTTGGGAGGAGGAGGAGGAGGAGTCGTGCATTTTTTACATTTTCCCATGTTTTGTTGTTCTTGCTCCCATCAGGGACTTGTTAAGTGGTGACAGCTGAGGGGAGTGCTCAGGGAATGTCAAACCAACACCCAAAGACACAGAGCAATCACGAGAACATAAAATCCAGACAAATTTCCCAGTCGTTCTAACGACGACCCAAATTAAACTTTTACAGTTACAGTCAAGTTGCTGGTGCATGAAGACTGGTGATTATTTTAAGAGACAGACGCCACGCTGCCTGTTTGTTGTTATTCAACAGATGAGGAGACACGAAAGAGCTTGCTTTGTGTTAATGAACATCAAGTTTTTAAGGGAAATTTAGACATGTGAAGAAGGAAAATTAGCTTCCATAGTACTAAATTGGCAGATATGCCCCCCCCCCCAGTTGACACTATTATTCATTTTATGTGACAAACTTATAGAAAAGCCAATAAAAAAATGTTTTGCAT
>JBBBVU010000001.1:16849205-16861147 GCA_037177055.1 Atherinosoma microstoma | reverse complement strand
CCCCCCCCCCCCCCCCCCCCCCCCCCCCCCCCCCCCCCCCCCCCCCCCCCCCCCCCCCCCCCCCCCCCAACCAAAAACATCTGACATCTGACTAAATATTGCAGCTGTATTACCTTTACATAATCTTCTTTATGCTTTGTGCTTCTTTAGATGCTTACAGGAAGAGATAAATTTGATAATACACACACAAACACATAAAAACACTGTAGCTTGGCCTAAATAGAGAAAATAATGGGTTAAAAATACATGTGGAAAAGTTTGTGTCGATTATCATCTAATTTCTTTATCTCTTAAATACAATGTAGCTTTAAAGTTTATGAACTTTGGACAAGATTTATACAAATTAGTAAAAAAAATAATAATAATTGTTTCTTATTTATTTACTGAAGAAAGTGATTATTTATGTTTGAGTGGCAAATTAATTCAGCTCCAAGTGCAGCAATAATGGAAACTAAATATTACAGCTTTCTGTTGATCAGCTTGGATAAACTCCATGCCAAACAGCTTTAATTCTGGGTTGTTGTTTTTGTTTGTTTGTTTGTTTTCTCACCAAATAACTTGGTTCAGGTCCTTCCACAACATCTTTGTTGGGTTAAGATCAAGAATTAACGTAACTTTCAAAACATTTAACCAGTAACAAACAAACAGATGTCATGACATTTTTCTTTTAGAATGATTAGCATGTTATGATTCAGGATTCATTGTTCCTTCAATAACTTTAAGTCATCCTGGCCCAGATGCTGCAAAACAAGCCCAATCCATGACACACCATGTTTCGCAGATGGGATGTTCAGTTTTTATGTCTTGAAACATAATACTTCTCATTTAAATCAAAAAGTTCTGATTTTTGTCTCATCTGTCAATAAAATGAATTTTTCCAATAGCCTCTTAACTTATCCAAATGAATTTTAGTGAACAGCTGATGGGTGATGACATTCATTTTGGAGAGTAAAAGTTTGTCCTCCAGTCCTGTTGTCTTGATGGTGAACATTGTTTGCCACTAATATCTAATACTGGCTCTTTTTTTTATTTTTTTTTTTAATAATTTAAAAATAAAAAGAGTTGATCATATTTCCATGTTAGCTGATTAACTGATTTTTTTCCTTAAATTTTTTTAATCTGATCATTTACGCTGTTATATTTATGCTGAGTATTTCAAAAGGACCGACAATGCATCAATAACATTAAAACTTGACTGTTATTCACGCTCATCATCAGGTATGAGGATCTTTATATTCATAATTTGTTGTTTCCAACTTCTACAGCACACACATTCTTTTTTCCCACCTGCAGCTATTTTTTATTGCAGGAGATGAAGGGAATCACTCCCTCACACTCTCGTTGTCTCTGCAACATGTAAGCACGCCTGCATGTGTCACATCCACTCACCACCGTTTAATAATTCATCGGCATTACTGTGCATCCTCGAACGTGCTTCGCTTCATTGCCAGCCGCCGAGACAGAGACAGAAAGAGAGGAAGAAAAAAAATCTTCTTGCGTTTCTTGTCCCCTCCCATCACCCCCACCACCACTGTCTGAGCCGTAGCTTCAGCACGTGACCTCAGCCTTTTCTTTCAACCTCCCATCTCTACTCAGTCAACACCGGTCATCCGCATTGAGCACCGCACTCCTCTGGCTGTTCCTCCCCTCCCTCCACGTGCATGGGTTAGCGTAGCTGCTGCGCCCTGCTTTGGCCGAGCTGATTGTCCCTTCCCTGTGATAGATGAGGCTGTTCTGCAGTGCCAGCACTAACAGGGCTGTGGTCCAGCCTGGCTGCGTTTCAGCTGGAAAGCGATGAGCTCGGTGAGGGGAGTGCAACATGACTCAGGAGGGCTACCAGTAACTGCATGATATAAGCCAGCAGGAGTCATGTCCAGTTTGAGCTGTAAATTCTTATATTGGGTCATGACTACATGTACTCCTTAACCCAAAGTGAACAGCTGTATGTGTGGCTCAAAGCTCATGACTGTTAACTGTAAAATATCAGACACCAAAAGCTGCCCTAAAAAAGCAGAATCTAGCAGATTTTTCTTTTTAAAAACATGTTCTCTGTTGAGCTATTTACAGATGATAAGGCTATGTTTGAGTTTGACTGTACGTATCACAAAAAGGGCTGAGGAATTATTTATGTTTTTCGTTCAGTACATATTTTTTTGAACGGCAAGCACCGATCATTTTCATCATCAAATAATGTTAGATCTATGACATGAAAAAGTGCATCGGAATTTATTGAAGGTCTTAAACTTTTTAATTCATGTCTTCCTTTAACAGTCAAAAGCCACAGATGTGCTTATATGACAACACACATGAAGAAAACTTCCTAAATAAAGACTAAAACAGACTGAATATCAAAACACTTTTTGCTCAGCTCACAAACAGCCTGAATAATTCAATTGAATATTTTGAAATTGCCACTAAAATTGATATATATATAATTTATATATAACTGCAACCAAATGAAGGATTTCCATCAGATCTTTTCCAACATTATAAAACAGAGATGATTGACAATTCGAGCTGAGACAACTTTACGTAATTACTGTGTATTGAGAAAAGAATAATAAAATAATGGTAATAATAACTATAACAATAATAATAATAATAAAACTATAGCTGCACTTTGGCAAATATCAGGCCAGTGCTGACATGACCACCATGTGGGTGTGTGCTTTTGTGAGCTGTAAAACCAGGATTATCACCATCCTTGGGTTTTTACCTGCACTTAGCAGCAGGAAAAGTAAAAATTGAAGTTTATCTAATTTAAACTATCAAACCAAGCATGTGAATTTCATCATACATGTTTAAAAAAACACACTTCTCTTGGTGCAGAGAAAGAAAATCAGCTCAAATGGTGCAGAGATACGGTACAAAGCAAAATGTATGGATTATTGTACAAACAAAAGAGCTACAGAAAACAATGAGAGAGCAGCGAGCAGGACAAAGCTGCATTACACTTTAGATGTTGGTGGTAAGGCGGGTCGGGCCTCACTCAGCCCCGGTCAGCGCTGCAGGAAGGAAACTCCACCTCTGTAGCAAGCAGCTAGTCCAGCCGAGCCCTCGGTGGCAGTGATGTCACAGATGACATGTTCCACTACTCCGCCCACCTACCAAAGTCCAGACCTGTCAATCAGTCCTCCCCCAACACACCCTAGCGTACGAGTCACACATCCCAAGCTAATACCAGGAAAACATTAGAGGCCTGTTTTACCTTGAACACACAGGATCAGTCTCAGCTGATGTCCAGTTTTTTTTAATGTCTTGAACCGTTTGCTATCTAGATGATTGTGAGACAAATCCAGGCTGTCCACGTCCCCAGGTATAGATGACCACAAAAATATTCCACTCCATGGATATTTTTAAAATCGATTTCTCTGCAATTATTTTGTTTAATTCCTGTTAAAGGTTTAGTTGATCAAACTCCAGGAATTAATGAAAAATACACGTCACAAGTCAAACATTGTTATTTTGCCCTCACTAGAGTTTATTATGTAATGTTCACAAAACAACAAAAAGCAAGAAATTGAATCAGCAAATGGTTTGATTTATAAAAGTGAGTTGAGGGAATTATCAGAGCTGGCTAATTATTACTTACTGGTTTCGCCAATAATGACATCATTATGATTAATGATATGATTTTCATGATATTATCCTACCTGCTGGAACAAAGTTGTCTAATCTAGTCATTTGTTTTCAACGTCACTCTATTCATATAGTTGTTTTGTATTTATTGTGATCCCTCTCTTGCAAATTAAAAAAAAAAGGAACTGTTGCTGAAACTTCAGGGAATCAACAAATCTTTTCAGAGTCCCATAAAATACACAAAAAAATCTAAAGACATCACAATTTTTTATTCTATTATTTCTACAAATTATTTTTTCAATTTATCTATTTTAACGCATTTATTTTCATTCATTTCTTGTGGGTGTTTAAAGTTAAAATCCAATTAAAAAAAAAAAAATCCAGTATATGATTTCAATAAAGACCTATTCAGGTTCTAAAATGAAAAAAATCGGTATAATTATTTCCTTATCGATCAAAATAATTATGATTCCAATTTTTGCCATAATCATGTAGCTTTTACAAATGTTCAATGCATAAAAAGAATTAAGTAATGCATTTAAAGATAAACAGGACTGAATTAATCTGGAAGCTGCATAAGTTAGAAAAACAACATCAAACCAGTGTGTGGGTGCATTTATCGTCTGAACCTATTTGGCGATAGCATAAAAATCTGAACAAGTCACAATGTAAAGCAATAAATCCTTACAACTGCTGCATACCAGCCTCAAGGAAAGCAAGAATGAGTGATATGTGTAGGCGTGTAAATCAACATCATGCTTGCACTATGCACCCACTTCCTCTCTACATAAACAGCTTCACTAACACTAAATATAGATCATGTTTTATCTCTGTCAGTTATCCTACATACTTAGGTAAAGCTGCCTCTATAACTGTTAACAAACACCGTTATTATCTACACACAACACAAAAATCACAGGTTCAGCAGCAACCAGGATAAAACTGAGATCTTTGAAAGCTGGAAGGTAAATAGAGCGCTGCCTGCTGCACTGTCATTATGAGAGAGAATGCTGAGCTAATAAAAACAGTCCTCAACACAGTTGGGAGTTAATTACCTTCTGCGTACGGCCCAATACCCAAAGAAAATTCATAGACCTTGACATGAAAATCATCACCCGTAGTTATTCTTTAATTAAGGGAAAATGTAGATTGAATAACATTAAAAATGTGTTATTCTGGGGGAAATTCTGTCAGCCTCTGCAGATTTATGAAACTCCCCAAGCCTTTCAACCCCCCACCACCACCTCAGCAGACCACAGCCTCCCTCTTTGCCTCTCCACTGTAGTAAAATAGATTTTGCTGTGATCAAGCTCACACGTAACTTTTTTTGTTTTTTGTTTTTTTACTCGTTTTGTCTGAGGGTGCACATCTCACTGTTCTCTCAGAGTTGTCAATGACAGCAAGATGCTAAAATAACTTTGGATGGAGACAGCATGAGAGAGTAAACCTTGGTTTCCTGTATTTTGTTCAGCATGTGCTTTTTGAAAACATCAAACACACTTAGATCCCAAAAAGTTGCAAAAGGGTCACAAAAAATGTTTTATAATTAATTTTATCCTTTTAACCGGGAAAATCTTTAAGAAAAAAAATCTTATTTGCAACAGTAAAAGGCGAAGTCTGTTGGGGAAATTGGGTGAAAGATTCAGCTCATGGCACTAAATGGGCCCTTGTTGTTGGTTCTGCTGACTGGCCAATATTACAAAGTGCTACATACTAAGTTAACAGCAGCAAGGAGCTGGACAAGATTGGAAGCCACACTGGGCAGTGGTGGGTGGAGGGTTGCCCTACGGTTGACAGGTGAAACGTGCCATATGTAAGACAAGTTCAGTGGGCCAGAGCCAAATGCAGCAATTTCAATTAAGGACACAAACTGCGTGCCAGACAGACTGGAGCCTGCCAAGTCTCACCGTAAGCCAGACGAAGACAGACATGACAGACTGCACTGATCCATTTCTGACAGCGCATCGCAGCAAGACAAGTCCACATAATGAATTATACATTCTTTTAAATACATTAAAATCCATGATGAGATACATTTTTGACAGCAAAGTATGACGATCTAAGCAAAGAGAAATTTTGGGGCATCTGTGTATCACTTCCTGTCTCTGAATCTGTGTAATCTAACTTTTGTTGCACCTCTGGGGTCGGACCATGAGCAGCTGTCTGTAATCAAACAGCCACCATCAGGGTTTAATGTTAAACAGATGGAAGGGAGGACCAGTTCCTCTGCATCTTTACATTCCCCGTCCTTTACAAAGTTTCACACAGGCGATCTGTGCAAGGAGCATTATGTCTGCGAGTACCTGGAAGTACTCGAAGTGAGAAATAAGGGAAAAAATAAGGCAGAATCGGGGGTTTGGGGGGGAGGGAGACGGTAGGCTCCATCGAGAGGGAGAGCAGGAGAAAAAGAGAGGGAGGGAAAGGCATTAACTTCCTGTGGAAACACCCACTTTTCCCATGAGCTCATACAAACCAGAAAGGTCACTTATTCAATACCTAATACACATGGAGAGAAAGAAAGCACACAATGCGTCCGCTGCCTTGAAGGGCCACTGGGGAGCATTTTACTATAGCTGGAAAAGATTTAAGACAAAATGCATTACTGCTGAGAATTGCATAAAAAAATAAAAATAAAAATAATCAGAAAAACAATTTACGTCCCTTTCTGCTGCTGTGAAGCTGAATGATACATCCATGATACAAACACTTTCACTGAAAGTTTATAGTCAGAATGAAAACTTCAGGCCAAATTAAATGAACCTGCGCACGTCACTCCCATAAGCTCCTTCGTTCCTAATGCACAGCAGATCGATAGTTTTTTTCCTTTAATCATTGCCTTGTCCTTAAATGCCGTAGACCAAACAAACTCTTAGCATAAAGCTCACATCTTTCCAGAACCAATTAACTTACTGGGAATTGAGATCCTGCCACTTTAAAGTTGAGAGATGGTATCATGGTATCATTTTTGATGTAAGCAACGAGCATAATGGATAACAACATAAAACAGGAGGTCAGAGCTGTTAAAAATAATTCTTTCATCTCATCTTGCACATCAATGGGGAACATGCCTGTTATCTTTAAAACTATCAGACACATCCATAAAGGCAAGGGTGGCAAAATGAAGGGGATCATCTCACATTTGTCTTATCCACATTTTATTTATTTTTTTAAAAACTGCATTGACAAGACAGCATTTATCTTTAGTACCGGTCAAAAGTTTGTTAAAAGCTATGTTGAATTTTGAATTGATTTTTTTCTAGTTTAAATGTTCATCAGCTTGGTTCAGCAACAACTCTTTATATAGTTAAAGTAGCACTACATAACTTGCAACCTTAAAACTTCTGACTCATTTTGATGCCAAAGGGATATTTAATGTGTGCATTCCTGGAGCAGTCATTGCCCAGCCATGTCCCAAACCGCACTTTTTCCCATCCTAGCGCATCACATTACTGCAGCATTTCGCTTTACAGCACAGTGTTACATGCTGGCAACTGGATTTAACACACTGGCTGTTTTGAACATGCTGATTCATCAAAGAAACGCAAGTAGTAGACAAAACTTCAATAAATCAAATAATTCATGGATTAGCATGTGGGATTACTTTGGGCTTTTATTTCAAATAGAAAATGTCAAATACTTCCTAGCTTACAACATTCACATATCAGCTAATATATAACTAAATTAGACAGACAATTTAAAAATATATATATTTATATTTTCTATCAATTATTTGAGGGGGAAGAATTAGAAAAGAGAAAATCTGCGCTCTCTGAGTGCCTGTAGTTCTTGATAAGGGTTAGGAGAATTATTAAATGACTACAACGCTTTATGTTTATAGGGACAATAAACCCATTAATTGCAGTTGTCTGTGTGACAGAAAATAATCTTCTAAAATTTCTCAGTCCGCGCCATGGAGGCCTTAATGTGGAATATAGCATATACATCAAAGATGACCATCAAGTATTTGTATTTATGGGGCAAAAGAGAAAGGATGTTGACATTTATGCTTGGAAAGAGTCTGTAGATATAAATGTGCAGAGACCTAGTGATTTTATTGAAAAAGTGGTTTTATATACATGAATCTTTTCCATTTTTAGTGCTGATATTATGGTCATAATATTGTATCATGATAAAATAAATGCAGAAATACAGAAAAGCCATGGTTAGCGGTCAGAGCTGTAGAGTTGGGGATAGCCCTCACACAGAGAATAAAGAACAGGATAAATGTCCCACCAAGTAGGCCAACTCTTGGCACAGTCAACCCCCTGCCCTCCTCTAAACCTCTCTGGCATTAAGACTTCAATCACACAGCTAAATATCAATGTGCGCTGGACTCTGGACTACTGTGAACCCGTTCAAAGGCGCAGAATCAAAGAGGTGCCATTTAAAGGCCCTTTTTTCCACCAGATCACTGGGCTCAAAGCTGCCCGTTTCCTCTGAACCAGTCACACTTGTGTGTTGTTATCTCCATTTCATAAGCACATTTTGTTGAATTATAAGTGGTGACTTAAGTAAATACTTCTCTCACCATCTCACAAACTGATGAAACAGAAAATAACAAAAAGCCTTCTAGCTGATCATGTGACATCACCAATGGTCCTATTCCTTGCACTGAGCCCAGACACTGATGAGCTGTGGATGCAGTTTTCTTAACTTCCCTTTGTTGCCTTCCTGGAAGATATAGAAAATACATGCTTATATGGAAAAGACATCCCCCTGACTGCATTTCGCTCTGGCGAAATATCATCAATGACTTTTTTGTGGAGGTGGGAAAACCTAGTTCCACATGATGCTGCTTTAAAATCAGCAAATCAAGCAGAATCGATGTTATTATACGAGGATTAGGAGGATCATGTATGGTGAAATGTGAGCTTCAGGCGTCAGCAAAGTACAAACTAAATGAGGCAAACAGTGGACCAAAAAAAAACCCTGCTGATAGTTACATAAAGCCTAGATGTATCAGACCGCATTGTGTTTGCTGGTGTTTTTAGTTCATTCAGGGCTTTATTCAGTTCTTCTTCCTCTGCTTGTCTTTGTGCAGAAGTTGCACTGCACATGCTGTCACGGACAAAGCAGCACTGTGATGACGACTTACTGAGAGGACACCAACTACTGCAGTGGACGTGTAAACAGAGAAACTACTGTGTGACTTTAAAAAAGAAAAAAGAAAAAAACCTATTCAAAGTCATTCAGAGAAGTGTGGCTCACAGTCTCTTGTTTTCAGGAGAACCGTATGACTGACCACATAATGGGATGCCCATCAGTCCTGAGAAGCAAGAACAGTAACTGAATGCAGAGTTCTTTGCAAATCAAGAGACAAACCATTTATCCGAACATAAAAATATTATATATATCAATTTTTTTTTATTATTATTATTTAAAACCTCAACTTGACATTTTACACCACACCGAACATTTTTCTCCTGCTAATCTTGTTGGCAAGATTGACATTTTCCATCGATACACTTCTTGAAAGATTTAATGGTGCTGCAGCTACCGAGATGAATTTATCTTCTCCCCTTCTGTTCTCCCACTACAACCACTGAGTGTGTGTTCCTGCACTTGTGTTCTCTGCTGCAGACCATAATTCTTAGCATGGGGTGATATGTCAAAGGAAATGGGGCCACTCACTGGCATCACGTCAGGCACAGCAGCAGTACTGTTGTGTGCTTTTAAAACCAGCAGTCCCACAACCCAGGGAGCTAATTTTATTACAACAGCAGGCAATCCCTCCTAAACAAGTCCTAATGGACGCCATGCTCGCTCCTTCCAGGCCGGTCTGGTCACCATCACCAAAATGTCATAATCCAACAATAACACATTGTGTGCTGTAGTCTATGTCACCAGTGACAGTTTTGGTAATATCCAACTCTGTTACTGGTAATATCCAAGATCCAAAAGCAGTTCTCCTGTTAACAAAGCGAGTTGTCTTCCATGTGCAGAAGCCTGGCTGTGAGAGGAATATGTTTTGGTTGGACATACCAAACACAGTTTTTAGGCAGCTGTTGACTCAGTGTGCACCAGCGTGTGCCAATGTGCAATTCTACTTCGGGTCGGCCAACACCAACTGTTGCTGTGGATGGAGTCGCATGCAGTTGTTATTGGATCATTGCAACAGTCGCACAACAGCTGCGTCACTGACTTAACCAAAAAAAATAAAAAATCCCTGAGTGTATCTACACATGTACCTGCTGCTTACTGAATGGGCGGATCTGGTGTCTTCACAGTGGAAGAGAGACTGGGAAGCTCATTTGTTGTTGACCATTACCACGCTCACATTTGGACAGTAGAGAATGGCTGCACTGTCACCTGTTGAGGGGGGTTGTCTCATTCCAAGCCTCACCCCCTCCCCCTTCTGATGGACAGAAGGTGCCCCCACAGGCTTCTGGACGCCGGCTGCATGGGACGCACCAAATGTCCACCAGCTGCCTGGCAAGCAGCTCAGAACTCAGCATCAGCAGCAAGCAGGCATAGAAAAAGAACTCCTTCATAGTTATCTATCAGTTCAACCACACATCAAGTCCCTCCCTACATGTGGCAAATTACTACTTTAAGAACAATGTAGTATATTTGAAATGTTCACACCAGTGAAGATGGTGGGAGTGGGGTGCTAAATTAAGCAGGCAGCATGTGAGTTTCCCATAGCTGAGTTGTTGTTGTATGACCGAGATGTGAGACCTGATACTGTGACCAGTTATTCTGAAACAGCCGTATGCGAGAAGATGGAACAATAGCCAAAAACAACACACAGGAACTCACTGTCCTCTCTGTCCAACTCTGTGAGGTGCAGTGACCGGAAAACAAAGAGGGATATCAAGGATTTTTTATGGTACCCATGAAGGGGCGCTGTCACACATTTTAAGTAAGTCTACATGTTTGCTGTTTGACACACAGAATATTTAGTTTTAAAAGAAAAACATTTGTTAAAGAAAAAAACTACCATTAAGTACAACTTGATTACTGTTTCTTACACAACTACAAACATTGAACACAAAGCCATCAGTCAAACTAAGAATGAAGAAAAAAAAAAAAGAGAAATACATTCAAAGAAGACAAACAAGTGGACCAGCATTTGTTATCAATGCAAACTTGTAACGAGTCTGCCTGCAGGTCCTCTGTGGTCGTCGTGTTTTTCCTGTAAACAACATAAATGTACAGTACGTAAAGGAAGCGAAGTTTAGAGGTGAAAACTGAGCCATAACAGAAAGCGTCTCACATCGCGCAGCATTATAAAACAAATGTCAACTGAAAACAAGTCTGCCTAAATCAGCTGATTTCACAATTACGGTCAATCACTCCCAATTATGGGGTGTGAATGGCTGTTGTTGTTGTGAATGTCTCCACCTTCAAAACCTCCAGGCGATAGAATTCCTTACAGCACAGGGTTACATGCACGTGCAGCTTGAATGTTAGCTCAGACTGGAATTCATTTTGCAGCCTTAAAGGTTTCAGCAAACAAAACTCAAAACAACTCATGTGTGAACCTTTTTTTTCCTTTATGTTTAAACTGATGGGCACAAAACTGGTACTCACCTTTTACTAGAAGTGACACATCAGAAAAATATCCATTATCATATCCAAGCACTTCCATGTTGAGAGCTGACTATGAACTGAGTACTACGGGTTGGTAAACAATCCTTACAGTCAAGTATTAGAAGCAGACTGCTGAACCAGGTCATACAGCAAAACACCTCATCACTCTTTTTTTTTTTTTTAAACTGTAGCATCATTCAAAGATTAGCCAACACACAAAGTGAATAAGCTACTGCATCTTCTTGAAAATACATTCGATATGAACGGCACAGCATTTATCACGCAGAGTTAAAGTAAATATTCTGCGTCACTGCAGCGACAGATCATGATCTGGTGTGCATTGTTAGTTGCTGGTTTTCCAATAACAATTCATTTGCAAAGTTACAGTTCACAATTAGACATTTAACTACAACAAAACTCAAAAGAAGAAGAGGAAGTTACTTTACGTGGCACCAATGTTTCAATAATGTTAATGTAATACGTTGGGTGACACGACAGGAAAGCAGAGTCAGCAGTGAGTGATTAAAAATGCGAAGTGTGCTAAAAAGTGGACATCCTGGCACATTTTGGAGTTGATTTACTTCCTGGAAATAAAGAAATTTCAGATAAAACACATGACCTTAGTAATACAACAAATTTGAGCACCCACAGAGGTTTTCACACTGACTTAATATGTAAGCTCAAGGATCATAGAGAACAATGAAGGAATGCTCATGAAGAAAGAATTAATGAAGCTCTGTCGACATGCCCTTGAACTCAGAGAGAGAGAGAGAGAGAGAGAGAGAGAGAGAGAGAGAGAGAGAGAGAGAGAGAGAGAGAGAGAGAGAGAG
>JBBBVU010000001.1:16827871-16849105 GCA_037177055.1 Atherinosoma microstoma | reverse complement strand
GAGAGAGAGAGAGAGAGAGAGAGAGAGAGAGAGAGAGAGAGAGAGAGAGAGAGAGAGAGAGAGAGAGAGAGAGTATATCACCAAATCTGGGTTAACTTTCATAGCTCGGGATGTATAGTCTAAGATGTCTGCAGAGAACTGCGGGTTTCACCAGCTGCTGAGAACATTTGAGTTAAGCTCCCTTGAAGAACTTCCCTTTACAGAAACAGCTACATCTGCAGCCAAACTGAAACCCAGCTAAAGGACTTGGTGGAAAAAAGCAGAGAAACAGCAATTACATGGGATTTGTACGCAAGGTTAAATAAAACAAATAGTTTTTGCACTGCTAGCAAATCGTGGACAAGTGTGTGAAAGTACCAATGGGCAAACGATGATGAATCAACAACAGAGATTTCAACTACCAAAAAAAAGACAAGAAAATATGATGAGACATATCTGTCCCAAGGCCAGACCAGGTAATGGTCCAGTAATGGTCTATGGTGGGTGATGAAGAATGACCGCAGTGTCGTATGTCTCTAAACATCAGCATCTGACAGAATGAAGCCACTTAGAGACTTCTCATCCTGAACACAAAGAAATGTCTGATGATTGCTTTAGAAATAAACGGTGCAGAAACATGTTTATTCCTCTGAAAGGGGGGGCATGGCAGAACAAGTTTGAGAAGGACTGAATTAACCCATGAGAGATAGTTTGAATGCTTCATATTAATCATCCTCATCCTGCACTGCAGATGTGTAATACAAGTTTTCAAATCTGTATATTATCAACATGTGTCATTTAATTTCACTGCTTCTGGCTGTTATAGTAGTAATCAGTCATCAGCTCACCAACAAAGCTGAAACTAAGTTTTCTAGACATTTATAAAGATGAGATATCACATAAACTATTTATTTTGCATTGAATAATGCCCCCACTCAAAACATTTAATTAGCCTATGAAGTGGTGGAAAAAAAGAATAGAACAAAACATTTCAATCTCTCTGCTATGATTTCAAATAAATTTCAACATCTAATTTTTATATTATAGTGTTAAAAACAGGTTTAGAGTAATTCTGTGGTTTTATAATCCACAAAGAGAACAAGTTTAATCTGCATCCAACTCAGACAGGATTAAGAAAGCATAAAAGTCAAGTGTGACATCAAGATTTGTTTTTCAGTCCCCGATTATGAAAACAAAACTCAGCTCTTTTTTTCAGTTTCTTACGAACTGGCATTGGTTTCTGTTGCCATTCAGTCTCCACTGCGAGGGGGAATCCAATGCAATGGATAATTGTTGGCAACTGTAGGAAACCTAAACTGAAATTCCACCCACCTCGGGTCTGTGTGGCCTGCTAAGAAAGACTCAATAGCACACCTTCTGCACCTGCAGCTTAACTACTCTACTTCACTGAGTAGAAAAGATGCTTCAGGAAAGATGAAGGGAGCTGGCCTAGAAACGGTCTGATCATCAGCACCACATACGTTTCCCTATCTCATCACACTATAAAACATTGTATATTCTTTTGATATAATCATTACTAGTGAGAGTGAAATGAAAGACTTGTTAAACCTTGAACCAATTCATATCTTAATGTTACATTCAAAGCTACAAATGAGTCAGTGGATGGCAAATTCTCATCATCGCTGGCATTTCTCTTGAATGGCAGAGGAAACCATGTGTGCAATCCTTAGAACAAGTTAGTCTTTCTCTGAACAAGGACATGACTGTGTGAATATTATCTGATATAATGCTTTTGAAAAAACTACAATGCAATGATGAAGTTATTTGGACAAAACAGAACAGAGAAGTAGTTTAACAAAACACATTTGATTACTAATATACAGAAGAACCATGTTGAATGAGGAAGCACACTTGCACATTAGGTTAAGTGTTGCCTATTGTTGCACAAACCCACGGATTCGAGTCAAATTTAGTAATCAGGTAACGAGCTATGTAACAGGATTAATTATTATTGTAAAGTTATTCTTGTATCTACTCATACTAGTTACTGTAGGCGTCAAAATCAATCAATCAATCTTTATTTATTAAGCGCCTTTCCAACAAGAGTGCGACTCAGAGTGCTTTACAGGTTAAAATCATTCCCACCTGGACAACCCTCTGATCCCCAATATAACAGTGAACAATTAAGACACACACACAGACATTCACTACCATTTAAAACACATCAAAGCACCCCACCTACCCCCTCCCCCAACAGAGATCAATCATAGAACATGGGGCTAGATGCAGATGAACAATGTTAGGAAACTCATCAGAGGAGCCGTCTGCATCGGCACACACGAGGCACCAGAGGAGGCGAGGCGAGAAACCATCCTCTGCCCCGGCACCGACACAACCAGAGCCAGTCAGCCGCAGCCAAACACCACCCCCAACACAGACGGCCCCCGCAAACTAAACACTGGGACGAACCAAAAACAGTAAAAAGCAACATAAAAGCATTAAATAAAACATAACGTCCAGTAAAAGGGCAATGGTGATAAAAAGACTGATAATAAATAATCAAAAAATATCAAATCAAGTATTTAACACTTAAATGAATAAAAATCAACTAAAAGCTAAGCTAACATGTTTTTATCTACCTAACCACAAATAGAATCATCCAGAATCCCCACTTTCTGATTGTGCAATAAGAATAAAATCAGAGGAAAAACCAGATTAGAAATCTACCAGTGACAGACAGCATACACAAGAATTTTCAAAACTTCTTTTTTTTTTTTTTTAAGGTAAAAATGAAAGGAGTAAGGCTTCTCACAGTGAAGATATGACCAAATAACTCTGATCACAAGAGAATTTGGGAAGAATTTGTGATCATCACATGTTATTTTTGACTAAATTGCCCAACCCATAAGATTACCTTATGGCGATAAGGAGTACTCTTCCTCCCTGCATAGTTATTTTACATCAGCTTAGAGCGAAAAGGATGACCTGTTAGGTCTCTTGAGCTTTTCAAGATGGGCGGGAGTGTCTTTACAGACCCTGAACTCCCTTTTGCATGAACATTCCTTAACATGTGCTGAGAGGCATTATGTCATATTTGAGGAAATCACCTCTGCAACAGGGCTTTGTTCTTTCATTTGATATGATGAGAATAAAAAAGTCTTGATACCTTGGCGTTAGTGTTCATAGCAGCCAAGTGACTGTGAGCAGGTGGACAGCCAATTGTGCGAGCTTTACATCCTGCAGCAGTCAAAGGAACACTGGTCAAACTTCTAACAATCTTTATTACACATTAACGAAAGAAACTAGAATTACTATAAACTGCCACGTCTTCATGAGCCTGATCACAGAGCTGAATAACAAGAAAAACAATTATATGTACACGGATCTTCAGTTATGTAACCAAACCACAGGTCTCCTTGAATTGACACCTGCCTTCTTACGGTAAAATGTGCACTCTAAAAATATGCCGGGGTTTGGTTAGATCTAGCTAGCATTCACTTGAGTCAGACAAGTGCAGACATATAACGGAGTACATTAACATGGTAACAAAGAGAAATATGCACACAGAAGAAGGAGAGCATCAGCATCTGTGCAGACACTAAAGTTCATAAAGAATTTGGCTTTGATGTCTTACATGAGGTTTGTGCTTAAGGTCGTACATAAGGTTCAAATAAGAAGGAGGGCAGAGAGAAGGAGAAAGAGATTTTTTTATAACTTTTTAGTGCTGAACTAGTGCATTTATGATCAACATGAAACAGTTACTGATGCGAGTGTAGAACTCACACAACATCACAAACTGAGTTTTCTGGGTAGTTTCTGCATGCCCAAACCAACTGGGACTTTGCAGAGGCACATAATGTTCAAGAAAAAAAACCTTAGGTATTCTGGTGTTGGCTTTGAGTAAGTTTCCCATATATGGGCATGTGACGAGTCTCTATTAAGAGATGCAACAAATTAAATTTCTTGGGTAATTCCAATTTCTGTTGTTTGTTTTTTTTCCCTTTCTTTAAAGTCTGACCGGATGACTGATTTTGAGCAATTCTGATTTTCTAAAAAAGGGTTATAAATCAACTGCATACAAAATCATTTTTTATTATTTTCCTTTGATTTAACATTCATCAATCATAAATAAATAGATAAGATCATATAAAACATAACTTTAATATCATCTCCCAAAATACACCAGGATCTCTCTGAAAATGCACCAGGTCATAAAATCAGAGGAATGGGGAATGAAATAGGTACAGAGCCCATAAAGGGACACTGAAGAAACAAAATTAAACTAATGAAGGCTGGTGTATCCCCCTCCACCAAACAGTCACATGACATCAAAACTTGTTTTAAGGTACGTTAAGAGACGACATGACGGGGATACCAGACAAGCATGCTGTAATGTCTTTGAAGGCAAGTCCAATGTTAAAATATAACTAAATCAAGTCACATATTGTCATTTCCATATGGCTGGCTGAAATACATGGCTCTGTGGAAAGGACATTCAGTGCAAACAAGATCATTTTTATGGAAGAAACCAATATTCATCTTTTTTTCTTCAATTACCCCTTACAGGCTCCGTAAAGAGGGAAGAAAAACAAAACAACACAAAGAAAACGTTTCTCAGGGATATGCATATTGTTCGTTTAAAGAAACACTTGTGATCTTTGGCACATTTTCTCAGCAAGGGACCCCCTAACGAAAGCTAAAATGGCATCCATCTTGCCTCCTACCTTAAGTCTGAACTCTATCCAGCAAGTAAAAGTCAGTCTGATCTTGACTCTTGTCCTCTTGCATTTCTTTGCTGTATCAGTGCACGTTCAAAATGGCCAGTGTGTTAATATGGAGTTGCTAGCGTGTGACACCATGCTGTAAAGCAAAATGCTTTACAGCATGGTGTCACACAAATGAATAAAACTTTCAAAAGGAAAAAAAAAATAGAAAGAAAAAAATTTGGAAAACAAATAAATAAATATAGGGAAACTGGCCAATCACTGGCTAGAACTGATCAAACTAAAACATTTCCTAATTCCAATCTGTGTACACCTAAGTGGTGCATCCCCAGTCTATAGACATAGAAATTCTCTTACGAAGTGTCTCCTCAAAACAAGCTCCCATGTTGTTCTTCTAAGTTTCTTTGCCGTTTTTCTGAATGGAGATTGATCCAGGGCTGTGCATGGTTGCCACACTCACACTCTGTGGCAACAAAAATATTTAGGCAGCATGCGGCAGGCTGCAGAGGACCTGATGGACGCTTGCTGACCGGTGATAACTGAACTGCCTTCAAGAGCCATGACACTGACAAAAGCCCACTTTTAAACACGGATAAAAGAAATCCTTTTGCTCTGCTGTGTTGATATAAACAGTGTGTTCTGTTAATAAAGGCATATAAACACACACTTTAGTTGTTTTTGTTCAGATGGATTATTTGTAAAGGAAAAAAGATTGTGAATTGTTTGCAAATAGCCGCTGCGTTTCATTTACAAAGTCACCCATTTTACCGCTGCAAAATTCATATATTAATATTCTCTGTTAATGGAAAATATGTGCATCCAAATACATTAAGTGTTAGAAAGTTTGTTGTAAAAACAGCCAAACGGCTTATCTACATTTTGCGTCTGCTGTGAGAAATCAACATGTGACCCTCCAGAAAGACTAAACAAACAATGTGCTCTCATCAACTCGTACAGAAGCACACTCGCACACACAGTGGAAAACTTTACTGGCGTATTCTTCGATTTGACATTAAAGGAAACAAAACCCCACAAGTCAGAATATTACTGGAATCAAAAAAGACAGATGCAAACACTTTGTGTAACAACCTGTCTGTTGCTGAGAAATGCACGTGAAACACCACCACTGCCTGTCTCCACATGCCCGTGCATGGGTGTTCTTATATTCCATGTTTATTCTATTCAACTGCAACTTTTAGCAGCGTTGGTCCAAGATGAACTCAAAGCCATGCAAGAAAATATGTGAGAAATGTGTGAAGCGGGTGTATATGAGAGTTTGTGCTTTTAACTGTGAATCCAGCAAAGGCTTTCAAAAAAAAAAAATAAATCCTCTAATCTGTCTGGACTTGATCAGCAAGGATATTTTGTTCTCAGGCATGAATCTCCACCGCCGAACGCTGACACCACACCAATGGTAGCAAGTGTGTCAGCACACAAAATATCCTGCTTCTCAGCCTGCATTGGGATCTCCCCACCACCTCATATATATATATATATATATATATATATATATATATATGCATATGGGGTTATTACTGGGTCCAAAAAGAAAACCTACAGATGTGCACACCACCCCACATGGAGTCCTCACATGGCCAGTGTGAGTCATGTTTTCCCTCACATGAAATGCTTCCTCACTCACAGACGTCACGTTAAATAACACCCTGTGTTCATTAATTTTGTCAGATGACTCAATGTTATGTCATCCTGATGCTATTTCAACTTGAGTCAACTCCTTGGCATTAGGGAGGCCAGCAACTCCAGGGACCTGCCACTCTGTTATTGCTAACGACATCATCTTTTGTCCTCCGACTCCCAGAGGTCCCTGCTTCCATAGTCCATTTGTCGTGCCTTAGACTCTGCTGAGAACCCTCAGAGCTGCATACTGAGCCACAAGACTTTAAAGTGTGTGACCAAGGAACCACGAGTCAAGAGAAATTGAGAGTTGGCATCAAACAGTTCTGAAGACATAATGTATTTCCTGATGGACATTGCAGCTTTGTTTTTGCACAAATCAAGTATTTAATAAGCTTCCATATCAAAATATTAAAAATCTAAAATCCTAAATGATAAAACCAACATCATGCACACAAATTCCAGCCATTATATTATGGGGGCTTTAAATCGTGCAACATGATGGAAAGCTCACCTCCTCTCCTGCTGCTCATACTGGACAGCTTCTTGTGAAAATCTTGCTAGTCTTGAACACCAAATTAAACAGAAACCTAGGGCAAATGATTTCCACGATACAGAAAACATGTACAGAATCGTGGAATTTGACAATAAAAATTTATTTGTTTTTAAAACGCTGAATATGGGGGAATTTGGTTATATGAGGCTGAATTTTCAGTGTTTTTCAGTGTCTGAGCCAAAAGAAAAAGAAAACAAGGCAAGAGTAGAAACCGCTGCAGCCTCCTGTCTGTGTGACGTCAGCAGGGCTCAAGTTTCCCCATAGAAAGTCAGCGACGGCTAAGAGACCAACAGAAATACCAAAGTTGTCCAAGAAATGAAGAAATTCTACCCTAAGTGTTTCTAGAAAAAATGAAAAAGCTGCCTCTGTTTTTGGTGAAGTGTTACAAGCAAGGAGAAGTGTTTTTAGAAAAAAATAAGAGCAGCTGGAGGCTGTCGTGAAGAAGATCACATGAAAAACACAGAATTTGACGAGGAAAAAAACTAAATCTGAAAAGAAAAAAAAAGAAAAAAAAAACAACGATTTCATAGAGCCCAAGAAACTCCAAGACTTGAACAACCCATTTTCGGTCCTGGCCAATCAGTGAGCCAGGTTTTCTTCTTCTTTCAGCTTTTTTACGTCTTGGTAAGTGGTCGTAGCAGGAAAAATCCCCCCCTGCGAGAAGTTGTTGTGACTACATGACGTTGTCCAGGCGGTTTGTTATACTCCAGTAAAGCGCAGTGTGAAAGCAAATCAAACCAAGATCAAAAAATTCTCGCCATTCCATGGCCAATCACGCAGACTCCCCCAGACTACCCAGGTGTGAATGCGCACTAAAAATCTGCATGGGACACCTACTTTGGTGACGCGGGTCTGAATGCCAAGTGAACATTTCCTCACAAAACACAGGTTTTTTTTGACCAGTGGAAAATGGGCTTCAGTTTTAGATGAGTGATGTTGGCACATTTCACCGTCTACCTTTTTCTGCAAATTCTATTAATAGCTTCCTCCGTTCATGGACTCCTTTTTTATTTGGAGAATGACCAAACTGTGCCCAAAACAACAGTGAGATGTTTTGGATTTGTCTGTAAATCAGTGGTCTTTATGTTTCCAGATACTAAGCGAAAATGCGGCGGTCAAGTATTTGAAGTTAAACATTTACTACTAGAAAATTGTTGCAGAGGACTTCGGCAGCGTGACATTTATGTTCACTTTATCCAACTGTTTTCATTCCGGTGCATTAAATGGTTACTAAATAACCCCAACTGAAACCTGCAATGGCACCGTTTTATTTAGAGAAGTCATAGTACTAGTATGGCTTTGAATGGTTAAGTTTTCTGTTTCATTGTATGAGCAATAACAGTAACACTGTAACAGTTCAAGACATTTTCATTATGTACACTTAAATGATGTTTTTGGCAAAACACGTACAACTGAGTCCAACAACCGACACTGTCAAAATTACCACTAACACACACACACAAAAACTTCCAGTGATTCAGGAAGCAGGTCATGTTTTTCCATAAAAAACTAGGAGGTCCTAAGAGCAGCAGCAGAGGGACTTCCTTTGCCAAAGGGCCAAATTCCAAATGGTCCATGACCATTAACCCACCCAAGCTGACTCTGACCCCACACACCCCCAACTTCACAACCATAGCATAGTTCTGAGGAAAACCTCGACTTCACAACCAGCTGTCAGGTCTTTTCTTCTGGCAGGTGACTTCTAGAAACTTTTCAACACCATGTCGCTTTTCTTCCTGCTGATAACTTCTGAATCTTTCTTATTTTCACATCCCCCAATATACCAGTCGACTGAGAGGATATTAACTTAAGGGCAATAAAAATGTGAATCCTAACTATGATCTTAAAAGAAATGTAATAGACTATACAGTTTTATGTGTGCGTGTTTATGTTTCAAATGAAATTTACAGAAAGGGCAAAATGCTTTTAAAGATACAAGGCCACATTGTGCAGAATTATACAATTCAAGGCAAAGTTACGTTTGTCAATTATTCTAGCAAGACACTCCTAAAGCTTCCACGCTAAATCTCTGTTTGCATGTTATCCCTCCTAAGATTGTTAAAGACCAGATATCAAGTGTGACCTTCCACATACCAGCCCAAACATTTCTAAGATGATCTTGGTAAATAATAAGCAACAGCATGTGGTCATTTTACACGAGTGAGAAAATTCACAGTTATCCTTCTTGTGTTATACTGCTGTTGTTACCAAGTTGGCAGGTTAAATCAAGTGTGTGTTTCATAACCAGCCAGCTTTAAATGGCCCTCTACTTCAGGTCAGTAGGCTATGGCGAAAATCTGTGCCACATCTATCTGATCCCTTTTTACTTTTGGTATGGAGTTAATGAGCTTTTTGAACCCTCATTAAACACACACACACACACACACACACCAGCTTTTCACCCCCACTCTGAAACGTGTGCCAGCCCGGCATTGTCTGACAGCGTGGAGACCTGCAGCTGCCTGCAGTCTGGTCTCCTGAAAGCCAGAGACATCGTCAGTGATGCACTGACACACGCACACTGTGGAGAGGGGGGGGGGCAACCAAGGCAAAGGGCAAAGTTTGTCATCTCTTTCATGCAGAGCGTGTGTGTGGGCTTTTCGGAAAGAAGCCTACTCCTTAGCGACTATTATGAAAGCCCGGAAGGTCAAAGCAAGCCAGGCTGTCTGCAGTGTGCTGGAATGCAACCAGGGATAGAGGGAGGTAAACAGTTTACATGCCTTTTATATGTGACACCGATTAGTTTTCAAGTAGGCTGCGAGAAAACTCGTGAAGTTATTGTCTTACAGGGGTGGCAGTAAAGTTTTATCTTCAATAACATTTATACTATTTGGGTTTTTCAGTCTTTGGTTACTGGAAGTGCTTGAAATGAGGTTCACCGGCAGCTGGTGGAAGTCTGTATCCGAACACAAAGGTTAATCATCTTTCAATGGACACTTTGTGCTGCTGCTGTTGCGGCTGCATATTCTACAATCACTCAACCACAAATTATTTTCTCAGTCTAGTTCCAGGTAGCCAAAATGGTTTGGCCCTATAATGGCCCAGTTCTAGCAGGGGGAGAAGAAATAACTCTAGCCAACTAGGGTATCGGTCCAAGGACACCGGTCCAAATCTGGGTGCTGAAACTGAAGCAGACCTGCCCTCAATTCAGGTCCATACACATACTCCATTGTCAGCCCAAACTACCCCACATTCATACACCCAAAATCTGGCAACCACTACCAGACCAGAGCTGGCTTACCAAAAGTGAAGGGATGCCAGACCAAAGCCGAGCGTGCTGACACTTTGCCATAATTGGACAAATGTCATGCAGTTTGGTGGCTTTTCCAATCTAAAGTTATTCTGCTCTACAAGACTTCTGGCTCATGTGATCTTTGTGCAACTTTCCTCTCTCTCTCTCCCCCTCTCTCTTCTACGGCTTTAACACCTTTCTTCTCGAAGTAGTCTGGCTTAGTAGGCCATTACACACTCGGAGAGTTGTACTTATCATTGACTCAAAATGTGGTTCTTTACTTTCCAGACCAAGTTAATAAAATGGGACAACCCGGGAGACCCACTTTCTTTTCTCTTTTGACTAGCGGCTATATAAAATGCAAAGTGGAAGTGGTCCTCTCGGAAATCGTCGCGTTAAAGTGACAGCCGTTGGATATTCCCCTATTTCGTCTTCTAAAATCTTGAAACAACTAATTGTAGGCCTCGGCAAAGTAGTGAGGAGAACACAACCCGGCATCCGTTTGCGGGGTTCCCGTGTCTGTCTGGCCTCCTTCTCTTTAAGCCTTGTTTTCGGAGACGCAGGGAAATCAAAGCAAGGCTAAAGAAAATGTTTTAAAAAACAAAACAAGGAAAGCTCTGACGCTACTGACCTGAATAAACTGTATAGTCAGGGCTGATTTGCCGACACCTCCGCCTCCGACCACAACCAGCCGATACTTCTCCTGCACCGAGCCGTCCTTCCAGCCAGCCATCGAGGACACTTCACGCCGCCGCTGCCGAAACACCAGTGTGAGCAGCAAACACCCACTTTCCCCAGTAAAACTGAACAAGAGGCCCTGCGGTGGAGACACCGGAACGCAGAGAGGGAGCCTAGTTGCCGAAAAGACTCGACAATGTAGTCCGTTTGGCTCACGGATAACGGTTGGGAAGGATCCGGGAGCTACGGCCGCCTGTCCATACGCCTCACCGTGTTTCCAGCCTCGACAACACTGCGCTGTTCTAAGATGTGGATCCAATAGTGGGAGTAATCAGCCAGGCCACTACTAATGTCTGGCGCTAGGGGCTCTTCTACAGGCTGTTTGAGACTGCCTCAACACCCCCCACCAGCATTACCGCCACAAACACACACATTCACAGCCCACTCCGCAG
This sequence comes from Atherinosoma microstoma, assembly GCA_037177055.1. Taxonomy (NCBI): domain Eukaryota; kingdom Metazoa; phylum Chordata; class Actinopteri; order Atheriniformes; family Atherinidae; genus Atherinosoma; species Atherinosoma microstoma. The sequence goes on along the minus strand of JBBBVU010000001.1, from coordinate 16,837,888 downwards.
CCCTGTCCTGAGACTAATATCATACACTCTGCAGTCACAGTCCTGTCCTCAAACTCTGTCTCCTCACTGAAATTCGGGAAATTATGCAGGCATGGACAAATAAACAGTCATAATGCAAATCAATTGCAATATGATCAGTTAAGCAGAAATTGTTTAAAAACCTGGAAACATTCATTTTTGCTTAACATTTTTAAAACCTTTACAGTGCCTAGTATAGGCATCCCAGCTAAGTAAAACCATAGAAAAGTAAAAATTTTCCACTTAAATGAACGTCACATTTAATGGTTAAGAAAATTGGTTTGTTAGGCATGATCCAGTACACCTTACTCCAGCAATAAAATTAGCTCAGACAAAAAGCATTTGTCACAGTGATTCTTAACCTGGGGATCAGGATCTCATCATGGATTTGTGAGATCATTTCATGGGGATGCCAAATGGTAAAAAAAAAAAAAAAATCAAATACAATCACTAAGAATAACAACAAAACACTGTACAAGTGATTTGCACTACAATACATTTGAGTTTTTTTTATTGACCATTCACAAGTCTTTGATCAGCAACCTGTTTATTCTGGAGAGTTGTGACTCAGTGGGCTTATATAAATGTTAGACTCGCTGTCATCACTCTAATCCACTAATTTATTCAAGTATTGTAAGAATAATTTCATGATGGGTTTCAGTTTAAATTACTACTCCACTTTCCAAAAACAAAGTGCTCTTACCATCCTTATTAATAAGTATTAAATACTTTTTTTCTAAAGTAGACTCTCCTTCCATCCATCTATTGTCTATCCACTCATTCCAATACAGGGTGGAGGGGCTGAACTATATCCCAGCAGCTTCTAGGACAGATGCAGGGTACACCCTGAACAGATTACAACTCCATTGCAGGGCCTTAAGTAGACTTTTAACATGTTAAATTACATGAGATTTGTTTTCAGGTATATGGTGCCCTAACCCCTCACTAAGATACTAATAAAAAGTTGTGAGCTGAGGTTTTGGGCAAGGACTCAAATCATTTCACCTGATATTATAAAAGCAGCACTTGTATGTCATCATGTGAATCATGTGCCATGTTTGGACAAATCATGTGGCAAATCTGTCTTTAGTGGTCAACTATGCTTAACACATTCAGTTTGTCTTGATTCCTGTGGCGCCACCCAGTGACAGGAGAGGCAAAGGAGAAATTGCATACTTAAAAGCTGTGTAATCTTTGAATGGACATACATAAAAGTGACAGAGAATGCTTTCTGGCATTCATATTGTTTGTTCATGTGTTCTGTAAGACAACATTGCCAAAGCTCCTCCTTTGTGGGTTTAAAGAACTGAAGGTGATTAACAGTTTACGAACCTATTTAGAAATAGTTAATTTCCAAGGGTTTATAAAGAATTGCACATGTATGAATGCAGAATTAATTTTAACACCAGCCTTAATGCAGAGAAAACAGATGGTACAAATTCTCATTTAAAAAAAAATATCCTTCGATCGAGGAAAGCATTTTCTACATATTCAATAGCCAAAGCAGAGAATCATCATTCAACTTAGACCAAAGCAGACTTTGCACCATCCTTGTGATTGGGAGACTTGCAGCATGAGTGGCATCTACATTAAATCAAGAGGCTGTTCACTACACGCAGTAGCTGGACTGTTGCAGAGCTGCCAGACAGACCACTGTTTATTTTCACAGCTGAAGCTCTGACCTCAAAGCCACCTTTCAGCCTTTATCTAACCCCCTGGAGGGCCAGATTTCCCAGATATTGTAAATGTATGACCGAGGTTGCAACCCTTTTGTCTGGCCAATTCCTAGAAATGTCCTTTACTCATGAATTATAAACAGGAGGGCAAGTGGAACATTCATGCCTGTGCTGACCCCAAGTCCTCTCTATCTCATTATCTCAGTGACAGTAAAACTTAAAGATGACTCAAGGGAACATTAGAGAATATCTTTATTATATTATCATGGGTTAAAAGAAATCACATTCATGCCTTGGATATGTGTGTTAGTCAGTTTTTGGGGTTACTGACAACACAAATTCCAATCAGTTTCACCCTGTGCAAGATATCACAAAAGGAATGTGAGGAATTCTAATTAGTGCTTGAAGATATGAAGCTGGACTCAAGAGTCCCCTCACCTAAAGGGCTCAGCCACCTTTAGGCAAGAGTAAGAAATCCTTTGAAATCTGTTACAAAACATCACTTTGCAGGCCAAACCTGCACAGCGCAAATTTGCAAAAGATGGTACTCATACAATGGCTTCACACACTTTAATGAATAAAATGAAGGAGTCATTTTAATACATCCATTTATTGAAAATGAAACAGCACAGATAAAGAGCTGAGATGTAAGTTCCAGAAAGAGAAAATGTAAAAAAAGAAAAGAAGAAAAAGAATACTAGAAGGGACAAAAGCCGCTGACCATACTGACTTCTTCATTTGCATGTGAAAAGGTTGTAATCAGAGTGACACGAGAACAGCAGTCATTTCAGATGTTTGACTTTTTTTGGGAGAGGTTGATCTTGTCACCCAGGCTCAAGGCCATTCCCTGTTGAAGGAGGAAAGATTTATTTACAACACATGCCATCTATCATTATAAGTATATATGAAATAAGAAAAAAACATTTAGTTTTAGTGCAAACACACATCTGGTTAATACAAAACCTTCTCTTTTCTCCATTTCTGTCAGTGAGTCATATCAATCTGCTGTTAAACCAAGAAATGAATCGGCTGCACTGCTTTCACTTCAGGCAAATACATTCAGCCCTGCCTTTACCCCGCAGATTCATAAGAGCTTGTGACGCAGCAGCTGTGACCCACCTGGCTTTTTGCTCTAATGCGTATGTGTCCATTGACAGGTGCCTCAGGCCCCAGGTGGATGGGCTTCTCGATGCTGACATTAGCCAGGGCATCTTCTCCAAATATAGAACGAGCATAAAGGTTGGCAGCCATGAAGCCGCAGAAGCCAGAGAGTGCCTGGTTTATAAGATAAAAAAAGAAGTGAATTGTAAACTGTGCTGTCTGACAAGAACACAGTGGTGACACATTTATACAAACAGCTTGTTGATGACTTCAACGTGTGCAGTTACCGCAATATAAAGTTGCAAAATATAAATTCATGACATTTGGATTAAAAGAAAAAGCTCAAACTGTCACTTTAATTTAAGCTTCTGTGACATCTTAAACCAACCTTTTCAGGAGTCAGACACTTCATGTTGGTGGACCTGAGGATGTGCTGGAGGTACTCATTCAGATCAGTGATGTTTGTGTTCACTGTCACCTACAATAAAGAAACATTAACAACCATCTTCAATAATCAAGCTTTTTAAATCCCCAAAGTAGCATTTATTAGCTAGTCAGTGTGTGGGAGCTGGTAATGAAGTCAAAGAAATCCTACTTTGTTTTCCCACTCAAACTCCGCCCACATCTGTCTGAATTCTGCATCAGTGCAGGAGGCTGGCTGGATGTAGTCCATGATGTCAATGTGAATGTCACTGAGGACAACACAGTTTCTGTCGCTTGCAGCACCAGACACATCGTAGACTGGGAGGAAAAAAATCCCAGGAATTAAAAACATACAAACAAAAACAAACAACATGAGCTGAATCTTCACAAAAATAAATAAATTTAAAAAAATCAACTCTTACCAATATTTCCAAATATAATGCCATTCTCAGTAGAAGCCACCTTGACATTAGCCTTGATGTTTGCAAAGTCATGAGGGGCCAGAGTCAGAGGTGAAGGCTTTTCAACCAACTTGAGATCCCCTGCAGAGTGGAAGAGTGTAAAAGTTCAGTTTGACTCAATAGAGCAACACAAATGTTTGAGCCAGCATTACAGGAGAAGTGAAACCTGCATATTTGCCCTGTGATGTGAAACTTAAAACCACACTAACCTAAAGTGGCCAGCTCAAGGGTGCAGTTCTGAAGAGTATCGCTGGTCTGGTTGACCACCAGTACATCCAGCACAATATCATACTGGTTGACATGAACATAGGCTTCAGCATACACTGGATCAGAGAAACCTGTCAGCTGGGTCACCTGATTTCAACAAAAATACAATTAATTATCTAGGAATAAATATAATTGTTTATCGACAAGCAAATATAGAAGGTTTTTTTCATAACAGAACATGTGCAAGAACAAAGACTTAAGGAAGTCAAAACAATTTTTTTTAAAAAGGGAATCATACAAATTATATAAAGAGCATTAAATAAGTTCAATTTAGTTAAATATGCAAACATAAACATGTTTTCACAGTACAAACATGTTCTGAGGTGAATACCATAGGGTCTTAAAATGTTTTTACAACAATGGGCCAGTTTTCACAACAACTAAATCTCCATAGAGAGATTATCTCCAAACCAAAAGAAAATGTTTCCCCCATTTTAGACTTTTCTGCAGGGCTTGTATTGTACCTTGTTAAGTTTTGAAGCCAGAGGATCAGCAGCTTCTTTCCTCTGAGTGTTACCCATGGCAGCCAGCAGGCTAAGCTGAAATTGGTCCTCTTTAGAAGTCATCTCGTTTTTGGCCGTGAGCTGCATGAATGAGATTGGATCGTCTGCCTGCACCGTCACATTTCGTTTCTCAGATTCTTTCTGTGTTCAGAATGAGAAACAGGTTAGAGTACGCTCTTCATTTGCCTCATCAATGTAAATCAAAAAGCAGTCAAATGTTTGGACAGAATTAAACAGATATTAAGCTAATTAATGTCAGCATTTTTTACTCCCCTAAAAAAAAAAAAAACATATTGGGATTTAAATTGAATTCACAAATTCACCTCTTTCTCCTAAATACAAACATTAATGATTGAAATTTCTGAAAAGATGAGAACACTATCCAATAAAGTTTGTCATAGGAAAAATGAAAAACATGTGTCAAGCCTCACTGTGTATAAAATGTATAAATGATGCCCAAAACTCACATTTACTACCAATATAAATGCAGATCTACAATGAGGTACTTGTGCTACAGCTATGCGAGGAGGTCAAATACTGAGTTCAGTCCTAGAGCCAGTTGTCATTACCTTCTGTGACAGCTTCTCTTCCTCCAGTCTGACTGTTAGCATATGTGACAGGGATTTACGGCATTCCTTGTTGAAAATGTCATTCATAAGTGGTGAACACTCTGACAGGACCTTCAGGCATAGTGAGATGCGGTCCACATCATCGTCTGTAATTGGCTTCTTTGGCAGAGCGGACTTGCCCAGGTGCAGCACAGTGACCATTATCAGCATGGCCTCTGCAATGAATGACTGCAGAGGCAGCAAGACAGCAGGGATTAGAGGAACCAGCAGGAAATGACACAATTCAATGTTGAGACGAGACAACTTACATTTTGTTTCCTTTTGTCTTGGACAATTGTTACGTAGCGCAACGCCACCTTGGTTAGTGTAGTGGCCAAAGAAGCTGCCACGAAGAAGTCTCCATCCATCAAAAAGCCTCTGAGTGGAGGTCTAGTAAAACAAAAACATACAAAATAAATCTGAGTCAGATGAAAACATGTTAAAACCAAGGTTATATTGTAACTAATAATGAAATTCCTTCACAAAATGTAATGCTTACCTATCCTCTTCTTTCTTTGAAGGCCTTGAGGAGCTCAGTGCACTCTGTGTAACATAGGTGCCCATTTCTGTCACTAGCTTCTGAGCTGGAGCTGCAGACACTTCATCCTCCGCTTTTACCTCACCTGCTTCTTTCTTGATCTCATTCTCGACAATTGGGATCTGTCCAAGCGGAAGGCAGGTATAAAGTATATGTATTACCGTTAATCAAGGTGGAACCAACCGGTGAGCTTGGCCCACTTTCAGTTGTGAAAACTATAAACAAACATACCTCTCCCAAAGACCTGCGCACTTCAGTCATCACACTCTGGATGTCTTCCTTCGTGCTGCAGTATTCTCCTAAGATCCAAAGTGCTCCTCTGTAAATCCTGAAACAAGTCATATGTGACAAAGGTCATAAAAATGCACTGTCCCACAAACTCCTACACAGCCACCACAACAAGCAGGCAACGCAGTATAAAAATATCAGTATTCACAGAGTATTAACTTCTCATTCACAAGCACTGAATGTTTAGTTCTTTACTTATATACTGAGCTTCTTTTTATACCTATTAGGAAAGAAACAAAGATTAACCACGATCCTGCATATTATACCCATCAATGTGTCCATAGAGCCTTACTTGACCGTTTTGATGGCATGAAACACTTCCAGCATCTTCTCGTTGATCAGGGGTCTCAAGTTTTCAAACCTCTGAATGGCCTCCCGCACAAACTCCAGGACATCAGCAGCGGCTGCCTCATTAGTGTCACTCAGGAATTCCATCAGCTGGAAATTAAACACACAAAAAAACGTAACAACTGGGTCAGACACTAAATCTACAAATGAGAAATAACTTGCAGTGCATTTTCTTTTTTAATCAAATGACAGGAAACTCACCACAGGTATGACATTGGCTGCCATGTCAGGGAAGCGGACGCTGCACGAGTGGAGAGTGCGCACCAAGAGCTGCCTGTACTTATCGGTGTCTTCATGCTCTGTTACATTGTTTGTCTTGATCACCTCTTTCTTCAAAACAATTACTAACTAAAAAAAAAAGAAAGGTGTCAGTATATTTACAACAAGTTCTAGCTTCTTTGACCTATCAGTGCAAAGACAGTACAACTAACAACAGAAACATGGATATACTGCATGTTACACACCTCCTCTACATTGCGAGATGAGACAAGGTCCAGTGCAAGCTGCAAGGTCTTCTTTCTAACTTCCAGGTCAGGGGTGCTGAGGACACGAAGGATGTCCATCACAAGGTCCTGGAGCAAGCAAAATAAGTCTTAACAGATGTGATGCATCACAGCTGCAGCAAACTGCTGCTGACTCTTTATTAAATTCAATTTGCCAGAATAAATCAATTTTTTGCCTGTATTTCTTTAAAAACTTAGTTTATCAAAGTGCAATATTACACAAGACTATCATCAAAATATTAAAACAAGGTTTATAGATTTTTTTTTAGTTCATAAGAGAGATATCTGCATAGTAGCTTATGTTAACCACAGCCATAATTCAACCTACCTGAAGTACACGCTCATGAGTGGGATGCTCCTTCAGCTCAATCAGACGATCAAGAACAATCAACTTCACGTTGTTGTCACTCTCCTTAATGATCAAATCAATGTAGCACTGTGCAGCAGCCTGGAGTCAACGAAACATAGAATTCATGAAAGACTGTACTACTCTAGAAACATTACTGTGGTTTGGCAAGTGTAATACATCACAAGCACTGTAAACAGCTAAAAGATAAAAGTAACAATGTACCTTAATAGCTGTGGGGGCACTGGAGAGGGTTACAAGAGTGCCAGCAGCCTCATATTTAACAGCTGGGCTGGAGGACTGCAGCAGGTTGTAGATGCAACGGATAAAACGGGCACGCTCAGAGGGGTTAGCATGGCAAACCTAATACACAGAGAACAGCAGGAGTTCAGATAGTAAATGTGCTCTGGTTGTATGCTGCTACATACGCAAGACTATATCAGTATGAAAAAGTCTTAACTCACCTTGTAAATGAGCTCCACGATGACCAGTTGCAAGATGTCACCAAAAGTGTGAACTTGGTCAATACACGTGCTGAGATAATCCAGAGCTCGGTCCTATAAGAGTAGTAGAATATAATTTAGGCCTTTCAGTATGTATTCTATATTTAGTGTCAGTAAAAACATGGCTATAAGATACAAACCTGATCTGCATGAATCAACATCATGAAGGCATTTCTCTTACAGCTGGCATCTTTTTCATTGACAAGAAAATCATGGATCAGCTCTGGCGCATCTGGGATGAGATGCTCAAAGTTCCTAAAACAAATCAAGTTGCTCACTGGTCACAAATTACTCAAGTATCAAAGGCATTTTGTGTAGAAAAGCATCTGAAAATAAAATATTTAACAGATAGTACCTATAGATGGTATAAATGGCCAGTACAGCATTGCGGCGCACATAGCTGTGACGATGCTCCAGGCAGGCCCGGATGGCCGGCATGAGAGGTTCCAGCAATTCAGACTCCTTCAGTTTGCAGAGGAAACGCAGAGTGGAGCCACGGATGAACTCGTTGGGGTGCTGCAAGTCCTGAAAATGAGAAAAATTTCAAATGATTATTGCTAAATGCCTTTAGAAACAGAATGAAGGCAACACATTCTGAACACGCTGATAAAATATTATTCCTTCACCAGAGTGAAATCTGAGGCACAGCCTGCCTGTGACATCAATAGTTACATAAATAGACTAAATTTACCAAAACTTGGAAATAAATCAAAAATATAAAAAATACATTGATGCCCTTTTATTCAAAATGTAAAACCTCAAAGAGAAAAAACAAACAAACAATGTATGCTGATTCAAGATAACTGGCTGACACGTCTCCGAGGTTGTTGAGAGTGACAGGAGGTCACAAGTGCAGTGCTGTTCCCACCCCACCATGCAGCGATGATGAGAGCCTCAAGTTAGCTCTGGACTATCTGTCAATCATTAATGACTTGGACATCCATGTGCATTTTTGCCTCATTCCAGCTGTCTTTTCAATAAAAAAATAAAAAAATAAAAAAAACAAGGAAAAAAGAATGGAAAACAAATGAAAACAGAAGGGAGAAAAATGCTTCATCTTGTCGAATCATCTTAAAATATGACTGTAGAATGAGACCAAATGCTTGCAGTCTGGACCCATGTACTATAATTTGGTGCAGATGATGGTCACTTTGTAAAAAGTGTGAACTAGGACAAAGTTTGTTTGTAGTTACATCACAGATAAAGAAAGTATCATTATTAGAAAACTGAGCAAAAATTAGAGGAGGTTCAACATAAATGCTAACTAATATCTTCAAGATTTGTTGTCCTCCCTGTAACTATTCACAGCATGTTATGACACATAGAATGAATAACACAGGCTGGCTCAGGTTAGAAAAAAGGTTTTGTCGTCTGAGCTCGCTCACCTTTCTGTAAGCATCACAGACCAGAATCATCTCCTGAAGCAGCTTGCCATCCGGAGTTGTTTTGGGGACAATCTCCCAGAAAACCAGCAGCAGTTTCTTGATGGTGTGATCTTGAAGTGGCAGCACAAAGCGAATTATGGTCATCAGGAGTCCAGGCAACTTCTCACCATTTAGGATCATGATGATGACCTTCTTCAGGGCTTCAGTCTTTGCTTTGATCTCCCCCTTTTCTAAAGAAAGATTCTCATTTTAGTCAACAATTTGAAAATGAATATCTTTCCTTTGCATGGCTAGCAAGGAAATGTGTTTAATAGCACAGTTTATAAAGTCCCCAAAAAATATTTACCTAGATCTGCTTTTAGGCTGACTTCAGATGGGGGCTCTGAGTCAGACGCAACATTGATGAGAGTGTAACAAACATTTTCTGCAGCGGTCATTTTGCTGCTGGCCTTATATCAGCTTAGCAGAATCCCAATGAATGTTTGAATAATACCTGTACAAAATAAAAGCACAGCAAAATTTGTATATTGCTATGAAAACAGCAACAAAGTGTTGGATCTAACCATGAAAATGTCAAAACAGACTGGACAAAATCTTAAAACACAAACATACTAACATCAGATACCAGAGCAAAGATCTGTGGAGTTTAACTTTATTATAAATCATGGAACCAGTCACGTGTTTATATATGTCACACCCAGAACTGTGAATTAGCAAAATGTCACAAATTTGCTGTTCCATTAACATGTAATGTCATCTCTTTTTTTCCTTGATTGCAAAGTAAAATCAGAGAAATCAAATTTATAACAACTCAGACAAATTATGACGTGCTCTCTCTTTTTTTTTTAGCAGCAGCAAAGATGGTGTGTAATACAAAATAGCATCCTCCCACAGTAGAGGTGTCCAGCTGTGGTCCTCAAGGGCCACAGTCCTTCAAATTTTAGATCGGGGGGGGGGGGGGCTCAGACGTGTCCTAAATAATTTATAGATAGATAGATAGATAGATCGACAGATAGATAGATAGATAGATAGATAGATAGATAGATAGA
>JBBBVU010000001.1:16813269-16825321 GCA_037177055.1 Atherinosoma microstoma | reverse complement strand
ATGTTATTGTTCTGTCCTATGGCTGCAAAAAATTCCTATTGTGTATTACACTATATGGCAATAAACTAAACCTTGAAACCTTGAAACCTTGAAACCTTGAAACATCAATGCAGTTTATTACATCATTTTGTCATGGTTGTATTCTAGATTCATGTGATAAAGTTTTAACCTTTATAAGTCAGATGCAATGCAAGCTCTTCCTGCCTCCACACTTGACTCCTGTATATCAAGCACATGCTAATAATGTAAATTATTCATAGAAAAAGACATTAGAGAACAAATACTGAATTACTTAAAAATTGTATCAAAATACTAAAATAGATTAAAGTGGTGTGTAGCACCCTCTAGTGGAAACTCAGCCCTGTTACAATGTATACACAGAGATGCAAATGAAATAGTCAAAATCCTCAGATAACTACCTCAATCTGTTGGTTTTGTCACTTTCCACATAGTCCCTGAAATGTAATAGAAATTTGTTGATAGACATCAAAAGAGTAGAGGATTCAAAACAAAGTAAGAATCTACGAGAATTTGACTTTTTTTTTTTTACAGGATATTTTACAGGAAGGAGAAAAAAGGACTGTTAGTGGATATAAAATATTTATAATCTATGCTTACTACTAAAGCATATTGTTCCAATGAATTGACTATGCAAGGAACCCAACTCTTGCCTAGAATCTATAAAAGAAGGAGATGAAATCATCAAGTAACTTTCCTTATTATTATCAAAGTAAAATGTCTGACTTTATGCCATTTAATAAGGCCATTCTATGCTGGGTGAGCTTTCACAGTAACAGTTGGTACCCAAACATTTGCATGTCACAACATAGATGCCGGTGTGGAGTGCAGAGTGCAAATGTTGACTTTCATTGATTATTTTTTGTGTGTTGCACTATATATTGGCTGTATACATTCAAATGCAAATCACACTGAGCTTACAATGAAATCTTCTTTATTGACAAAACTGCTTTGCAAGGTTTTTCCACTGACCTTTTTACAGCAGACGTCTGTTGAAGCAGCAGGTGCACCAAATGACATTAGGATTTGGCTCTTTTTGACCTGTGACCCAACCAACACAATTCAATTCAAAGCTGAACGAAATGAAATCATGTGCAGTCATTTTTAACTTGGTTAATTCTGCTTTTCTGCTTTCTCTGAGTTAAAATATATTTGACTCCAATCTGAGGTCATAATAGCATCAATATAGAGTTTGTCAGCTGCTGTTGTAAGCTGACAGCAGTGGGCTTCACAATACTGAAGGGTCTTTGTTTTAAATTTTCAATGAACACATAACATCTGTCCGTATTTGGAACAAAGTCTAAAAACTCAACATAATCTGTTACGCTTTAAAACTCTTACTGTGGCCTATAGTGGGCAGAGCTGGGGAAATGAAAACTCCCTATTCCCACAACATGTTATGTTAAGTGAATAAAGAGCAATATAACTTGTTTGATAAGTTTATACTATCTTTTATAAACAGTAACACTGAACATTAAAATGATCCCACGTCTATGTAGGTTTACCAGTCAAGCTCTGGCATGACTGGGTGGGATGAGCACCTGACTAGATTTTTTAAATTCTGTTTCAGGATTAATTTTGGGGACACAGGTGAAGCTTCAGTATTAAAAAACAACAACCAAACTAAAAAACAGTCAGCTTGCTAGTTCTTACAAAGACACAAATTAGAGAATATGATGGTAAACTGTGGTTAACAGGGTTATCACTGTGACACTTCTCCAGCTGTGCAATATGGAAAACAGGATGGGATGAGTCTGTGTTGGCACAACTATGATGACAAACCCTGCATTAGAGTCATCACTTTGGTTACATATACCATCAATTGATGTGGTAGTTGAATGTGTGGTAACCAGATCAGAATCAAATGAAATGAGTCTGTCCCCAAACATCAGTCATGAAGTCCACCCTCAAAACAGCAGCTGTTGATACGGAACAATTAATGAATAAAGCAAATACTAAAGTTCAAAGATATTTTTGATAGGCTTTATTTATCTATTTTGAAATTTATTTACCAACAAAATCAAACATCACCCTTTAGTAAAAAACTGAAAGCGTATTTATCCCGAGACTTTTTCTTTTTTCTTGTTGGCCCCATCTGTAAAATGTTACTCCCAGTAGCTTGTTTATTCTGGTCCGTTCGGTCGACAATCATTCGCTTTCCCCTGCTTAGTCAGGAAAACCAAACGATCACAGAACAGCGTGATGCAGCAACACACAAGGGTCGCATTGACCCGAATACCAATTCATCCACACAGGGCGAATACCCTGTACCCAGATACCAAATAACTCTAGGGCTCAATTAGGTCCTACAAGGGCCACAGTCTTGCAGGTTTTCAGTGTATTTCTGCTCCAACGCACCGACTCCATACAACAATAATAATAATAATAATAAAAAATACATTACCTACAGAAAATCTCCATCATCATCATTTTCTAAGAGCAGTGTCATTTGACCAGTTCTAATGCAGAACATATATTCATTCTGTTTTGTGCTTTATTTATATCAGTTGGTTTTCCTGACAACATTTTGTTGATAGCTAATAGCGATTTATGATTTGCGGTATTTTCTTTTAAAAATTCTTCTGTATTTACATGCACTGAAGATTTTAGGTGACCATCTTAAAAGCTCCTTTTGCATTACAAGAGCAAATCTGTTGGACAGAAAAAGAATACAAGCTGCAGAATTCAGACTGTTGTGTACTATGAGGTGCAATATGTTTTTGGTGTTGGATTTCTTTTTTCAAAGTAATCCCACATCACGGCATTTTTCATTTAAAATTTCACAATTCAATGTATTAAGTTAATGTGTTTTATAAATTTATTATAGTTATATTATAGTCTATATTTTGACTAGCCTGTTTGACTACATTTTAAAGTAATCTGAGTCAATCCTACATGAACTATTAAAACTTGCAGAGTAAATTTAATATAATTAACAGTTTTGTTAATATTTTCTTTTATTCGATTGAACCTTTCAGAAATTGTCCTACAGCCTCAGAGTATACGGACAATATTGTTATTACTCTTGCAGTCCAGAGGCTTATTGCACAAAAGTAGGATTCAGATATCCAGAATAAATAAATAACCCAGGTAACAAAAGCGTCCAGGCTTATTTGGTTCAACTTAAAAGACACGACGAGCGGACACGGATTCATGAAGCCAGGTGAAACCAACCCTGGATCAGTGCACACTCGCGGCTTCTTCAAATAGACCCTCGCGATCTACAATCACTGATTTACCATGGCAACGGGAGTGGCGTAGCCTACTTATCTCCGTCAGAGCAGGAAATCCTCTTAGAAGCATAAAGAAGACAAGGACAAAAAAAAAGCAAGGAAACACCGCCACGGTTATAACCAAAGAGAGAAAGCGTGGCAAAGTAGCTATTCCAGAGCGCCTGTATGCATAACAAGTGCACGCTCACTACTCCGCGCAAACCATAACAATTACAATCCACATTAATGTTTCCTGAAACTAGTTGTCCTCTGATTATAAGTTTGTTCAAATTGCAGATGAAACTGATGACAGATGTGAGAGAAATGATTTAAACGTGCGTGTCTGGCTATTACAGCATCACACATATTCATCTCCATCCCTGGCCACCAAAGAGTCATCATCAGAGGATTTTTTAAATTTTATTTATTTTATTTTATTTTTTTTAGGATTGCAGGTAAGAGAAATGACAAATCACTGGACAAGTTTAAACAGTCATTGTGATATACTCATTGCTTTGTGTGCAAATTTCCCTAATGTAAGTGGTGACTGCACCACATAAAAAATAAAATCCCCTCAGGTGCCCATGCATGAGGGGGATTTTATGTGAATCAGAAATTCTCTCACAGCATTAATGTTCAGGTGACTTTTTGATATTATCCATTAATAAATATTGTACGTTGCTTGTGATGTGCATAGGTTGTTTTAATAGTCTACATCTTAGAATTTCAGATGGTCTGCAAAGCTGACTGGCTAAATTGTAATGTTGTGGCAAAGTAACCTGGCTCTTACCATGACTCCAGAGTCTTTCAGACCTCTGCAATCTATCAGCGCCTATCACAAGGCGAGCCACACTACCTCTATTAATAATTAGCTTTAATATCATGGCTGTGTCAAGAATGTCACTCTATTTATGAGGTTGTGATGATAACATTTTGCATTCACAGGTGAATTTTCTGGTGTATTGCTGGTGGACAGAGGGTCTGCCTGCCAGCCCTTTCTCCTTAAACCGTTTGCAGACCCTCAGGAAGCACAGCAGGCAAATAATAATCCCCACGCCAGCACAAGGGCACAAATAGAAATTAACTTTGGCCCCCTGAAGACATGCTTTTGATGTCTTCACCACATAAGGGTCAGCTCAGGCAGGACATGTGACATCACGGTGGCATGTGCTTTCCTCCACAACTTGGCCTGCCTGAGGAAGGAGAGGACCCCAAGAGTGCCACCACACGTGGACTGGGACAATGCATTTTTCTGGATGACAACAGTGGTCGGCTGGTCAGAGAACATTATTGTCTTTAATAATTTTAGCTGATATGCATATTTTCAATTTAAGTTACATATGACCTACAATGACAGAGGAATTAGTATAGGCTAATTTTAAATAGATTTGGCCTATTATGATATTTGTGCTATATACTGTATGTATACAGGCCTGCAGGGAGGTTCTTGCATCCATTCATTCTTCTGTTTATTAGTTGTGAATGGATCTGTCCTGCATTTATTTCAGCCTGCAGATATAAGGGCTGTACTACATACAGACCTTTGTGAATATTTATTTATTTATGTGTTGTATAATATGATTTGATGCCGTGCTTTTTATTTTGCAGAGCACTTTAATACTTCAGTTTTGAACAGAGCTCATGGTTTAATAGCTTTGATTTATCCTTATTCAAAAAAGGAACATCATGTTACTCTTTGATGTGTATTTATGTGGGGGTGTATGTATGTGGGGGGAAGTGTTTAATTATCTAATGACTGCAAAGTAATCTAAATTGCAATTAATAGTCACAAGTGTATAAATAATGACAGTAGGTCTAGTTGAATGTGACAACAATATGTGAAATGTGTAAGAAGGCATGAGATTAAATAGATCCTGGAATTTAGCCTGGTCTGGAGCAGGCTAGCTCCACAGAATAAATCTTCATGGTAACTTATGTCATAAAATATCACACTTTCCACTATCCCGCTTTTGTGCAACCGGATCACGGGTGAGTTGAGCCAGGATGACCAACATATCCCGGCTTAATCCCTTATCTTGGGTTTGTTATATAGGCCCCAGGATTGGATCAGGCTCCACATTAAAAAGCCTTGAGGCGTGATTGATGGCCTGTAGGCGGCGACAGAGAGTCCCCTTTCTGTAAAAACAACATCTCACCTTCTTTCTTTAGTCCAAGTGCTGGAGCACGTTTGAGTGACCATGGAGTGCATTTGCTGTCATGTAGTTCAGCGTTAATACGGCGTGAATAGTTGAAGAGGGGGACTGTTGCGGGGACACGAGGAGCCAGACTCGAGCCATGGCCGCACGGGAAGAAGGAGAGGTTTTGCACGGTAAAATAAGGCACCACGACGGAGCTGGAAGTGTAAACAGCTCAGAGGGCTTCAGGAACGGCTATGTGAAGAGCTGCGTCACCCCCCTTAAACAGGACCATCAGAGGGGATTTTTGTTCAGCGTGTGCAGGTTTTGCAACGAAGACGTACTTAATTCAAAATTGCTAAAGGTATCTGCCCTCTACGTCGGCGCGTTTGTTGTTTTCGCGGTTTCTTTTCTCATTTCTAGGAGCTTGCAAAGTGACTCGCTTTGGGATTTGCGGACTTTTTTGTCGGGCTTCTCCCAGTCCATCAGTCCCCTGTTCAGCATAGGATGTGCTTTCTTCTTTCTAACATTTTACCTGAGGAGGAAAAAGAAGGAGAGCAGCAAATGTTGGCTCGTGTCACTGCCAGCATCATGTTACCTCGGGGATTTTCTGGTTTTACGTTTTTTGCAATGGGGAGAGGACCAGCACCAGATGCAAATGGTGGGCAGGTTGTTATTCGTGTTGGGATGTGTGGGTCTGCTAACACTGATCCCAACACTGAAACTCAAACACAGTGTTCTTATACTGTTTTTTGCCAGCGTTGTATGGCTTGTTTCTTTCACAAGTTTGAACGGTCTACCCGCACTGCTCAGACCGCTCTTTGCCTGCTTTGCGGGGGTTTCTGGCTCCATGTTGGGGCTCTGTTTTGACCGTTACTACCCGACGAGGGAAGCGCCGAGCGGGATTTCCAGCGCGGAGGAAAAGGTCCCTGTGATCAGACCAAGGAGACGGTCCAGTTGTGTCTCACTGGGGGAAACGTCGACCAGCTATTATGGCAGTTGTAAAATGCCTCGGAGACCTTCGTTGCCCTGCATATCTAGAGAGCAGGTAGGTCATCCCCTGAAGGACCATGTCTGTTGTTGTAGTTGCACAAATAGGCCGCCTGATAATCCACTGCTACCCTCAGCAGACATGTGTATAAGTGGCAAAACCCATGTATGCAATGAGTAAAACACTTGACAAGAAACCTGCATGTAGCAGTTTTAAAAACATGTAGGTTCACTGTTATTAAATAGGGGGAAAAAAGCTAGCGTGCATAATAAATGTGGAACAGGTTTGTCTTATTTTATAGAAAGGGTGTTACTATATATTACTATTATTGTGACCATAAGTCACAGTATCTGCAGTATATTGCAGTCTTGATTATGTACTCCCCCTCTATTTTACTGATAAATTATACCAGTGAAATAGGCTACCACAACTGGATTTTTTTAGAAAAAGAACATATATTTTCAAATTAGATTTAAAAAAAAAAAAATCCCAATGTTATTATGGTCAGTTTGACCACTTTAATCTGATCACCACCAATTAATTTACTAACACTACTTGCTCCCTGCTTGTACGCAAGATATTTTGTCTGTATATGTTATGTTATGGCTGCATCTAATTAAAACAAAGTTTAAAATCAGATAATCAGTCAAATGCGAGGGCCTATCAACTTCCTGTTTGCAAAATACCAACACAACAAGCATCAAAGCCAGTGATATGGCCTGTACATGACTGAAGCGGTCTGCAACACATTGCTGGTGAGCAGTGTCAACAGTCCACAACAGTGCTTGTTTCTTTTCCTCTGCTTTACAGGCTGTATAAAACTAGGCTGTTTACATTCACAAGCTAATGGGGACACTGCACAGTGATGCCCTTTTCCACTTTCCATTAGTTCTGAAAACCAATACACCTACTGTATATCAAGTGATACCCTCGTGAAATCAAGACTATCACGTTACATACAATGTGTTGGGGACAAAGAGCTCACAGTAGGCAAGCTGTTGCCTTTATTTATGTGTAAACAATGTAGACATTATTGTCAACAGTGCTTTTAGAAAAGAAGAAAAAAAAAAAAAAACCAAAGAATGGTGTCCTGTAGTGGACGCCAGGCCATCAGGTCACACACATTGTTTTTGTGTCCTTGGAGCTTTGTGATAAATGATAAGAGAACTAAAAATGTATGTCCAGTTTGTCTCAGTTGTGCTATTTCCAGCTGTTGTTTTTCACCTCATTGTGTTGTGTGCTATTTGCAGATTAGCAGCCAACCTGTTATAAAAGAAAAAGAAAAGAAAAGGGTTGGTCATCCAAGAATCTATATGAGGATGGTCACTGTTACACCACTTCATTTATTTTGACTTTGTCCAAAGAGATGCAGAAGCTTTAGACGTCAGTATGACTCTTGTTGCTCAGATGTAAACTGAATACATGCAGTTTAATATGCTTTTAGTAACTTTTGAGATGAAGGCCTCAGCTCAACCAAAGAATTGTCAGCCCTAAGTGTGCCAGTTGGTTTTCCAGTGCCTCTGGGTTGGTATTTACAGCATGCAGCACTCTTGAGTTGATAGTCCTACATTTTAATCTTTTTAAGTATGAAGTTGAAACAGGACATTGTTGTTCATCAAACAAGTAGCGTACTTTTGTTGTACTTGTAATTGTAGACAATTAAAGTTATCACTTGTGGTACTTCTACCTTTTCTTTGGAATGATAAAAACTATATAATTACACTTAATTATACATGTGTTTGTCTAGATCTTCTCTGCTAGGTTTCACTCAGTATAGTTAAATTATAAGCTGCACCATAGCTGTGCATGTATTAGTGAATGTAACATTTTATTTGGAGGAGTTTTGCGATACTTGGTGAAAGATTCTGGTGGACGTTTTTTGTATTTGTACAGTGTTGGAAGATGTTTTGAATTTTAGCTGATCTCAAGTGGCTGTTCTTCTCCTTGGTTTGATATAATAGACATAAATATTGTCAGTGAAGATGGATTCCAAACTGTGCAGGGGGAAATATCCTTGGTAATATTGCTACACTTTGTTTTAATGTACGACTGAATGATGATTTTATACAGAAACTGACAGTTTTTGCGTCAGAGGCAGCCAAAAAAGAGGCACAAAGAAACATTTTGAAAGGAGTCATTCAGGGTTCACTAGAAATGTCACACATGTTCTTCATCTTCACACACATTTAGCACACAAAACAGTTCACCACCCCCCTTTCTTGTGTTTGACAGGGTCACTGCTTTCTGTCTTTCAGCCGCGAAGATGGGAATTGTTTTTCCATTAGCAGCAACACATGGCGTTGCATACAGCAAGTTAATCAACATGTTCGAGATGATGGTGTAGCTTTAACATCTCACTGACACAAGTGAAAAATGTTCAATTCAGCATAACAGTCACTATTATGTGACATAAGTCAAATTTTGTATCAAGAAAATGTTGCGTTCAAAAACACCTTTTACTAAAACATTTGTAAACAATATCACATGACATTTTTGATAATCCTCCTGTTCCATCTTGGCTGTGGTGACATCTTGATGTTGATTAACATCCCAAATGCCTTTTTAAAACCATTTAACTGGACATCCCAACCAAAACAAGTGTTTTAACCAACAATACTAATTTAGGCAGATTGTGTGTTTACAATTGGGAGCAGCCATGTTTTTGTGCCATGATGATAGAAGACTGAACCACAAGTTGAATCCACCATCTTTTGAAATTGAAATTATGATGTAAATGGAGCTTTTCTTATCTTATTTTCTCTTCAGATAATTCACTGAAGTTGTAGTTTTATGATATCGGGAATGCAACTTTTTGGGAGCTTTTTTTTTTTTCTTTGAGTATTCTAGATATTTTGTATTGATACTATTTGCTTTTTTGATGCATCTTGTCGGCCTGTGATGTGATTATGTGTCTGTGTCAGTGTCATTGCTGTTAGATGAGAAAAATTAGATGAGATAACCTCTCACATTAATGTGAGTGAGACCTTTTTGCACTGACACCATCATAGGACTGTCAGTTTTTTTTCTCACCAAAAATCAAGTTTGAAAGAAAATGAAATAAAAGTGCAATTCTCCCTATGTTTTTGAATGCTGCCCCAACACACACACACACACAGACACACATGCACCATTCTCTAAATCAGAAATGTCCCAAAGTCTGTCCTTGAGGGCATTTGTCCTGCAGGTTTTCAGTGTTTCCCCGCTTCAGCACACCTGACTCAAATTAAATGGATCCAACATCCTATGAAGTTCTGCACAATGACTCATTCATTTGAGTTAGGTGTGTTGGAGCTGGGAAACATTGGAAACCTGCAGGATGGTGGTCCTCGTAGGACCAGAGCTGATCTAAATTCACATAGTCTGTTGTGACAGCTTAGAAGACATTAAATTCATCCAGTGTTCGGACAGTGCTTTATACAAGGTGGATAACTAGCTTCCTCTCTGGATCTTACAGTACACAGGACATTATTGTTTCATATATTGTGGCTCCTGTTCCTGAAACCCTTTACAAGAATCAGTTCTGATGACCTACAGTGATGTTGATAGGGTTTCAATGAGTCCCTGAGACCCACAAGTGGCGATTTGAGTGGGTCCCTGGGAAATTCTGGCTGATGCCCTGTCTGATCACCCCATTTTAAATGGAGTCAAAACTCCTCCCAGTCGGCTGGCTGCCAGGTCGCCCGGGCAGTAAATGGTGCGAACCCAGTGGCATGACATACAAAACGGGATCTCGTCGGAAGCTGGATTTATGTGCAGACGCTGTCTGAGCTTAACAAAATGCTGACTGCCATTCAAAGCAGTTTTCATCACTGCCACCAGAGTATGTTTTATTTATTTCATTACAGCACGTCTCCTAAACATTAAAACATTGACACAAATGAGCTCATCATTGAGGAGTAGAAACGCGAGTTTACTTACTTTGAAGTTCATATCTTTAATTGTTGAAATGCAATCCATGGTGACTGGCTAGTTGTTTTGGTAGCGGCTAAACTAGCATGTTGCAATACTCTATGTACAGTAGGGCTGGGCAGTCCACCGTGTGACTCTGTTCTGTACATGCTGGGAATCACAGTTTTCGTAAAATATTTAATAAGACTTAATTGAGACTGAGACCAGTGAGCACTGACTAGGCAGCCCCCTTGTATTTTCATTTTCTTTTAAAATATCGAATTTACCGACATGGGCAAAATGATATCAGTTATTGTTGTAAATCTCGGTATTGACAAATCTTCGATTTATCGCCCACTCCTAATGTACAGGCATCACTTCTGCGCATGCACAGAGAGTTGACAGCGCTTGTCTGGTGTGCTGCCTGTCAACAAAGTTTATTTTGCTAGTTACTGGGATTTTAAACACAAGTTGTTGTTCACAATGAATTGTATTGCCGATGCGCCCACGGGACGCAGGAAGCTAACTAGAGGGGAAAGGGGATGGTGGGTACAACATGGGCCATTGTGCGTAAACCAAGCGGCAACCTCCAGCGGATAAATGTCAAAAAATTGCAGTTCACCCCTCATCCGCTAGGGGCTGGCTCAAAAAGGGAGTCAATCCCCATAAACTACCTGCCTAACTAACGCAGGAGACTGACGAAACTGTCCGTCCGTCTACCTGTAAATGGGCATTCAGGGTGGGTTTGGGTGCTAGTCTCCTCCATTTAAGTTTTAACTTTGGAAGCTCTGCATTATGGTATTTTACTGAGAAGTTATTAGGGAATGTATTTTGTCAATCAGGTACTACAGTGACTTGTGCTGAATTACAAGGCAGAATGCTTCTAATACTCTGATGCCAGTCTGTTGAATCTGTCTATGCAGCCCATGGTCTGAAGCAATTACAGACTGTAGGGTTTGAATTTGAACATTGTGCTGATGTTCAGTTTCCTTAGTTTCCAGTAGATGTTCACACCTTTGAGAAAGAGACAGACCTACACTGCCATGATTATTCTACCCAAACACCACCTTAAACAATGTGCTTTCTTGGAATCAGAGACCTAAGAGACACCAGGGACTAGATACATAAACAGTGTGTTTGCACAAAATGGATGCATACACCATTTCTTAAAAGTGCACACCTTAAACAAACTTCAGGCAAGATGCACAATTTTCCAAAGCCAGCAGATGATGGTTTACAATTGCTTGTTATAATGAGTATTAAGGGTGTAATAAAGAGCCACAGATGTGTGTAATGGTCATATATAAAGACAGCTGTTTTCCGTTTGAGAACTTTGCTGATATGACACAAAAGGTTATATTGCACTTCTCACCAACAGATATAATGACTTGTGAAGCTGACACGTGTATCAATTGCAAACAGATGTTTAAGGACATATCTTTGTTAATTTATGGCTAACTGTGGGAGTGGACATGAGAAACATGCAGGTGTGTCCTAATTCACAATGATGGAGATTAATAAAACTAAATTTAGACTGCACGCAGCATTAGAACTTCCAAATGAAAAGAACACATTTACATAGTTGTACTACAAACGTGAGATTTTATGAGTCTAGTGTTGGTGTGATCAAAATCTTGGCATCCTTCATACAGTATATAACATGTTTTTGTTCACGAGTCAAGCTATTTATCAGGGAATGGATGAGCTAAGTGATGTTAACCTACAATTGAATGGCTTCTTTCTTTCTTTCTTTCTTTCTTTCTTTCTTTCTTTCTTTCTTTCTTTCTTTCTTTCTTTCTTTCTTTCTT
>JBBBVU010000001.1:16791747-16801749 GCA_037177055.1 Atherinosoma microstoma | reverse complement strand
CCATCCATCCATCCATCCATCCATCCATCCATCCATCCATCCATCCATCCATCCATCCATCCATCCATCCATAATCTGCTGCTTATCCTGGTCCTTTTCCTGGCAACAGTCTAAACAGAGCTTTGACCTTTCTCTTCCCTGCCTCCTCCTCAAGCCCATTATGTGCCTGTCATGGGGACATATAATGGAACATATATTATTAGTATGTTTTCATATATAAAATTCCCTGGAAATACTATCGTGACCTCAATGTGTTTACTGGTACATATTTTCCTTTCAGTAAACATGAATGTGTTTGGCTTCAGTTGCACCCTCACCATTTAGATAACTAAAAAGTTGTTCCAAGAAAAAAAGTTTGTATATTACACAAGTCTTCGGAAACTGTGTACATGGAGGCATCCCTTTTGTTCTCCTTAACTCTGTTTAGTAAACCTACTTGAGGTTTGTTTGCGTGACTGACTCATGGGACAGTCAGTTCCAGTATTTATGCCATGTGGCATCTATCTCAGGTGATGCACATTAATGAGTATGGGCATTCTTTAGGTGGGATATAGAAG
Source organism: Atherinosoma microstoma (assembly GCA_037177055.1). Lineage (NCBI taxonomy): Eukaryota > Metazoa > Chordata > Actinopteri > Atheriniformes > Atherinidae > Atherinosoma > Atherinosoma microstoma. The sequence continues at coordinate 16,801,192 of JBBBVU010000001.1, read as the reverse complement.
AAAGGGTAATTGAAAATCCCATTCAGTTTTAAAACAAAAAGTACTGGCAAGTGATTGTTTATAAGCTTGTGATTTGCATGATGGATTTGTAAAGAAGTGAATATTTAGTAATAAAAAAAAACCCAACCCAATTGTGATGGTCTGATTTATTACAGCGGTTTTCTCCATTCTGAATTGTTACATTAGTTTTTTAACAGCAATTTGAAATGTACTTTGGTCATTAAGTATAATGGGCATGGCAGGCTTGGGGATTTATGTTTTCTGGATCCATCAATAGAAGATTAGTATCTACAAATAAATTGAATATGTTGTGCCCAGTTCTTGAAAGAAGAACCATGTTAAGGATACAGTCTGTAATGAAGGTCAGCCTCAAATAGCCATCTTGGAAAACATTTGCGCTAAATGGCAGACATTCTTTAAATATATATAGTTAAATTGAAATATTGCACATAAAATACATTTTAAAGCAGTGGAGGAAATTGATTTTCATTGAGCTGTAGTATTGTAGTGTCATTGGTTGTGATTTCAACAATTTGATTTGCATCTGATATATATGAGGTTAAATGTCAAAGAAAGTTGTTATGATATGATATGATTATCATAATTTAATTTAATTGATTTTTATGGAATTGTTTTTCCTGGACACATACGTTGTTCAGTCACAACCAGCTGGTCCTTCTTTTCTCCTTTAATTCATTACTCCTAAGACTTTACTCTCAATCTAATTTTCTCTTTTTTGTGCTGCTTCAGTAGCAGGTTTCTTGTTTTCATCACTGAGATTATACTGGCCTCTTGGCAGGGTGACAGTCTTCCCTCCATATATGTGCTGAACACCAGAGTCCACAATGTGAAATATTGAAATATCACCCTTGTGGAGAGTACCAAAGTTGATATCACAATAGCTGGTGCATTGGACGTATTGGTGTTGTTTCAGCTGGCCATTAACTTTCTAATTTTTGTAATCAAGCAGACGTTTTGGTAGTGATGTTTAGCCCTCCCCTCTCCCAAAAAGCCCTGTTTTCTCTGACAGGTAAAAAATGGTGGATCACATGGCAGCTTTTCATCCTTTGAGGCCTGCCAAACTAGCCACCAGGTTGTCATGCAAATCTTGTACATGTCAGTAAAGCCGCTTTCAGACTTGCATTGCGGAATATGTGCGGTAAAGTCCATATTCCGCAATGTTGTCTTTTCAAACATATCCCTTCCTCGTGGACTTTTAACGTCGCAGCTACGTTCACACATGGGGAAATGTGTCGAAACAGGGTAGGACGTCTTTGTGTTTTGACTTGTCCGGAACATTTCCTTTGCGTTCAGGCAAAACGACGCCGCAACATTTCCGCTCTTATGACATGGGGGCTAGCCGGTAAATGTCCGCTACAGCTCAGAGGTAAAAGAGCGGAACGTTTGCCTGAATGCAAATGGTATAAAAACAAAGTCCGTAACATTACCGCTTTTCAGAGCATGTGTGAAAGGGGCTTAAGTAATAGGAAAATCGAACCATGCCTAGGAAGAGTTTCACGCAGTCCACCAGCAGTATTTTTCTATGGGAGAGAAAAACTTTTGGACTTTAAAGAGATATATCCAGCTATAGTTTCCAGACCAAAAAGATGTTTACTTTGAAACATTTTCAGAAGTACTTGTATTATGCTGACCTTTACCTTTGTGACCCAGCCTTCACATCACTATCAACAGAATAAGAGAGAAGAAGCTGAAACATGCCCTTTTGTTGCTAGCATCCAAACGAAACAGCCTCTCACTATGAATTTACCCAGACAATTGAGCTGAATTAGCTAAATTGTTTTTATACTTTACAGATGTTGTATTATTTAAATACGTTCTCAATTTACTTCAACAACAAGGCTGACATGTTGAGCTGCTTCAGAGTAGCCCATTCTGTTTTGATTCGGACCTTCATATCTGCTTGTATGCAATGCTAGGCTTCCTCCTGTCACTGCAGCTTTAACGGCACTATTGTGAATGTGATATGTAAAGAAAAAAACGAGAAGCTGCCTACAGCCAGCGTTGGTCACTTGCTTGTAAATGATTTACTTTACCACTGTTGTGGTCTCTTCTATAACTGTTCCCTCTGTTTCACTCTCTACTTTCCTGTGAACTCCTCCTACTGCTGTTCAGCTCTGATGGATGGCGTTTGTGTTCACATGCTTGTTATTGACCAGAGCTCCAGGGCTCAGGCGTTAGGTTATGTTTATGAGAGGAGCCTGCACTGATTCCATGATAAAACCAGATGTTCCCTTACAAGGCTATGAGCCGTCCTCATGTAGCTCTCTTGCCATATCAGGTATACCCTTCCTGTTGCACTCAGGTCTGCACGTTGGTAATGTATCCATATTTAAGTAGCTTGACAACAAAGAAGATTTTTGCTCGATGAATAATTTACAGTTACAGCCAAAAGAAAGTACACCCTCTTTTTTTAATTTTGAGGTTTTCCATATCAGAACATCATAAAAAACACTCAGTCCTTTGTAGATCCTAAAATAAGAGAGATACAATGTCAGATGAACAACAATGCATGACATGTTATACTGTCATTATTTCTTTACCAAAAAGCTAAGCTAAAATGCAGAATCATTGTGTGGAAAAAGTAAGTACACTCCATGATTCAAAAGCTTGTAGAGCAGCCTTTTAGCAGCAATAAACTGAAGTGATGGTTTTCAGTAAGATGTTATCAGTCTCTCACATTGTTGTAGAGAAATCTTGGCCTGCTTTTCTTTACAGCATTGCTTCAGTTTAGGCTTATAAGCATTTGTTTATTCACAACTTTCTTAGGACTCCACCACAGCATTTCAATCATGCTGGACTTTTTTTTGTAGATTTGCTACTGTGCTCAGTATAATTTTCCTGTTACGTGACCCAGTTTGGAGCAAGTCTAAGCTGTTGGGCAAATGGCCTCATATTTGATGCTGAAATACCTTGGCACACAGAGGAGTTCATATTTAACTCAATGACTGCAACATGTCCAGGTCATGTAGCAACAAAACAGGCCCAAATCATCACCTCTTCACCACAGTGCTTGACAGTTGGTATGAGGTGTTAGTGCAAATCATTGAGCATTATGATAATGGAGTAAACTAATTGAGACACCTTGAATGTTTTCCAGTTGTGAATAATCTTTATAACTGTAGAATTATTGACTCCAAATTGTTGGGAAATAGCCTCATAATCCTTCTCAGACTGATGGACAGCAAGAGTTGCTTCTCTATGATCATTGCAAATGTCTTTCCTCCTTGACTTTGTATTAAAACACACCTAAATGCTCCAGACCAGCAAACTGCCAGAACTCCTGCTTTTATAAAGGGTGCTCTCTCTTTAGCTGATAATCACTTTATTAAATGCATTTGATTATCAGCACCTGGCTGCTACTTAAACTCTTTAATTTTCCATGGAAGCAGTAAGGGTGTATTTAGTTTTTCACTCACTGCTTCTGTATTTTGGTTAAGGCTTTTGTGTACTAGATAATAACACTGTGTAATATGTCATGTGTTATTGCCCATCTGAGATTACATTTATCTAATTTTAAGACCTGGTAAGGACCAGAATAAATTTTTTGTCCCATTCCATAAAACCTTAGAATTGGCAGATGGGATACTTTCTTTTTTCACATGACTGTAACTAGTTAATCCGTTAACAGAATTGTTGCCCACTTCAGCAGTTAATTGTACATAAATTAACAGTTATTTTTGTAGCTGTTCAGCCAGTCCAAAATGGCTTCTTTTTTTTTTCAATGAAGGCTCGGTGTAGAAACATGCACTACCCTGTTTCCCAGAATTGGAGCAAATAATGAAGTGAAATGTCATACAGATTTGCTGTTGTATTCATTGAACAGATTGTAGCATCATTGTTATCATACCTGCTCAGTGTTAACATACTGAAGGCCTATCAGATGCCACAACACCAGACAACAGATTGCAATGCTACAAGACTGAAAATTTTCAGCTCTGGAGAGTTGCTACATTGACATCATTCAATCCTCTGCTTTGATGATTGCGATGCACACCGTAGAAATATTCTGTACACATTACAGAGTGATCTACCTAGGATGTGATCTTGCGCATAATTAATTTGCCAATATACTTTGCAACATTGTACAACTGTGTTGTGAAAGTTAACAGTATTAGAGTCCCATTGTTTTGGAATGAGAAAAAAAAAGAGCACTGCACAAGCTCACGAGTATGTTAGAGGTTAAAATGTGTACAGCCCTTTGTTGGCATTATCAAGCTTATTTTATGCCTCTATGTTGAATAGTTTGAAGGAGCAATTGTAGGAAAAAAACTAAAATGGAAAAACCTGCAAGCAAAAGTTTATTACATCTCTGTGCAAACAGGATGTAAGATTTCTGTCTTGGATGGGGCACTGAGATTACCTTTGTCCCCTGGTACATATTGAGTCCTTGATAATAATTATTTACTGTAAAGTAAACCTTGGATTGATGTTGGTAAATGCAGCTTAAAGAAAAGTAAAACAAAACAAAACAAAAGGTACATATTGTACCAATAATGATTAAAAAAACACCTGCTGATTCAATTACATTCAGTTTTAGTTAATGACATGAAATTCCTGGTGTTCTGATAGTACGTTCTGTGCGTCACAAGTTCAGTGTTCCTTTTAATAATTATGCCTGTTAACACCTAGTAAACCTGGGATATTTTTATGAACCTGCAAATCAGCAAATCAATGTCAGCAGAAAGGACTTTGAGAAGTACTACTGAGAGTATTTACTCTTGGGCTCTGTGCCACCACTCTCCAAAGGTCATGCATGTCTATATTCTTGCAATCTCTTGTGATAGCAATGAATTGCAGTGTTTCAGGTCAACAGAAAATTTAACTCAGATAAAATGTAACCTGCCTACATAACCTGCACTGCAGACTGCCTTCAACTATTTATAGGGGCATGATTTACTGAGTGATTTTCAGTAAATGTGGGGCCAAAGTTGTGCATGGGTTGAATCTCTTTATGTGGAATATGCCGTGTTGTGTCAAGCTTATTGTTTTTCTCATTTGAATTCATTTGTACCTTATACTAAACCTATAGTTATAGTTAACTTATAGGTAACAACCAATAGTTAATGTGGCTGCTGTTGCCAAGTTAAGGGAGGTGTAAGCTATTACATAAATTGCATTATACTAACTGAACTTTGCTATAGAATATACTTGCTTAGACCTTTGAGATATGTAGGTTGCACACTGTGACAAGCCCTGTGTGCAGCACAGTTAAAACTTACAGTAAATCTGACAAACAGCTGTGATAGTCGGGGACAGAGTTTTAAACAGTATGTCCAAACAAATCTTCACAATAGTCTAACAGTTTATACATATCTTTAAATATTTTTGGCAATTCTGTTAGCACAGTACAGAATTAGAATATAATGGAAACAAAAATAGTACGATTCAAGAATGAGTCAGATTGAAATAAAGATTCATTTGTTTTTCTTTCTTTGTTTTTTAGGTCTTTAAAAAAATTGGTGTGCAGACTGTATTTTGTCAGCATTCGTTGCCTCCTGTTGAGTTTGGGTGTCAAGTACAGTCAAAAAGTTATGAGCATGAAACATACCATTGTGGGAAAAAGTTCATCACTGACGCACTGGGGTTGACCTTATTCATTTTGTGTCATTTTTGTTGTTCCTGCATGTTGTGTTTGTCATTTTGCAAGCTCTGCCCTGCATGGCAAGCAGCCAGCTTAAAAAGAATCTGTATGAGCCAGTGCTAACAATTATTCTGAGATATTTCTCTTGCTTGAATACAAATTATTTATCCTCACTAAACACCTTGTTTGCATTTGTTTGACCTGTTTTGATGAAAAGAATGTACAGAGAACACCTTATCTTTTTTAGTTGTTTAAATTATATGAGAAGATTTGGCTGTATGATTAGCAATATCAAAATTACTTAATGTAATGATGATTTGGGGGAAAAAAAGAGTTAAAGTTCAGAATTGTTATTACAGTTTCTTAGGCCTTGTCCACATGTAGCAAAACAAAGATGTTTTTCTACGATTTTTACTGTCATCCACACAAAAACGTAGATTTACGGCATCAAAAACTAATCTTTCAAAAACCTCCGACCAAAGTGAAGCTTTGTGTATTCTCCTTTTTATGTATCTGCATGTGGACATTCATAACCAAGGTTTTAGGATTCGAAACGTCAAGACCTGTGACAATAAAAACACGCAGAAACAGCATGGATCCCTTCAAGACTTTGTTGGCGATGTCAGTTATCCAGGCGCTTTTTGCAAGCTCATGTACTACTGCACATAGAAGACCTCAGGCGAATGACCACATTCACGTTCCACGTCCAAGCCATGTTCTTCGACAAAAACGGACTTATGGTTAAGTGTACATCTATTTTATTTTATTACCATTTTAACAGGATATTTATAATTACAATAATGATATAACAATTAAAGATTGTTATAATACTTATTTAAGCTGTTAAGAAGCCTACATAGACTCAAATGAATCCTGATTTGTTTATTTCTCAATATTGTAGTTGTCATTGCATGAGGTAGACTGTAATAGTTGTGATTTCCAAGCTGCATTGAATGCATCACTGATGTACGCCACGCCAAGTTGTGTGTAACCGCAACTTTAAGTTTCATTTTCTATTCCCGTGGCCGGTTTGATCGCCTTCTTCTGCATTATTTGGAGAACTTAGTTGATAAAATACCTCAGTGTTGTCCAGAAAACCATCTTGTAGAACTTTAAAGCTGAACCGTCCGTGTAAAAGATCCATTTCTGCTTCAGAAACATATCCTACTTCCTACATCCCTTCCTAAAATTATGCCGACAGTGTGCGTTAATCGCACGTTAAAAAAAATTACTGACGTTAAAAGGAATTTGCGCTAACGCGTTAACTTTGACAGCCCTAAGAAAATATTTAGATATCCAGTGAATTTTTTGTGTTCCAAAATGCCAAGTTAAAAGAGCCCAGTGAAATCAAAGCCTTTTGATAAAGATGTCAATGAGAAAGGAATGAAATGCTGATGAAAATTTTCATAATGGTTTCATCAGGCAAAGTCAAGTCAGTTGAGCACAGAGAGCCAACTTTAGTTTTTCACAGATACAGATATAGGATGAGATTGCATACAATAGATAAATTGATGGTTAAAACATTTTATTTATAGTCCTAGAGTTTTCATATAATATTGTTCAGGACTTTAAAATCACCCAGGCACCTTTATGCTGACATCATACAACTTTGAGCTTTTTCTCCCCTTATTTTTAATATATATACAAATGGTTCTGATCATGATCCAAGTTTTAACGACAAAACGATCCTTTCCCCCCCTTTTTTCATTACTTTTGTAATTGTTGAAAAGATATTTTTATTGCAAGTTGTCAAAATCAGCGATTGTCCCCTTTTAAGTAATTTTTGCAAAATAACTGCCACATGGAGAAATTTCAAAAAGCAGATATAATGACACAGTGTAGTGTAACAATTGCAGAAGTAATGAGGAGTCACCAGGTCAGCTAAGGAATTCAGAAAAGTGATTTTCTAACTTTACAATAAACAAAAACCACTTGGTGAAAAGCATCAGTGAGGTGTTTAGTTTGCTTTTGATTTTTGAATAATCTTGCTTTAACTAGTAAAGGTGTATACTGTTCATCATCCACAGTCAGCAAATTGATTTTATGCGGATAGGGTTTTTCCCAAAATGCACTCATGACACATTTCTCTTTTATATTTGCATCTAGAAACTCATGGCATTATGGGCTATAAGAATGCATTGCTGACAGACATCAAGTCAGTCAAGGATGAAGTCAACAATCATTTTAATCAGCACTGATAATCATCTAGCAACTCGTGACATCATAGACTTGATTTGCGGCATTTTTTTCAACCTTTTAACAATGCCCCCCCCCCCACCCTTTAAAAGATAAAATACTATAGAGTGATAACAATCATTTTAGGACTCAAACTGACTACAACAGCTTAAATAAAAATAAATAGATGACAATAAACAGATATTTGTTGTGTTTGGAAATGTTCATATTGACAAGCTCTGCTAAAAGCCGTCACCTCATCAACTTGCCTCATCAACTTGCTTAGACCTATATTTTGATTTTGGGCTAAAAATCACAAATATCTATTGATTAGCACCCCAGACACTGATTTGAATACATCTGCCCCAGAGTGCCCCTTGTCCATTACTGCAGTGGTTCCCAAGTTTTTTTCCTTGGGGACCCTCTTCATGCAAATACTAACCACTGTACTGCCTACTCATGATATTTGCTGTTCCCAATTTCATTGTGGGGAAAAAAATATGTTTAATTTGTAATAAAAAACTAAATCCTGTTTTATAACATTGTGTCGATAACCTATTAAGTTCTCAGTTAGCTGGTTATGCATCTTTTTTCATTCATTTTTTCTACCAACCTTATCCCATTTGGATCGTGTGGGAGGCTGGAGCCTATCCCAATTATACAGGTTACCAGTCCATCTCCAGATCAACACAGACAATCGAAACAAACAACCATGCACTCTCACACTTGCACCGAGGGTCACTTTAGAATCACCAATGAAATGTGTCAAAACACATGCATGTTAGGTTAATTGGTGGTAATTGGTAATTGTGGTAGGAATCCAGAAATCAAGAGGGAACCTATGCATGCATGAGGAGCTCCAAGTGAGCTCCATACAGAAAAACTCCTGCCAAATTCATACAAAAAAGCCTTTTTGTAATGAGACAATGCTAACCACCACAGAACCGTACATCTATATTCTTTTAATTAATCCAAGTTGGAGTTGTATAATCAGCAAAAACTGAGACAAAGAGACTTCTTCCATGTCTTTCTGAAGGATGCAACAGTAATTTGGGGGCAGCTGAGAGATACAAAAATGTGGAAAGTCTACTGGGACTTTAAAGTATCGTTCACCACTTTGTCTTGGAATGAGGACACACCTGCAGCTTTAGAGAAGCCAAAGATATCTTTTGTTTTGCCTTCATCAGGCTTCCATGAGATTTTTACAGTTGCAGTCACAAACTTAGCCTGCTCGCTTTTGCAGGTACAAATTTGTAGCCATTTAGACCGCACATTTGTTGGTCTTTACTAAGAAAGCTCCAATCTGGACTTTTTGGGGCATATCACTGATTACTGGAAGTAGGATTGGCTTATACCGTTCACTTGTTGTATTAGGTTTACTGTTTTAAATTTTTTTTTATTAAACTAATGTTTTATTTTTTAAACAACATTCTAATAATGATGCACATTCTCAAAGAGGCATAAAAAGAGTAGCCGTTGCAGCACACATGAACTATGCTTTGCAACACTGCCCCCACGGTTTCTGGTGGTATTACTATTACTATGGGGGGCTGTAGCTCGGGTGGATAGAGCTGTCGTCTACTAAACAGGAGGTTGGCGGTTCGATTTCCCTGACTACATGTCAAAGTGTCCTTGGGCAAGACACTGAACCCTACGTTGCCTCCCGAT
>JBBBVU010000001.1:16778714-16788979 GCA_037177055.1 Atherinosoma microstoma | reverse complement strand
TAAGGCACCGTTCCAGTTATCATCATCTATATCCTCTCCCAACTCCCTCACCCAGCTCTCTCTTATGTTCATAAGAGATGAATTTTTAAGAGATAATATAAAAAATTTTATTAGATAACTTCTTATCCATTTTAAGGTGACACCTCTAATGCCATAACACTCCAATTTCTGCAGAAGTAAAGAATGATTAATTGTGTCAAATGCTTTTTGAAGATCAACAAAAACACCTACAGCATATTGCTTTTTATCCATAGCTGTAGCTATATTCTGTACAAATTCCATCACTTCTAAGGATGTTGATCGGTCACTTCTAAACCCATATTGGTGGTCATTCAATAACATATAAACGATATTTCCTCATTCTATATCTCGTGGGACAAAGTCTCGATATATTTTAAAATCTCGATATATTGGCCAGCCCTAGTTTGTAATGTAAAAAGTCAAACCAAATACCTGTATGTTTTCTGTGCCTGTACACTACAGAGGTGAAAGGACACAGTCTTAACTCTTTTTATGGGGCTTATTGTTTCTATCAGCTGTTTATCCCCCAGTGATCGTCAAGGAGTCCTAACAACTGTATTTTGACAAACAGCACCCAAAACTATATACTTGAGGCTTTATTCAAGGAGCTAAAAGATTATTTCACCTCTGGGTCTTTTGCATTTTTACTGAGGTCTGAGTTACAGGGTAGATTACACTGAAGTGGGTCGCTCCTCCAGGGAAGCATTTTCGGGACTACCGTGCTGATCAAAGCGCCCTACACAGACTGTTAAACCACAAAGTCCATTGAACATAAAGACATTGAAAGAGTCTGAGATAACGTTTTATTGCTCATTATAAAGACCACTGCTACCTCTGTTTCTGCTGTACAAGGCGCCACTGCCAAGCTGATCAGAGTGACCTACAGACAGATAAACAAGGAAGTGCCCCTCATGTCCATTCACTTGAAATGGGTTCACATTACACATTTCTGTGGGGTTTGGGGTGTTTTTATATGTGCCTTAGAGTATAACTGCTGTGGAACAATCTGAGATAAATGTTTTATTGCTCTCAGTGTGCTCTGTTTTCTCAGCTTATTGAAGCTGTGTGAATGTCTGAGTTGGAATGTTTTTACAAACAGCAAAAACTATTCCTGCGGTACCGCTTGAAATGACCAGATTTTACAAGTTATTGTGGATATTAAATCTTACATGGCTGAAATAGAAAAGCATACACGACCTATAAGAAATGTTCAGTATTGCCCCCCACTCCCACCCAATGATTCAAAATGTTCAAGATAATCTAAAAATTACTACCATCCTGTTTTGATTTTTTTTCTTTTTTTTCTTAAAGATTTGTCCCTCTGAACTTTGTTTAACCCCTGCTAAGAATCAAAGGGGGAAGAGAAAAAGACCCCACTGTAGATCTTGGTTCCTGGAAAAGGATCTTGTGGTTGAAATACAGCGTACTACTGAAAGGCCATTATCTGTATCTTTACAACACAGAAAACCCTAAATGCTGATTGTGGGTGAATGGTACACCACAATTCACTAAACTTTACAAACTGATTATTTTCAGTAGGTGGTGTGCTGACGTCAATTCCAAAGAAGTGGCCTACAGTACTTGATTGAGCATGGTTTTACATAGAAATAGCTGAATACTTGTTCACCTAATTGCACTTGAAGCCATGGTCATATAAAAAGGCATTTATTAACTTATCAGGGAAACTGGAAGGAATGAAGCATAATCCTCATACGACATTGCAACAATGGCTGTCTAGAGAGAGAAACACAAAGGCTGGAAAGGATTTGGAACATTTGACTGTATCTTACATTGTGACAAAGGTCACGTCAGAATTCAAAGTTTACTGTGTTACAAGATAGCAATCATACATTATTGGTTTAGTCCACAGGTTATTGATAAGCATGCTGTCCTCATGTATTTGAGCATAATCCTTGAGTGTGAGGAGGAAGCAAATGATTTTTCTAGGAAACTGATTTCACACTGTGTAATGGTGAGTCACTGCTGTCCTGTAAAATGATGAAAACTCAGCAACAAATTCTGTGAATTTTTTTGGCATGCAACATTTGGATGGTTTCATTAGAACTAAGGAGGGTGTATGTCTGAGTCCTCTTGGTTCTTGTTATTTCAACACTCTTTCAGATCAGAGGTTCTTACATAGAATTGAAAATACCTGACTTCATTTATCTTTTTTTTTTTTCTTCTACCAGCTCCTTCTGATGTTGTTGGCTGTAGTCATTGAGAATATGATGCACAGTCCCATAGGGCTATGCAGATGGTGTTTTACATCATAATGTGATATTATACTCAAAGTAGGTCATACTGCCACATAGCAGGTAATTACTTATCTGTCTTAAATATAACTGTTTAAAACTTTAAGTCCCAATCTGCAACATTTAGGGGATTGTTATGAAAATACAATATAATGTTCAAAGCTGTCTCGGAATCATGATGTTTTCCTTTCCCCGGAGTTGGCAATTTATATCTATAGATAACGTTGGCCCTCCTTGCATTTTGAACTGCCATGTTCCCACAAAGCCAAACAGCTCTATAGCAATCCTTCCACTTGTTTGTACTGGGAGTTTAGTTATTATCATTTAGTTGGTTGTGGTCTGCAACTTTGTCACTAGATGCCATTAAATACTTGACACTACATCCTTAAATTTGTAGAAAGCTTCAGTTGATTTGATGGAAGTCTCATTTTCAGGAGACCAGGGAGATTTATCTTAGCTTAAAATAGACGTAGAGAGGATAAAAATCATAATCTGATATGGAGTTAACAGTTATGAAACATTAACAGCAAGTTGGAAATGTTTTTTTTGTTGTTGTTTTTAAAAAAAAACAAAAATCTAAAAAAAACCTTTCTTATTGATTTACTCTTTTTTATGGTTAATCTCAGGTTTTTGTGGTTGGGGGTAAGTTCAAAGGGGGATTCAACTGCAGATATAAACTATAAACAGACAGGTGTAAATAACAAATTTTACTAAGCGATCTAAAAGATCAGTGGGGCTGGAAATTCAAGAGCAGTCCAGATGCTATCCACAACAAAATCCAAAATATAGGGAAGAAGATACAGTGAACAGAAATACTGAGCACAGGATTAAACACGAGAAGCACAGGAACCCTGACCTGCATTTTTTATAGTCCTTGCTTCAACACACCTGGTTGTAATTAATGGCTCATTAACCGGCCTACAAAGAACTTGATGTCAACCTGTTGAGGAGGTCCATTAATTCAGATCAGGTGTGTTAGAGCAGGGAAACATCAGGAGAGTGGGTCCTCAGGACCAGGATTGACAAACACTGAACAGAGCTGTGAGGTAATTATCTAAACAGGTGCATTAAGTCTTAATATTTTGGTTTATTTTGAAATTTACTGGATGCTTTACACTGATACCGTGTCTGATTTTCTTTCTGACCCTATCTGAACTGCTGAACTTGATGTGTTTTGGAAGCGCGCTCTGTCAAAAATAGACCTGGCGCGTAAATTCAGCGAAGATCCACAGCTAAGCGCTTCTGGGATGCATCTGACACGCACCGCGACGCCGGTGTGAACCACACCATTGACTTAAACAGGCACGATTAGCTGTGGAGGCCGCCAGCCGCATCGCACCGCACACGTGCCTGTTGCATAAGGGCCCCACCTGCTCAGATGAAAGGTTCAATATAGCATGTGATGATACGGTCCATGTAGCAAATTACTCTTCTGGCAGAATTTCCATCAGTTATGCTTGTTGAAGAAATCATGCTCATTTGTTGGTTGATGATTTTGATTTATACTTTCTTAATGCTGAAAAAAGACATAATTTCTCTTATAGCTCACATTATATATATATTTTTTATTTTCTGTATACCTTTTTTTTTCTTTTACACTAGAATGCCATGTCCCTTCCTGATTGTTTGCAGCACTAACACTCAGTGGGGTTTTGCCCTCAAAACAAGCATGGGCATCCATCCTTTGAATGTTTGTAAACTAACACTGGTTGCTGACAAGTATGACATATCAGGCCTGAAATACCCTGAATGCAGTCTGTCATGACATTGGTTCCAAAGCCTGTTTCACACTCTTCATTATCCTGAGTGTCTCCCCATTGAGCACATGCTGACTTCTATAAATACTCGCAAATATTTCCACTGTGAAAATGATTGGTGTTATTTAAATCCGTCGACCATGACAGCTAATTTAATATTGTCATAGCAAATGATAGACAGATGGAATTATAGAAAACCTAAGAGTTCCTTTATCAGCAATAGTCTTGAGTATTTGGTTTTTATTGCATTTAGGTTTAGTTTGATTTGCTCATATGCTCTTTATTTCTGTCTATAGCAATGTGATTATTTTATTTTTTTACTTTAGTTAGATCAACGAGATACAAAACCTTTAACTATTAATGCACTAAAGATTCAAAGATAAAGTTAGAAATCCTTTTTGAAAAAAAAAATTGAGTGAGATATATAATTGGGATAATTGTTTTTTCTTTTAAATTAGGAGAATTGGAGCGATATAGGAAAACACAATGGTTTCCAAAGTAACAGATCACTTAAAAAAAGCAAACAAATAAATAAACAGATACTCCAAATGACACTTAGAGATGCTGGCCTGTGCTGGGCGGACGCTGAACATTAGCAGGTCCGTTGAAGTGGTAGATGAGTGTGAAAGAGAGGGATGACATTCTGAAAGAGCTTATTTCCTTAGTCAAAGAATTTTCCATGGTGCTGCCAGGTTGCCCTGACTACACCGGTGACAACCACAGGCGGCCCAGCCATCTGTAGTACCCCGAGTTATCCCTTTGGGTTTGTTGGCTGCTGACCAAAGGAGAGCTGATGCAGAATTTTTTTTTTTACAAGGCTTTGGGCCTGTACATCGTCTGGCTTCGTCCCACTGGGAGGAAGAACTGTATCTCTTCCTCTCCTTCTTGTGTGCCTGCTTAGTCTATTCATACGACTCTCATTTTTGGTTATGTGCAGTTTGTATCAAAACATTTTAAATAGCTTTCTCATACATTTTAGTGAAAAACATTGACTAAAAGCCAGCAGCTGGAACAAGTTGTTTTTTGTTGTTGTTTTTTTTTTACATTTTTGTAAGTACAAAATATGTTATTTGCATTTGAACTTAGAATATTTATCGCGAGCTTCATGGGGTCAAAAGTTCAGTTTTTTAATCCCAGTCTGCTCCCTCCCATCTTCTGAGCCTTTTGCACCGTAATGCAAGCACAGCTCTACTCCGTCTGTTAAGCCGTGTCCAAGCTAGTAGGACACACAACGGCACACTCAACAGACCCTTCTTCTGGTTAGCTTTTTGCCTTGAATCTCATGTGTGTAAAACCCTTTTTCCTTTCTCTCTATCATCCCTTCCTCTTGACAGCCAGAGCCTAGTCCTCATTGTCAGCGTATGCATGTCCTGAGTGCTGCTGACGCTGTATGTCGCTGCAGACTGACGTCAGCATTGCACTGCTCCTCTCCATACAAATGCCTTGCCTGACTGCTTGCCTGCTTGCCATTGATACCCTTTTCTCTGCCCCCCACCCTCTTATTAGCATGTTTTTATCAGTTCTAGCACCTCTCAAGCTGCAGAGCCTGGCTAATATGACACACGGGTGTAACCAACTGGCCGTCTAATAGCCTGCACAGGTTTATTGACTCCTGTTAGGAAATATTTATGACCCGTCTTATGTTGAAATATTGTGTGTGTGTGAAGGGCTGTTTTTGTATTTCCTGTTTTCTCTCTCCTTGTTTGTATGTATGTTGTTTTTTTTATTATGTGTCTGATTATGTCCCTTTCTGCTTGTTTTGATATGTATTTGAGAAAGTGTCCATATATCTTTTTTCTTTCTGTAAATGGCTGCACTGAAAGTTATATTCATGCCTATACTTATGACCAGTTGGACTGGTTTAGAAATAGATGAGTTTATCAGAAGAAAATTGTGTTTGTTGTTGTTAACTGGACTAAAAATAACAATATCTCAATGCAAAATAGTCTGCAAGTAAGAATTATGCTTTTGAAATATCACTCAGGAAAAAAACTATTTCAAATACATAAACATTTATGCTGCATTTGCATTAACTAACATGGATATTGAATGGTCACTTGTATTTAGATAACAAAAAAATATATTTTCTTTTTTTTTAATAAAGAAGTTAAATAGAGTAAATTGGAAATATAACAAAATGCTTGTACATTTCTTCATTTGAGCAAAAGTCAGCATCACAGCTTTATTTTAATAAATGTCATAGATATCTGAATTGGTATGTTTTGCTGTGTGTGGATGCTTGAGGGCAGGTGCCTGAGTGTCCTGAGTTGTGTATCTCTGTGTATCTATTCTCAAGCCTGGTTTTCATCAGGAAAAATGTCCCATGTTCATTAAGAGATTTTAATCTCAAACCTTGCAAAAACACCTCTTTGTAAATAATTTCTGTCCTGGCACACTGCAGAACCGCTTCTGCTAATTCAGCCAGCTTTTCCTGTTTTGAGCGAGTCGGCGGAGGAGGTCATGTTTTTGTGCATTGTGCACAGATTGTGCAGAGGTAAAACGCAGAGCATGCTGTAATGTTGACGTGTTGGCAGATTGTACACACACTCTGCTGTTATTGTGTGACACACTGCAGACATTTGAGAGCGTCACCGGGTGTCAAGAGTACACTTAGAATGTAGTTGTGTCTCAATTTCTTTTTTTTTCTTTTTCTGCCTGTACTTCTCAGTGCTTTACTGTCATCCCTTCTTTAATGGCAACCTCTCCTTCACCTTTTAGCCATTTTTCTATGTTTCAGCTCTTCTGTTTCTCTCTGTAAACAAGCAGAAGGCCAGCAACTCGTCCTCCGGCCGTCTCCCGCCATCTCGTTGCCATGGTGTATGGAGCATTGTTTGCCGGCCTCTATGTCAGGTTGCCATGGCAGGGCTTATTTGCCATATTAAATGTTTGGCAGCATTGTCCAGATGCTGATGACAAACACCCAACATCCCACTTTGATCAATGAAACGGTTACTGATTAGAAATGATGGAATGGACCCACTGATCTATTTAACAACTTCAGTCACAGATTTCTTTTACCATACGTACACAACTATGTTCAGTTTTGGCGTTTGGGAGTGGGATTTATTTTGTGGTTCCTGTCATGTTTTTTTTTTTTATTAAAATTTTTTTTTACAATTAAAATCATGCTGTTGTAAACCTTTTGGGCTTGGCAATATTTATTTGATTGCATAATTGAAACAAAACATTTTAGATTGTAACTTTCATGAAAAAAATAACTATAGTTTTTCTATTGAATACATTTTATTTGCTTTATAAAGTAATTTATTTTTATTGTACTGCTGGAACTTGACATTTTTTTATTTGACCAAAGTTTCATGTTTTACATTTTTAATGTGGCATGGTGTACCTTGTATATTCCTGACAGGAAGATGATGGGGTTTGTGTTTTAGATGTTAGGATGAGGTGGATTGTGTTTGTGGAAGAACTTGTATTTATGAATTGGTTTATATCTGTCCCTCTTGTGGTGTGGGGTGAGACTGCATGGAGACAGCACATTTTGTAAGATTTATATTTTCATGTTTCTATCTTTTATGACTTTAAATTGAAGCAAATATAGGTTTTTAAAAAGATTTTATCATGCATTTTTCTGGGGAAAAAGCTCAACAGTTAATGTGCAAAAGCATAATTTACATGTAATGAACCTAGTTTAAATCTATCTTGAGTTATAAATGTTGTCAATGTCTGATTTTATTTTAATCATACTTGACATGTGAGATTGGGATTTTTCACATCCACTGAAATACTGTTACACAACATGTGCCAGCTTTGACCTTACACTGCTGTAAAGTGTGAGAGCTCCTGTGTGGGTACCAACAGATAGCATGAAAATGCTGCCGATTGACGTAGTTGGGGCTTGATAAGATCTCATAACTCTATTGTAGACGCACCATGGTGGTTTCAGTGGTTTGCTTTTCTGCTTTTGCTCTCAGCGTAAGGCCTCGGTCTGCTTTCGCTCAGACAGTGTGTAGCATACATTACCTGTAGTAGAAAGAGCATAAAGTGGTGCAGGAAATCCTTAATATAAACTGTTACTACACTGTGTGTTTAGATAACAGGCATTATGGACTAGCAGAAGCTCTGCTGCTCTCTTAGTGACCTGCCAGTGCCCTCATTGCAACAGTAAGCTCAAATTGGAACATAGGTCAAAGCCCATGCTCCTTCTGTTTGAAAACTATTCTTAATCTTTTTTACATTCATAGCATTTGACTAACAGTTCTTTTATGTTTTTCAGATGATCTTATGGGACTGGGATCTGAAACACTGGTACAAGCCACAGTATCAGGTCAGTACTCCTGTTTTTGAGGTTTAAAGATCATTCAGAAAATACAGTTCTTTTCAGACAGTAAAGAGTTGACTTGTAGAGCCACAGTCATCCTGCAGGACTTTCAGTTCTTCCTCTCATATTTTTTGTTTGGACTGAGTACACATTGTGTAAAACTTCTCATACATTCCCCTTGGAATCATTGTCATGCTACGTTTTTTTAAATGTATTTCTTTTATCTCTCCCAGACATTGTATGACTTGTATGAACAATTTTTGTAATCTATTAAAGTATTTTCTTCACAGGCCAAAAGTCAGTATTTGTTCCTGTTCATGACAGAGTAGGCCCAGTCAGAACATTGTCTCTTATGAAACCTGCCCTAAAAAAGCAAGGATTACACACTGTGATGGACTGCTCTTACAATTTATGGGATGTCACTTTAGATATTAGCAGAGCTCCACTTCACAAATGGAATTTAGATACGGCATATTTTCCTCCCTAAAAACTCACATTGTTGTTACTTTCTTGCTATATATGAAACTAGAGGAAAAGAAGACAGATTAAGAGACAACAGGCGAGGAATGAAGTGGGAGGGGAGGTTAGAAATGCTAAAAGATCAGCCAAGTCAACTTTGGGGCAAATGGGATTTCTTAAAGATGTAAAGACCCCTTTTAAATGGTCACAATTTCCCTCCTGCTGATATTATAGTCGACACAAACAATAAACTTTTTGGGAAACTGTGTACAGATAAGGTGTGACTCTGTAGATGCCCTCTCATGTATGTCTTCATGTGGCAGGGTGCCGTGAGCGGAAATGGCGTGGATCTTTCAGTGATCAATGAGGCCAGAAATCTGGTGTCAGACCTGCTGTTGGACTCCTCTCTGTCACCAAACACTATCACATCTCTGCGCAGCATTTCCAGCCTTTTGGGGACATTTTCTGGCTCGTGCCGCCCCAGAGTCAACCCCTTCAACCCCTTCCCTGGTTTCTACTCTGTAGAGGTGGAGGACTCTGTAGAGAGAAGTGACAGGAAGAGCATTAAGGTAGGTCCAAGTGTTCAACAATCGATTACAGATCTCTATTGATAGTTTATATATTTATTTGGGCTCATTAAACACCAGAATGCTGCACCACAGGTAAAATGACATTAAAGAATCATACATGTGATTAGTCTTAACATGTCCCAAGTTTCCTAGTGCTTATAATTTTGAGTTAGATAATTTTTGTGTAACAGGATCATCTGTTTGTGTGTCCAATGTATGTTACGAAAACCTTCAATGTTTCAGGGATTGAGCAGCAGAAACAGCCTCCCCACCCCTCAGCCCAGACGGAGTTCCACCTCCTCCACACCCACTGCACTCCCTCCTCTTGATGCCGCATCTTCACGATGGGAGCGGAACAATGGAAAGAGACCCTACTCAGACCTCAGCTTGACCAGGTATCAACAGAAACGCAGTCATGATTTGGATTACTCCAGCTGTTGTCTTTCTTAAAGGTCCCATATTATGCACTTTATTCCCAATCTTAAACAATTCTCTGATATATCATTTAAATTTTGGCGCCCTGCTTTGGTCGAATCGGCTCTTAGTTTGAATGCAGCCGCTTCTCTCTCACCTACCGAGAACATCTCTCCAGGCTAAGTTTCGTTTGCAGGGGGCGGAGTAGGATGCGGGGGGAAGGGAAGCCGAGCAGACAATAACCCCGCCCACCCCTCCCCTCCGTGTTCGTAAAGGCTTTGCTGAGTTTAACAACATGGCTTCGGTTCCCATGGTAACAGTGCATTTTTGCAACAGACAGACCGACATCCTCCTCAGCTGCAAGTTTTCTGAGTCACAGACTCACCTATTAAACTACAAATCAGTGAATTAAAAAAAACAAAAAAACTAAGCTACGGTAGCACGAACCGTGCAGAGAGCAGGAGTAATCACACTTACTGAAACACCCGTAGCCTCACTATTAGCCGTTAGCACG
>JBBBVU010000001.1:16766988-16778614 GCA_037177055.1 Atherinosoma microstoma | reverse complement strand
TTGTTTTTTATGGGAGTTTTTGGTCTGTTCGTGACTTAGAACATTGTAAGAGACTATTCCAAGGACTTATAAAAGTGTTTTTTGCATAATATGGCCCCTTTAAGAGGCTCTGCAGCTTTGTATAAAGCCCAGTGTTTTATTTTGCTCCAAATTAGTGGAAAAAGGAGATGATATTCAGTACACTTGAGTACACAGACACAACTATTTATATTTGATCTTTATACCAAAATAAATTCAAGGTACATGAATATGGTCTTAAGGTGCAGACTCTTCCTTTTTGATTACATCTCTGGTTGAGACCTGTTTTTCTTGGGCTCTTAAGTAGTTGGTCAAAAACAGTGTCTTGGACAGGTGTGGACTTTATCTTTTGTCATTTCCTCCTCAGTTGAGCAGTTAAAAGGTTTTGAAGTGGGGCATTTGTGTTACACAACTGCCTCCTTTGAGGCCATAACACACAGGCAAAAGAGTTTGCAATGCAAGTGTCACACACTGTCCTTTGACTGCAAAAACAAAACAATTCCATCAGTAAGATAGCAGGAAGAACCTGAACACTTCTTTGGAGAAAAAAAAAGAGAGCACACTGATTAATTTTGCAGTGTGAACAGACTTGGACTTCCTTGGAGAGGATGATCTATTGGGTGATTGCACGATGCTTTACACGGTAAAGGAAAACCTCTTAGCAACATCCAACCAATTCAGGAAGACTATCCAGAATGCAGAAAAGTCTTTAACCAAGTCTATCATAAAAGTGGAATTCGGTGAGAACAAAGACAGACATCTCAACACAATGTGAAAACCATTCATGAAAGCCAGATTAAACTTGGCAAAAATACATTAAAAAGGCCTAATTGCAAAAGTTCTATCAGATAGAAGTTATGATCCAAAGTGTACAACATCTCTTGAAAAATAAGAGACACCAACATGGTGATATTCATACTAGTATTCCAAAGACACTGGTTCACTTGTATTTAGTGGTGACAGATAAATATGATCTCAAATTCACATATACCACACACCAGTTTACCAGTTGAAATGTAGACCCTCTTTTAGATTTGAACAAAGAAAACCTAATTTAATAGGGTGAATATTGTTACCACTGTCTGAATTTACTTTTGCCTTTATTTGTATCCTCTCCTACTACACTTTTACAATCTGGAGTCTTGCTGTGCTTAAATGTTACTTTTCTTTGTTTGCACACTTAATATTAAAACATGCCTGATTTGAGATGCCAATTATGAAGAAAAGAAAAATAATTGTTTTTACTGTGCCACCGTTACCTGCACTATTTCCTCACAGTTGATAGGTTTGTCACATTTTAACAATAAACCTCCAGTTTTGGTATACTTTTCTACGGCTTTAAACTTTTTGTATGAATCGCAACAGACTGAGAGGCACAAAGTTAGCTGGCCAGCCCACAGTGCCTACCACATGGGACAGAATGGACCCAGCCGTAATTTGAAAACAAAGAAAAGGAAAAACATTTTAACAGTTAAAAATGACACTACTGGTTGGGCCTTTTAGTTTGTTTAACAGTCTGAGCATTGCAGTGTTAATCACAAACAAAAAACTGGGAGAAATTGTGTTTCATCATTTCCTTTCATTGTGTGTGTGGCTTGCACAGAGAAAGGAAAAGCAAGGGTTGTTTGCGTCATGCAAAGTGTTGTCTTCTCAGAGTACAACATGATATAGATGTGTGTTTTACATACAAAAGCAATAAGTGTTACCAGTTTATGATAATGGGACTTGATGTGAAAATGTAATGAGAGACACTTGAGTTTCTCAATTAAAGATAATTACACATTGCTGGGGTGCAGTGTTCTACAGTGTGTCCACAGGATGGCAGAAGAGGACTGGTGATGTGAGATCATGTTCCTTTTGTTTCAGTGGTGTAAAATGATTGACTTGTTAGAGTAAAGTGTAGCTTTGTGCACCAAGTTAGGTCAAATATATGAAAATATCTGAGTATGAATGAATATTGTGATTTATTATTAAGATTATTATCATTTATTTAGATTTGACTTTTTGTTGATTTTACAGCCTGAATTGAACACTTTTTTTTCCTTTTGTGCTCCAGCTCCAATCTGTCCAATGGGCCCAATACAAACCTCCTCACCATTCCCAAGCAGAGGTCTTCCTCTGTCACCCTTACATACCATGCAGGGCCTAGGAGAGCAGGTGAGACTTAACTTCCCAAACTTGCAAAATCTTATTAAATTGCTTATAGTTCAACTACAGTGTTGTTTTCTTTCCCTGTGTTCTCTTCATCCTCTTTAGGCACATCTCCCAGCCTTAGCCCCGTCACCTCACCAAGCCACAGTCCTCCGGTTCTGGGTACAGGTTCCTCATCATCCCTTGTCACTCGATCGCCTGTGGAGTTTCCAGACACAGCAGACTTCCTGACAAAGCCGAGTGTCAATCTGAACCTCCACAAGCCCTTGGGCTACCAAACCAGCTCCACTGATTTCCAGCAGGCCCTTCGCAGCTCTGCCTTCCCCTTCTGCACCAGGTGAGACCTGCAGGCCTGAAGTATCATTTTATGTTACAGGTTATGAAAGAAAATTTGAATCCTGCATTTTAATTGGCCTTTTCTATGGTTGTCCATCATAGCTGTGGTCGACAGATGCTCAAGGGAGTTTCCAGCAGTGAGATAGGGGAGTTTCACCAACCACATAGCAGTGAGGCTCAACGCAGGCGCTCAGGTACGAACACATTTGATACACATTGTGGAGAGGAATGCAGTTCTGGCATGCTGCCTTGTTCAGTGTGTTGGTGTTTGAAATAGAAACACTTCTGCCACTATTTTAAGGGTTTAATGCTGCCCTCTGCTGGACTCTAAAGAATACTGCAATTTGGTACTTAAAGGGAAAAAAAGATAACATGAGTAATGAATTCCCACAGTATCAAAAAATGTATATATTTTTTTAACATTATTTACTCACATCCCATAAAATTAAGTTACATTAAGGTAAAATTATCTATTTTTAATTTCTTCAATTTTGACTCTTTTGGGCTTTCTTTTGTAGGAATTGTATCTAGTGTGGTGTTACATCATGTTGTATGTTTGTGTACATAGCAGGTGAAGGGCTGGACTTCATAGGGGAGCCTCTAATCAGGGAAGAAAGCCCAGAGGTGGACGTTTCTGGAGATGGGAGACCAGACGCTGGAGGAAACCAGGGGAAGCCAGAGGAAGAACAGAATAGCTTGTCTAAAGACCCACAGAATCAGAAATCAGAGGTGTGCTTGAAGAAGCAGATGGAGCATTTATTTTTATTGTGGTTGTTAATCTCATCACTATCAAACATTATCTAGGGTAGCTGACCTAATGGAAAATCAGATTTTATTCATCCTTCTTTCTTTGGATGCTGATAATTTGCCTGTGCATGGAGCATGCTCTCTAAAGCAAACTTTCGAATTTTACAAACCCGTCCGAACCCGTTAGGATAATTACCAAACCCAACCCGGGTCCCGTGTTTATCTTACAGTTAAATCTGGACCCAACCTGACCCGTTGATATATAACCAGCAACCCGCACATTAACGCTTTAAGTAATTGTATATACATGCCCTCCCTCCCTTTATTGCAATATTTTCTGGGTACTTGACCCATTGCAGGACTCGTTGCAACAAACCATCATTTTACCCACAAACATTGTGATCGCCTTGTAAATTGAACCCACGGTCTGGCATCTTTTGAATTCTCTAGATAGACTGCAGCTAATCTAAGCTCTGATTATTTTATTTAAGACATTTATATCCGTAAAAACTATTCCTCCCACTTGTGACAGTCCAGAATCAGTAGAGCATTTTCTGAATTTAGGTACCTGTATTTTTTAACGCAGCAGCCTTTAATCCAAATATTGTTGTCATTTGTTTGTACCATTAATTGTTGTACTTGTACATTAAATATATTTGATAATTGCAGTCCATTGGTATTTGTTAAATATTGAATCTCTGGATACGGACTGCGAGTATAAAGCTGCTGTGGCTGCTCATTACATCTTGCCTCTTTCTCTACAGTACCTTTGAGGGTTATCTAAATCCCTTTTTCTAACAGAAAAACATCCACTACTCTTGCAGTCTATATGCTGACAGTTCATAAGCATTAAAAAAAAATAGTTTTACAAAAAAATTTCCCTGTATGCTCCACAAATCAATTATCTGCTGGATTTTTGTGGGTCACTGTTGCTGCTTCTTGGCAAACAAGCCCAGGCATTTTTGGTTGTCATACTAAAACAGTAATGAGTGCAGTCAAAACTGCAACCAGACATCAGTTAAAGGGGTATGGTTTGCAAGTCTTTAGAAGTAACACTACTGATATAAAACTGACAAAGAAAAGTTATTTTTTGTTCTAGTACAGCTTTGTAAAGTCTGATATATTGCTTCAAGTGGGAGTAACAACTACCAGTGAGACTAGCAAGCTGCTGTTATAGAAGCGCAGCACATATATTTCTGACCAAACTGTCCGCAGCCTTGTTGTAAATTAAACATGTTTTTATGTTTATTAAGAATCCAAAAATGTTAGAGGAAAGCTAAATCTGTGGTTTACTCCTCTCTGAGCTATGCAAGAATGTACATATCTGTACCACCTGAACATTTGGTGCTTGTTTCCAGGGTGAACAGGAGTTGAGGTTAGATCCTATCCTGGAGGACCACAAGGCTCTAATGGAGAGGATGAACACCTGGAACTTCCAGATCTTTGACTTGGTGGACAAGACGGGAGGGAAGACTGGGAGGATCCTCAGCTATGTAAGTATAACCACCATCTTCTGTCCATGTATGAAGGCAAATTGTGAGTCTGTCCACCCTAGATAAAAAAAAGGTTTCATTCCCCTGAGGATTACAGGTACTGAGGAGCTCCTCAAATGAAAACATACCTTCATAAACTTTTTCTTTCTTGTTACATTTACACAGCAGACAGTAACATTAACTTAACAGCCAGCAAGTGGGTGGCAGATCGGTTCAGTGGCCACATTTACATGAGAGTTTTAATTCCTCTTTAATTAAGAATTAAAGTTAATTCTGCTTTAAAGAGATGAAAAATGACCATGTAAACACTTAATTCCAAATGAAAATGTTAATTCCGAAATTAAACTTAATTCCGAAGTAAATCGCTGATTTATTCCACTTTTAATTCCGAATTAAATAATTCCTCTACCATCCTCTATCATGTATACCTTCATTCCGCTTTAAGTTAATTCCGGTCGTTTTGCGCATTCTCGTTCCCTTGTCCTGTTGCCAGGATGACTATATACAGTGCTGTCCGCCCGAATTAAACGGACTCACAGTGAGTCTATTCACGTGATATGAAGTAGTATACTAGTAGCCTGGCAAACCAAACCCATTTCCTTTCTGAGCGAAAGAAATGGGTCTGGACTGTCCGCCCTCCACCGTGGCTCGGCCAAGCTCAAACCGAACAGGCAATCAGATTTGTTTATTTGCAGTGACGTATTCTTCATGAGCAGCCTCACTATTGAGCGGCGGAAGTCCCTCCTCATAACATTCTCGCTTGATTAGGATTCATAACATTCAAGATGGCGCGCGGGAGAACCGAGAGTTTGTTCCAGTCAGCATTAAGTTCAGTTTTAAATGATCAGAAACACATCGAGTCATTAAAACCCCAACAGCGGACAGCACTAGAAACCTTTCTTTTAAAAGAAGACATTTTCGCCTCTACCTGACGTCACATCCGCTCTTCGCTGATTGGTGTACTCCGCTGTCTGTTTGCTCGGGTTTGCTCCGCCCTAGAAATGTATCAGATGGGACTGTGACCAGACTCAATCGCTGGGACAGCGTTGAGTCTGGATTTCCAGGCTAGTATACTAGAGACTAGCTGCTGCTTCAAAAGTAGAATCCTAATCAAGCGAAAATTGTTCTTATTATGTCCTTTTTTACATGTTGTAGTCGCAAAGAAACGAAGCAGGAAGCAGAGTACATCACTTTCGCCCCCTAGCCAATCAGAACCGTTCCCCACCCCCGGATCTAAAGCAGAATCAAGAAAACGAGTTTTCCATGTAAACCTTAATTCAGAATTTATATTTCCATGTAAACCTGGAGGGAAATAATTTAATTCGGAATAATTAATTCTGAAATAAAAAACATCATGTAACCGTAGCCAGTGAATCCTGAAATTTAACCTTTCCTTTATGTTTTGTTTCGGTGTTTATGGGGAAACGTTAAGAGTTTCCTTTGTAAAACAGTTCCTGTTGTGGTCATTTGCTTAAACTGCCACAGTAGAAACAGCCAATCATGTTAGCAAGAAACGAAACAGCAGGACCAATCATATCAGTTGAAATACTTGATTAGGTGGGACAGCGACAGAGCGCTCTGATCTCTCAGCTGTTTGTGGGACAGAGAATGATAAACTGAAAGGATTACAGCTTGGGGGCCACAAATGGAAGGCATCCGGCCCACGGGCCGCCATTTGAGGACCACTGCCCTAAACAATATACAATACAGCACTAGAAATATAAACATGCAATCTTTAAAGTAAAGTCATTACAAACTTTTGCTGGAGAAATCAAAAATTGAGAACCCCTCTTCAGTGTTATTCATTGTTCCATTAGACTGAAGTATTCTGAGTGATCGGTGGTGGCGCTTTTTATCTTGCTTCAACACTGAGGTGTCATTAATCCTGACTTATGTTTTCCCAGGTCACATACACCCTTTTCAAAGATATGTGTCTATTTGAAATCTTCAAGATCCCTGTGAGGGAGTTCATGTCATACTTCTGTGCTCTGGAAAATGGCTACAGAGACATTCCCTGTGAGTGTTAAACCACACCGTTGTCAAACATTTCAAAGATGCACTTTTGTTTTTATGTGTTATCCTGAGATGTTCACATGTATCATCCGATTACTTCAGTAAATATTGTGAGGCAAGATATAAACTAAAATCACTGCTGTTGTAGGTGGTAAAATATATATAAATCATGTTGTCGTGTTTAAAAACACAGATCATAACCGGGTCCATGCTACTGATGTGCTCCATGCTGTTTGGTACCTGACCACTCGACCAATCCCTGGGTTCCAGCAGATCCACAGTGAGCATGTAACGGGGAGTGACACAGGTAAACACTAGTGAGACTGTTCAGCACAGGTTGTAATCTGGACACATGGCTGCATATTAATTCACAACATGATTAAAATATTCTTGTTAGAAGACTGTACTCTTTGGAAGTGCATATTGTAGTACTGCTTTAATTTACTTTAGTTTTAAATTTTGATTTAAAATTACAAGATTTTCAGGCTTCTCTCTGAAGATTATGTTAGATAGAATAGAAATGATGAGGCTTGGCTACTGTCAATGATGTGAAAAGTCATGTAACTTGTCTTGTTTGCCATGTCCCAGATTCGGATAGTGGGATCTCTCCAGGGAGGATATCTTACGCCTCCTCCAAAAGCTCCTCGATTTCAGATGACAGCTATGGCTGCCTGGCCTGGAACATACCTGCCCTGGAACTCATGGCCCTTTATGTAGCAGCTGCAATGCATGACTATGACCACCCCGGTCGCACAAATGCCTTTCTAGTAGCCACTAATGCACCTCAGGTACAGCATCTATTAACACTTCAAAGAATTGTAGATTGTTTGATAATTGCTATTTGCTATTGCCAATATAAACAAACTCATGTTTACAGACATTGAGAATCACAAGTTTAAAATATGTGATTATGAAAATGTATATTTTATTACTATTCTTGAAAGTAGTGTAATGAAGACGGAATATATACACTAGTTCTTAAGGTTACCCTCAGCCTTGAAAATCTTGCTCTGTTTTGGTGGCGCCTGCCGGTTTATGACATGAATGACAGAATCCGTCCAGAGCTTTATTATCACTTTTAAAAACAGGCCACATTCATAAGTTAAATTTGTAAGTCTTAAATGTGTTGAGCTGCCACAGCAGTGGTCCAAACTATTTGTCAAAATGAATGTAAGATAATAATGCAACATCCCTTTGTCTGTAATTTGAGTTATCTACTCAGCATGGTCATTCCTAGCAAGAGGTTTCAACCTGACCTCTTGGAAACATGTCTGTTTCTGTGAAAACCAACAGCACTAAAGCAAATATAAACACTGGCATCTTGACCTGAGACAAGCCGTGTGTGTCAACAGATAGTCACATGACTGTCTGTCTGCAGTAGTTCTATAAAGATCAGTCTAAGTGAGAATCTAGCATGTTGGTCATAAGTTTTGCTAATTATTTTTTTAGTTAGTAATTTTACTATCACAGATCTACATTGTTTCTTTCCCCCTTCTCAGATAGAGCTACGGACTAATGGAAGGTTTCATATCCTGTGGTTGTGTTGGTGCTCATCTGTAGCTCACCTAGCAGGTGTGAAAGGAATCATATTAACTTAACTTTGCAGCTAAAATTAACAAAACAAACATCAGCAAAATGCAAATAGAGCCTGGGTGATGATAAGTTCACGTCAGCTGTGAATTCATTCCAAATCTGACAAAGCATCTGCTCCACAACACTGGTGGGCCCAGTGTGGAGGATATGGATTCTGTTTCTACAGTGGACATGGCTGAACTGAATGCATGTGTCCTCTACCGGAGCTGCATCAATGCCAGAATGACCCGCCCTGCATTCATTATTGTGCTCTCCACTAGGGATATAAATCCCCAACACTGACGCCGATTTGATACTCATCTCGATATGCCACCAGTGATGCGATAGATTAACAATACAGCGAAGCGCCCTGTCAATACGGTGCGATACGATTCATCCCTCTTCATGATGCGATGCAATTCATAGGTGACTTGACAACAGTTTCACTTCATACAAGGCGATTTGGTTCAATATCATTCATGATGCTATTCAAGACAATTCAAAGAATTTACAAGCCCACATCTGGTTGTTAAACAACCCAATTATTTTGTCCTCTCTCATTTTCCCTGTGAAGGATGTATTTGATATGCAGGACCAGGAGAGTCATCGAAAAAGCAGTACAGAATTTTCATGTTGATTAATTAACTGTGAAATAAAAACATAGATTACTAGAATAATTTCAAATTCAACAATTAATTCATATAAAAACAAATCAAATTTGCAAAGCATTTTGAAATTGCACATTTGAAATGGAATTATTAAAGAGGAATTACATGTTGTTTTCATTAATTCATTATTTAATCCTGTGATTTGAAAATGCATTTTCAAATCCTTTTTCCAAAAGCAGAATTAAATGACACACTTCATAAACTTGGTAAGAAATACCTTTCCATATCATATATTTAAAAAAAGTAATTCCCTCTTCCGTTTCCATTTTCTTTTCCCCCTTCAAATCTTTTTTGCAAACGCATTTCCTAATTGGTTTACCCTTTCCGTGACCCTTCTGGGCCTTGAGCAGTGAAAACAAAGTTTAACCAATCACAGCCGCTCCACGTTGTACCCCACATGGTATTCCGGCTCTCTCATTGGTCAGACAATCACATTCGCGTCTTTGTCTTGTTACTTCGCCAATGTAGCAAAGTAAAAAGACAGAAAACACATGAAACTTGAAGAGAAACTCAATTTCTGGATGCTGTGTGTTGACCAAAGCTTAAATTTTCTATGTACATTGCAACAGATACCTCAGACACTTGCCAACGAGCATGTCTTTGGCCAAGTTGTTAGCTGGCTGGAAATACGATACATGCAAAAAGAACAACTATCCAGTAACTAGGCAGACATGTTTTGTTTTTAAACTGAAAAAAAATGTTATTCATTTTTAATTAGTTCTGCTGGACTTACATCTAACAGCCTGAAGATACTTGTATGTAGTCCTCCATTAATATTATCCTGTGGTTCAGCTTTTAATTCTAAAAATACGACTACAGAACTTTTTTTAATACATTTCTGTAGTTTGAGATGCTGAAAAAGTGTGTAAAGGTTTGAACCTTATGATTTGAAATCCTGTGATCTCTTTATTTGTTCAGATTTAGAGCAAATATCTTGTTTGGTTGGAATTCATTTCTTTAACATATACGGTACTTTCCTGAGGTAAACTGATGCATTACAATCACCAGCCAGTTTATTAGCTCCACTTTATTGCTAGTACTGAGTTGGATTCTTGGTGAGATCCAACAAGGTGATGGAAACATTCCTCAGCGATTTTGCTCCATATTGACATGATAGCATCACACAGTTGCTGCACATCCATGATGAGAATCCCCCACTCCACCACATCCCAAAGCTGAAACATTGGATTGAGATCTGGAAGGGATGGACATGGTCAGCAACAATATTCGGGTAGGCTGCAGAGTTTAAATTATTGGTACGAAGGGTCTCAAAGTGTGCCCAGAAAATATGCCCCGTACCATTACACCACCAGCAGCCTGAACCGTTGATACAAGTCAGGATGATCCATGTTTTCATGTTTCCACCTAATTCTGACCCTACTATCCAAATACTGCAGCTGAAATGGAGACTCATCAGACCAGCCAACGTTTCTCCATCTTCTATTGTCCAGTTCTGGTTAGTCTGTGTGAATTATAGTTTCCTGTTCTTAGCTGACAGGAGAGGCACCCTGTGTGGTCTTATGCTGCTGTAGCCCATCTGCTTTAAGTTTGGACGTTTTGTCCATTCAGAGATGCTATTCTGCATACCTCGGTTGGAACCAGTGGATATTTGAGTTACTGTTGCCTTTCTATCATCTCCATCTGACCTCTGACATCAACAAGGTCCAGACAACTGCTGCTCACCTGATATTTTCTCACCTTCTGACCATTCTCTGTAATCCCTAGAGATACTTGTGGGTGAAAATCCCAGTAGCTCAGTTTCTGAAACACTCGTCACCTACATGCCTAAATTGAAGCTCTGTCATGTGATTGGCTGATTAGATATTAGTGTTAATAAGCAACTGAACAGGTGAAACTAATAAGGTGGCTTCAGGGGGGTTGGAATCTTCTCCAACAAATTCTTTCATATTAAAGACTTTATTTTATGCATTCTGCAAAATGTAGAGATGCAATTTCCGCTTTTTCTGCACTTCTTTTTCAGGCACCTTATGTCAAAATTGAATGGAACATAAAAAGAAAAGCACTCAGTTGCATTCCAGGAGGGACAAAGACTCACACAATACTTAGCAGGCAGGAGACAGAAGAAAACAACATTAACTTTTATTTAAACTGTACTAAAAGCACAAGAGGAAATCCAAAAAATGACGGGGCAGAAACGCTTCAATTAGGCAGTCAACAGAACAACAGAGGCAAGCAATGACAAAAGATGTTGCTCTGAACAAAACAAAAACCCCAGAGAGACACTGAGGGAAGTAACAGCTTAATACGGAGCAGGTGTGGCATTCAAAGACAGAAACCTGATGTGACTCAAGAACACAAAACAAAGCTAACTGGAATGGACAAAGGAAGCACAAACTATATAATACAAAAGGATGTAAGGGCTCACAACTTTTGGGGTCAGAGTGAGATGTGAGCCTATGGCGCTATCCTTCCATATATAAAGAGCGTATTTGGTAGATTTGAGAGCATTAATCGTTTAACGCCATCATGATGAATGTTCAAATGCTGAGTTGCTTCTTTCCTGACATCTGAGACAAACAAATGCAGTGACGATCGTGCATTTAAAGATATAAAACAGAAATAGATATTACAATTGGACAACTAGTGCTAGGCAACAATTAAAATTTT
>JBBBVU010000001.1:16723878-16748794 GCA_037177055.1 Atherinosoma microstoma | reverse complement strand
CAGAAATGTTTTTTAAAAACAAGCAAAAAATATGAGAAATGAATAAACGTTATGTCAATCATAAGCTAATATTTTGTTGAGCAATTGAGATCAGATCTCAATCAAATTTCTGCACCTGTCCACAGGTATTTTGGTCCACTGCTCATCAGCAGAGCTCTCATTGGTCCAGGACTGTATTGTTTGTTTGTTTTTGATTATTTTTTTCAACTCAATTAAATTAAAAATTATTTCACTAAATTATGATTTAGCAAATTTATATTTATTATTAAGTTTTTCAGTCTCCAGGTATTTGAATTACTATTAAGAATTTTGACTTTTCTTTAATAGAAGGGTATGAATAATTAAAGTGTTATTTTACTTTATATCAAAATCTAAGGTTAGACTGCCAATAATTTAAATTATGATAATCACTTAAATTTAACAATAAAATGTATTTGGCACATAGGTATATTAGTCAAAATAAGATTACTTGTTTTGTTTAACTGAAGACTAAGTCTTGTTCTTTGAATAGCTCCAGGAAGAGAATATGCAGCTTTCCAAATTTTACCTTTGGAACTACACGCAAGACTCAAATGGAGTAATATGTTTATTACCGATCTGCCTCTTTTAAGATACAGAACCAGATCGTCTGAACCAGCAGACTTTTTGTGGCTACTGCCTTTGAGAACTTTTCAAAATCAGAAAAGGTTTAAATCTATACCAAGATTAACATCTGTTGAAGTGGTTGCAGAATCTGAAACAGGTGTGTAAACTATCAAATACAGCTTCACATTGAATAAGTTCTCATTAAACTGATATGGTGCATATTATTTTGGAAGTTAGGCCTACAGTTATTGCGCCTCTTTCTCGCAAAAGATAGTTTCAGTTAGCCTCTAAAGAAAGATCATATTCTTTTTTTGGAGCCCCTGATTGAGCCAGTTATCCTCCTCCAACCATATGCTACAGTTCTCCAAATGTTAGGGCGAGTCTCTTTTGTTCGTTCCATAACTAATCCCAAGTGTGCATGCGCGTGTGTGCCACGCAAGTCTGAAACCGCTCCTACAAGGTCGCGCGCCGCAGCTTTGCAGCGCACTCGTGTCATTCTGAGTCATTACCTGTCCATGAACTTCGCTTTGCCTTTTGAGGAAGACGTGCGGCTCGGTGGCCAGAGAAAAAATGTTTCCGATGATAGGGATGGGTGATGGACCAGGAGGAAACCCCGGGGGTCTCCTCTGCTTGACGAGCTGGCGAACAAGCAGGAAGGCGAGGAGAGCGACAGCCAGGCAGCCCACACCGAGCAGAGCCTCTGCACAGGACACCGGCATCAGAGACGGCGATTTAAGTGAAACCATCTTTACAAAGTTCTTTCTTCCCTGCAGAGAAAGTCTAGTCCGACTGCGGCTTCTCCTCTGAGGAACTGAAGCACATATGTATCATCTTGCACATTTTCTATCCC
Organism: Atherinosoma microstoma; assembly: GCA_037177055.1. Lineage (NCBI taxonomy): Eukaryota > Metazoa > Chordata > Actinopteri > Atheriniformes > Atherinidae > Atherinosoma > Atherinosoma microstoma. The sequence goes on along the minus strand of JBBBVU010000001.1, from coordinate 16,747,359 downwards.
CCGCCTCTAAGCTTTAGATTGGCCAGAAAGTGAGAGTCAACTGTTGGTGAACTTTGTTCTGCTCTTGATCAATAATCCTGCTCTTTTGGGAGATTTTTTTTTTTTTTTTTTTGGGGGGGGGGCTTTTAATTGTCCTACAGAGGGGGCAGCACAACACAAAACTACACTCCATGCAGCCTGTCATTGGTTGTTCAATGTTCTAAATCTTAAAGTTGGAAAATGCATCTCTTTCATTGTTTGACAAAGACAAACGTGCAGCTTGTAGAACGTGAGGACAGTAACTTGCCTCAGACAGACAATCATATAAGTTTAACTCAAATCCTTTCATCATCATGCAAGCCATGTGTCTGAGAGTTAGCCCTTGATTATTATTGCATGTTTCAGTTCAGAAACAGGTTATGTGAAATGAAAGATAATTGGAAAAATATTGTTTCATTAAAAATTATAAGTAAATATTAACAATTTCATTAAAATGTTAAGCTTATAGTAATGCTGGTTTCCATTGTAAGGTTGAAATGGTTAAACCCAAAAAATTGCATGCAGTTAGAGGAAATGCTTTTGGTTTACACAAATGGGACGTTTTGGCAACCTTTAACCGGCTCAGTTAAAATGGAATAGGCTGGAATCCACTTTTTTTTTTTTTTTGGGCAAAAAAGTGTTTTTTTTATTCTTTTAAAAAAATGGTAAAAATAGGAAGTGGATAAGAATGAATTACTTCTGTATAAGTTAGTCTCTATATCATTTACAGTCACTGAAAAGTGAACAGGAACAAATCATAATGTATTTTTTAAGTTTCTTAACGAGCAAAAAAGGGGAAAAAAGCAGCCTCACCAAAAACTTAATGATCCAAAAATTGTCTCTCTCTTAAATAGATGAATATATATATAATATCTATTTATTTTTGTAACTATTTATCTATTGGTTGTCATATAAAAATAGGTTTGGGTCGGTACTGGTCCTAAAATCAACTGTACACAACATATGAATAAACAACACATGATTTATTGATTTACATGTCAGTATTTATTTAATAAAAACTATGCAAAAATACACCACTACTGGTTCCAGTTGAATTAAGAGGGTACATAGTAGTCAGGTGTTGCTAATTGAATTTACCTTAATTAACTGACCTTGAGCAGGTGAGCAGCTCTATAATAGTAGAGGGTTTTAGCGGTTTGGAGCATGTAAGTGTGTATTAATGTGTCAAGGAGGAAAGACATCAGCAATTATCAAAGAGAAGCAGTTTTTGGTGCCCATTATTCAGGGAAGAGTTGTAAGGCCATTTCCAACTATGGATCCATTATTCTGTTGTGAGAAAGACTGTGCAAGTTATTAACATTCAAGATATTTGTCAATCTTCTCAGGGGTGGACATCCAAGCAAGTTCACCTCAAGGTCAGATGGTGCAATGGTCAGAGTAACTGCAAAAAAAAAGAAAAAAAAAGCTACATCCACAAGTACCTGTTAGTATGCTAAATGTCAAAGTTTTCGAACAGTGTAATGAGAAAAAGACCTAACAGGAATGGCTTGTTTTGTAAGGGTTGCGAGTAGAAAGTATTTCCTTTAAAAAAACAAACATAGCAGCATGGCTCATGTTTGCAAAACGGCATCTGAACAAACCACAAAAACTTCTGTCCATCACAAACACCTGATACGAACTGTTAAACAGTGTGGTGGAGGGGGTGCCTTGCAGTCACAGAGTCAAATATGACCTTCTGGGTATGTCAAATTATTCTGTAGTTCAATGTGAGGCCACTTCTTGGCCATGTGAGGTCACTCAAAGCTTGGCCATAATTAAGTCATCCAACATGATAATGGTCCCAAAACTCACCAGTAATTCTACAACAGAGTGCCGACACAAGGACCCACAGTCCAGACCTCAATTTTAAAGAAGTGCAGTGATGTTAAGAGACAAAACTCATGAAACAACAAAAAAAAAAAAACTTTTACTTAACTTTAAACGTAGTAACAAACTACTGGTTGTACTTAGTATTTCCATGCTGATTCTGCATTTTGGCTTAACTTTTGTTGAATAAATAATTACAATGTAATACATAATGCAACCTTATAACGAAGAGACGGTGTTATTCTTTTTACATATGACTGTGTAATATGATATTTATTGTAATGAAAATAATAATAATGTTCCATAGCCAGCTATAGAAAAGCTTTAGAAAATCCCGGTTTGTGTATTGACACTGAACTTACTGGGGTAACTCAGTCGTGACTGTTTGGGTGTTGCCATATTTTTAAACAGGTAAACTTTGACCCAGTAATCTGCTGCAGGTTCCCTCACCTCAACCCATTAAAGGTTAGACGATGACCTACATTTAGAGGTGAAAGGTGAAGGCATGTGAAACATTTCAGACTTGAACAGCTGTATGTGCTTTTTCAAGCTTGTAGGCCAGATTTTATGCAGGGTTGCACTGAGGCTTACCAAGACAGGATGAGTGACAGTGGTGGACTTCTACGTAAATAAAAATAAGAAATCACACACATACCAAACTATTTCAAACGATCTGTATTTCTCATTCCCAGCAAGCACTACAAGTGTTTATCTCTTTCAAAGCAGTTTATGGTTTTTACAAAAACGTGGACAATGGAAGCAGCTTGCAGAAGAAAATCAACATAAATACAATAATCTCATTAATGTGATTTTAAACTGTAAACAATATGCATGTTTGCAAAATCCTGCTGCTAGTTCATTATGACCAGCCTCTCATTAAACATGAAGTTGTTTATCCAGCTGCTCTTTCCTGCTGAGGCAGATGGCAAGTTTTCTTCTTCTTCTTTTTCTTTTCAGATCGCTCAATGGCCTCTACAGACCTCTCCCAATCATTCAGATTTGTTAGTGCCACCTAATGAGGACATTCTTGCAAATGACTCCTTTGCTTCCTGCCAGCACCCCCGTCTCAAAAACTAGTCTGGAAGTGCAAAACACATCTGTCAGGTTTAATTAGAAAACAGCATTCTCACTGTTGCATCATTTTGTTTGCAGCATAGTTTATCAAAACACCAGGAACAAGAGTATCCAGGTGGTTAACGTGGACCACAATAGGAATGGATTCCGGCAAAGCAGAATATGACAGAATGTGAATAACATTTTATATGAGTCATTGTGCAGATAATCTGACAGAATTTTAGAAATCTGAAACATGTGATGTGAAATCAGTAAAGATCGGCATCAATAATAAGGAGGTGTAACGTGGACTGACAGTAATATTAAAGTAAGAATGAGGTATTTATGTGCAGTGTGGTGTCCAGTTCCAGGCTTCACGGCCACCATCCTGCAGGTTTTCATTGTTTCCCTGCTTGAACACACCTGATGCAAATTAACGAGTCACTGTGCAGAACTTCATAGGCGCTTGGATCCATTTCATTTGAGTCAGGTGTGTTGAAGCAGGGAAACATTGAAAACCTGCAGGACAGTGGCCCTCGAGGATCGATTTGGGACACCCCTGCTTTATGGTAAGATGTATTAACATTCTGTCAGGAAACGTTCGATTTACTAGGACTGTAATTCGCTGTTAAGTTCGTACCCTGTTTCCCTAACACAATTGAGACTCAGAGTCATATAGAATAAAAAGTTTTTACTTGCAAGGCATGCAGGGAGTGATTACATCCAGAAATTGCACTGAAGAATACATTGGATAATGTCAGAATATTATAATAATAATATAATAAAGTATAAATAAAGTATATTTCATTTCATTTCAATATATACACATGCAAGGTCACACAGCAACACACGCCCAGCTTAGCAGAGAAGGATACCTCGAAACCAGTTTCATCTGGTTTCTGTAGTCTAAATAAAAGCTGTATGCACAATATTTGGGTGAAACATTTATCCAAGACACAGAAAAGGAATTGTCACAGAGCCGCAGTATTTTTCCTCTCAGCAAAGCTGTTGCTCTTTAAGCACACAATGTTTTTATTGCAATGTAGTTTAATATGACAATTCAGGTTCAACATTTTCTTAACACATTCACTGTCTAGTAAGTGTTAATATGGATATGTGTCAAGGATATCCCATTCTTTGTAGTTGGAAAGGAAATTTAAGTCATCCAAAATCATTATCAGGAGGATATACTGCATACTACAACTCTTGCCTTTAATATGTACTCGCCAACCACTTTATAGGTACACCCTGCTAATACCAGGTCACACTCCCTTTTGCCTTCAGGTCAGCTTTAATTCTTCTATGCCATAGATTCAACAAGGTTTTGGAAACATTCCTCAGAAATTTTGGTCCACATTGACATGGTAGGATCACAGTTTGTTGGTTGCACATGTATGATGAGAATATCCTGTTCCACCACATCTCAAAGGTGATCTATTAAATTGAGATCTGGTGTCTGTGGAGGCCATGAACTCATTGTCATGTTCAAGAAACCTGACCTTTGTGACATGGTGCATTATCCTGCTGGAAGTAGCTATTGGAAGATGGGTATACTGTGGTCATAAAAGGATGGACATGGTCAGTGACAATACATCCCCCACACTATCACACCACCACCCCCAAACTGAACTAATCAGACCTGGCAACATTTTGTCAATCTTCTGTTGTCCAATTTTGGTGATCCTGTGTGAATTGTAGACTCAACTTCCTGTTCTTAATTGACAGTAGTGGTGTGGTCTTCTGCTGTCTGTAGCTTATCTGTTTAAAGGTTCAACGAGATGTGTGTTCAGACATGGTATTCTGCATACCTTGGTTGTAACAAATGGTTATTTGAATTACTGTTGCATTTCCATCATTTCCAGCCAGTCTGCCTGTTCTCTTCAGTGCATTTTCATCCAGACAACTACTGCTCATTGAATGTTTTCTCTTCTTTGGACCATTCTCTGTAAACCCTAGAGATGTTTGTAAGTTAAAATCTGAGTAGATCAGTAGTTTCTGAAATACTCAGACCAGTTCATCGAGCACCCACAACCTGGCCGCAATCAAAGTCGTTCCTCCCCATTCTAATTGTCACTCCCTCCGGGATAAATACCACGCCAAAGTTCTTGCTCACAATATTTATGGCAGTTAAACTAATATTTGGTTTGGACTTTAGTTGTCATGACCATGTCTATATGCCTCAATGCATTGAGTAATTAATTAATTTCTTAATTTCAGTTAAAGATAATTTTGATTCACCCAAAGTCAAGAGATCTACATCATCCCTTTGAGATATCTTGAATTAAGGTTGAAATAATCAGAATAAGGATGTTATTTTGAAAATAAATTAAGTCTAGTCAAAATGATGTTTTCTTTATTTAATTTTTACTATGTGGTCCAATATAATTATAGAAATCTTAAACGAAAGTTTCACTAGCTAAAATGAGTTCACAAATTTATACAGCTACAAATTGTAAGTAGTTGGCAAGGACAACTTGCTCTTCTAACATGTCATGGTCCAGCAAGTTCCAGTGGCTTAGTTGAAGTCTAGATCTTACTGAATTGATATTTCATCTGGCTGTGTATAACCACAGAGAGACATTTAATGCCATGTCAGAGCAGGCTGAGTCACGAGCTTAAGTTTACTGAGGTTGTAGCCACCCACGAATGTTAATGGGATTATTACCTCACCCAAGGACAGAAGGTTATGTTTTCACCGGCATACGTTTGTCTGTTTGTCTGTTTGTCTCTTAGCAAGATAACTCTGATAGACAAGAATAGGCAGAAGAACCATTGAGCCCACATGTCATTCAGCCCTGCAGGCTTGGTAACGAGCCATTCATTTGATTCAGGTGTATTGGAGAAGGGATGCATCTAAAAGTTCCAGGATAGTAGAACTTGAGGACCGGACTTGGGCACTCCTGCTCCAGAGCAAACCAAAACCATCCACAACCAGGCAGAACCGTCTAGAACCCTCAAGAACCAGCAAGAACCAGTCAGAATCAAACAGAACCTTTTAGAACCCTTCAGAGCCAAACAGAACCATCCAGAGCCAGGCAAAGCCAGACAGAGCCATCCAGAACCAAGAAGAACCATTTAGAAACCTCCAGAGCCAACCAGAACCCGGATATGAACCAGACAGAGCCCACCAGAACCTGGATAAGAATCAGACAGAGCCATCCAGAACCAAGCAGAACCATTTAAAACCCTCCACAGCCAACCAGAACCATCCAGAACCAGGCAGAACCATGCAGAGCTAAACAGAAACATTCAGAACAAGCAAAACCGGACAGAATCAGGCAGGACCAGGTTTTTTTATAAACTCGTAAGGGTTTTGGTAAATTTGTAAAAGTGTTTCACTGGATGTAATGTTGTTTTACACTTCCAGGCCACTGTAATATGGTGATGTTGAAATTGTTTAAATTTTTGACCTAAAATGACCAACTGCTATAAAACTGCACAATACCACTCAAACATTTTACTGTAGAAAAATACATGCTCGTTTTAATAAGATGACTTCCTCTTATGCACATTTCTCATTTTCCTCTGCTAGGATCATGTAGCCGTGCAATTGAAAATTTGAAGAGTAGTGAAAGAATGGAGAGAGATGGGAGCAAGGAGGGGATCATAAAGCAAAAGATGCTAACAATTAGGCTTGATTAGGTGAGTTACCTTATTGGAACAAACATCTGCAATATGTAAACCTATTTGGCATTAGCTTGCATGCAACTGACAGTTACACACTTACCTTCAAGTTTATTCATTTTTTTAGAAGACATGTTGCATTTAGTTTTAAAAGCTATAAAATAAACATGTCTATAATTTATTTTCCTAAATTCTAACAGGCCTTTCCCCTGTTGCACAGCTCTTTAAGAAGTGGGTGAAAATTGGGGAAGATGTGCTAGACAAAGAGGACTTCAACTACAAAGTACTTGAAGGGAGCAAATGCTAACATGTTAATGACGAAGACTGTAATGATGAAAAGATGGCATATAAATGTGCCTCAAAGTGGCGCTCCACATAGCTTTCCATGGATCCCCATGGATCCCAATGGTCATGAAAAAGTGCCAGCAAGCACTGATGACAACCTGACAACACGTTGGGTTTTCATGCAGACAGCCACCTCCTTCTAAGACTTGCTATCAGGCAGTGCAAGGCATACCAGTAACTTGGATGCATAAAAGAAAAAACATTTTTGCAATTGCTGTTGTGTGTTTGCTAGGTACACCATAGACCATATACACAGGTTTAAATCTTGGTGTTCTTTTCTAAATGAAATGCTTGCTGTTTGCCATTTACTGTGAATGCATGTTTTTTCATTAAGATATCTGGAGTGAAGTGCTTTTCTGTCTTTTTACATTTCTTTTTAGCTTAATAGTCTTAAATACTTCTCTTGAAAACACATGAAGGCCCTTGCATAATATTTTCTCGGAAGAACAGAATGTACAGTATCTTTGCAATCGTACATGGCAATGTAAGCACATGAGTAATACCTTGAAATATCCTGATGACTTTTGCCTGTGTTTGGACTTCAAATATTACTGCAGGTCATATGTTCAGTATCCTGAACCTGCATATGACTGGTGTTCAGGCATCAAATATCAGCAGATTTGACTTGAGTAGAGTCTTGAAAGATCCGGACAGGATCTCTCTAGTGTTTGGATCAGGTTTGGATACTCTCATGGTCCTTGGCTAGTATCTGATATCCGGAGTGAATCTGAACTACAGATTCTGTCAGTATCAAAGTGGTCCCATGGCCGGAGGGTCCTTCAATGATAACTCACATGCTGTCTCTATTCACTAAACACAAAATGTTAGAGATATTCAAGTTTCAAGTGAAATTTACCATTTATGTTTTGTATGAAACCACCTCGTGCCTGCCTCCTTTTTTGTTGCAGCCATTGAGTCGTAACAGTAAACAGGCTGTAACAGTAAACATGTACCACAGCATAAACATGCCAATGTCCCAATAACTTGTCATGTGTTAGATGTTGTATTGGTCTGATGGCAAAAAGTGAACACTATGATGAAGAGGACTGTTTAAATACAAGCTGTCATTGAACCAGAGTGTATTCCAAAAAGCAGGTCTACTGGTTTAGCTGGCTATGTTAACCTAGACTAAATAGTAATCTTGGGTTTTCTGTTTCAAAATGGCTAATCTAGGTAAATTAATACAAGAACATATGCTATGAACATAGCCTGGTAGGGAGTCATTTTCCTTCAGGCTACATATATTCAGGATAATGATTTGAGGGAAAGTCACCATATGCATAATCAAATCTGTCAGAACTACTTTAAAAGAAATGAAAATGTTTTCACTGATAAGCGGAAGAGGACGGTACGGTACAGTACAGAAATTTTTATCAACTATTGTCTGGCAACTTCCCCATTGCATTGCATTCCTTCATTGCCTGAGAAGACAAATACTTTGTTATGCAATGTCATCATTCACTGATATTTTGGCCAATGTTTCCATGGATTTCTTATCTTCAGTTTTAATTATTCCATTTTCAGGTCCATCTTTGTGATCTGGTGCTGTAGGTGGACTTTAGAGTTACTTTGTAGTCATCTGGGCCCGGCTCTGATGATGTACTCCCCCAGGATGCCCCTTGTTATTGGGTGGTCCTGGTTGATGCTCTCCGCGAGCTCCTCCACAGGCGTCAGAGGTTGATGCGGTCGCACCAAATCTGTCTTTCATCCAAGCAGTAACCTCCGACAGAGAAATATGAAGCCTATGCGGAAGTGTCAATAATTGCAGTTTACCCCTCATCCGCTAGGTGCTGGCTCCAAAAGGGAGTCAATCCCCATAGACTCCCATGTTAAAAAAGGTCAACTACACAGCAGAAATAAACATGTTTACAGCCTGGTACAAAAAAACATTTTAGGTTTAATAAGGCAAATTTGTATTTTCTGCGAGTGACGAGACGCGTGACGCTGCCAAGATGGTGATGGTGGGAACAACTCACTGAGCTTCAATTCGGCTCTTCGGAAACCAACAGGTGAAGTTACGGAGGCGCCCTACCATCTATTAATATACAGTCTTCTCTTCTCTTCCCTTATTGGCTGTGACATAGGTATACGCTTTGGGGTGAACCCGTACATCAATATTTTACATTACATTACATTACACAGTCATTTAGCAGAAGCTTTTATCCAAAGCAACAAATTTATGGAAATGTGCTATCAGAGGAATTTTCTTCTAAAAAGGTGCAAATGAGAAATGCATACCAGTCTGAAAAATGGTACCCAGGTACGATAGCCTACAATATAGCTTATGAAATTTAGTATTTAGATGGTCATTTTCATTATGATTTTGGGGTTCAATGGGTGATGCCCTTCATAGGTTTGCCAAGGACATGCACTCACTGGCTTATCAAAGTTGTGATAGCTACTTCATAGCTGGTGTTTTGGAATCAACAACGCAGATTAAGATGTAGAGGATTTAGCAACCTCGAGCGCAGGCTTTAACCACAGGATTTGATAAACCTCCTTTCTAGAATACCCCTCAGAACATTTAGAAGTTGAAGTTGATTATTGGTTCAGATTCTTTTGGGTTTTTTGTGGTTAATCATCTTGTTAGAGAACAGCCTGTCATTCAATCTGTGACACAAGGTAGTCCAACAAATAAAAGGCAAGGCTAGTTTATTTGCATAGAACATTTTCCGGTTCAAGACAATTCAAAGTGCTTTACATAAAACATTCAAAGCATTACAGATAAAAAGCAGCTAGAATTACAATAAAATCATTTAAACACACAAAAACAATCATATAAAAATGGAGTAATAGGAGGCATAGCATCTAATATAAAAGTTTATTTGGACAGAAAATTTCCTTTTTATGCTTAAGAAAAAACAAAAGAGGGCCAGATCCTCAACAGTGGCCTATAATTAACTATTTAAAAACTTCCCCAGAGGCAGCACCTCAGTTCTAAAAAGTTGAGGGTGATAGAAAAAAGCCATTAAAATCGAAACAGAAAAAAATATTAAAAACAAAACACAGTAGCAGGTTGGCCTGCGACAATAAAAAAGTCAAAACAAATCAGGTCCACCAGGAGTATTGCAGTGGGAATTAATCTCACCAGTTATATTTGAGTCCAATCCCCAATACTCACCTTTCCAAGAAATGCTAAAACTAAGAATAATTGTTAAAAAAAAACCAAAACACATTTATCAATTAAAACATATGTTGATGCAGCCAAAGATTCAACCAGAATACACTGAAGACTTGGTAGTCTCTGGTAATGGTTCTACCCTTCCTATTCATAGGAGACTACATGACCAGGTTAGAGCAGTCATTTAATTAGACGCCATTAGGCAGGCCCAAGAGGCCAGCCTAACAAGCTGGTACTACTACAGTCACATAAACATTGAACATGCTTAAGTCAAATTAACTTAACCTGTAAAGGTTATAGTGCATTGTAGGAACATTCTGACATCATACTAAAAGCTGTATATCCCTAACTTTTTGAGAGGTGTAGGCTATATATTGACACAATAATTGTTGTCATTCACTGTGTATTTCTCTTCCTTCCCATAGTAGGTGAGTGTAAACTTTTGTTGCTGTTTTGTGTTTGATGCCAAGATACAAGCGTCTGTTCAGTATTTTTAACTATTGTTTAGATTTGTTAGAATGATAAACTAGGACGTAAGGGGAAGTTTTATTGTCCTCTGTCACATAAATTTTCACCGCGTTATTCCTCAAAATCTGTCACATTGATGAATAAAACACAGACAAATTAACTTTTTTTTAAAATTACCCATAATGGCTTAATATTATCCATTACATCAAAGGGGTAGCTATTTCTATATGGCTTTATCCTACAGTGACTTAGTTTTTTCCAATACGTGCTATTTTGATTCAGTTCCTTTGAGCTGATTCCGTCTTTCCATTATTTGGCCATTTAAATAGTATTCCCTTTGAGGCATGAGTGGCAGTTTGAATGGGTGTGTTCTTGGACTACAATAAATGATTTACTATCTGCATGACTAGAATTGTCGAGAGCATGAAGAAAATCCCATTACAGACCTTCTCTGTAAACACTTACACAGTCCACAGCCTTTCTTTCCTGACAACATAATGACTGTGGCGGGACGTCAAGAGGTCTTGTAATCCCTCTGCAACTTTTGGGCAGGTGTTTAAATATTAGGTTATCTTTAGTAAGCCATCTAATGGAGAGCAGATGTGGCATCCTTCACTTAACGTGTATTCGTCACATCATTGCAGATTTCGTGTTCTGAAAATGTCTCTCTCTGGGTGCTTGGTTAAAATGTTCTTGACCATTTCCAGTGTAGACTGGGGCCTGTTTTGTTGCTACATTAAATGACCTGGTCCGAGCTTGTTGACCCCTAAACTACCTCCCACAGGACTACTTTAGCATTAAGTAAATCTGGTTCTGTCAAGATGACTTTAGTTGAATTATTTTAGTTATTTTAATATTAGGCTTAACATATAACTGTGGTCATATTTCTGCTTGCTGAGTCTGTTTTTTTAAATCCGAAATTCATACTTTGACTACAGCCCTTGTGTCCTTTTCCTTCTTTTTAGTTTCCATCTATTACTCACAAGCTATTCCATAGGTGCAAATGTTCTCTATTCAAATGTTATATGGGACTCTACAAGCTGTTCTGGTCTTTCCCAGTCAAGAGATGCTAAGTCTACTGTTTCTGTAAGAACACACAGACAAGTCAGCTGAGTCTGATGAGTGTTGCAGTGAAGATGCTGCTGCTCCCCTGTCATGAATGCTCTCCTGTGTTGTAATTAATTTTCCAAGCCAATTCATGCCCAACATTAGGGAATGTAAGCAGTGTGAGCTAATTGCAGCCTTGTCAATGAACCTTTCCCTTGTAGTGTTTTTTTCCCCCAGTCTGGTGATTTTGATCACAACAGGCTGTCATGCTCTTAGCATTAGCCAAATGTAAGCTTGGCTTTTGAGGGAGGTACCTCACATTGTTATCTGACTCTAACGTAAGGTTGAGGGCAGTTTTTATATAATTGTATTTACAGTTATTTTTAAATTCTACATTCTCTGGATTTTTTCTGTCTGTGATTTTCTTGCCTTTGTAGTACAAGCTCTGCTGGTTTGAGACCACATTTTAAACTGAGCTTCAAAGATAAATACAGTTGTAATATCATGGAGGGGAACTCAGATATAAACAAGATAGTTAACAATCATTGCAGAAGTAATCCGTTGCTCTGAAGCCTTTTGTGATAACTGCATGTGAAGCTGTCAGAGACTAATTTATTGCCTCTGGTATGTGGCCTGCAGGTCTACTAGCACTAAAAGGCTCATCAGCTCTAATGAGTTTCCGTGTGATGCAAAAACTAACTGGGAGGCAGGATGCTTTATGATGCATCATCCAATATTGTTACATAAGGAGAATTACAAGATGTCCAAAAACCAACCGTCCAGTAATTAGCTCAGGGAAGCTGGATGGACACAAATGAGTGGAGGGTTCAGTTTATTGATAGAGAGCTGTGATGCGATTCCCCAAAACAAACAATAAATTAAAAAAAAGCTGTAATTCATTCGGAAATTGACCCCAGGTTAAGTTATTAACCAACCTACTTTTTAACTATCCAGCAGTGCCTAAAGGGGAAGATTGTATTGAAATGTGATGCAGCAGTATACCCAGTACTGTGATTTTTACTTGGCTGTTTAATATCTACGGACAGAAAAACTCCTTTCTGTAATGAGCATGCAAAGTAAAATGTGATTTATGAATGAATATCTAGTCATATTTATTGGCTTTGTGAAGCTTTGAGTAAACATATGTCTTTTTTCGCCTCATTCATCGCTTGCATCATTCTCTCAATTCTGGATTACTGGGGGCAGTTTTGGGATGCATGTCATATATCTGAGCAGATGAACTCGAGACAGTTTGTATTAGTGAGATTTTGGTCTTGTTTAAAGGTCCCTGCATGCTTGAAATATGACTGTACAAGAAGTTATACAACCAACTGATTCAAAGACTCGAAAATCTTTTCTGAATGAAGTACATTCATGACCAAGCAGTGATGTGATTTGCATACAAGCTCTTTTATTGGCTCGCTGTAAGTCCCATAGGACTTCTGATTGGTTGGCAGTTTGAGGTAAAACATTGGACGGGCCAATAGAGTGAGAACAGACATCCATAGGAAACATATAAAACCAAGTACTGTAAAAGAATTCCACAGATTCACAAGTGAGCTCATCATTTAAATCTTCATTAGCAGAGGAGCTGTTGTACCAAGGTGAGTAAAGATGAAAGACTGTTTCCTTTTTTGATTTTTTTGTAAGTTGTTATGTTACATTGAAAAATGTAAAATTTGATGCTGTGGACTCTGTAGAAGGTGAATAAGTTGAATTACACAAAATATATTGGTTGCATATTGAGGGGAATCGTCTGCTCTGGTGCTTTGATAATGCTTTACTCTCTGTAAAATGCTGTGGTTAATTCCACTAATGGACAAAACTTTTGTTTTAGTAGCTGGCAAAGCACCCAGTTTCAGCACACTGTTAATAACGCTTGTATCTGGCTGTACCACTTCAGTGAATTAGAGAACAAGGAAGCATACAAAAAGGGATTCATGAAGACACAAAATCAACATCTGTAAGTTCATCTGAAACTTTTTTATTACCTTGTATGGTATTCTCTGTTTTCTGCAGGGAAATCCTAATCATGCTTAAACTCTGGGCACTCCTTTTTGCGTATGTGCTGATCTTTTATCAGATGTACATCCCAGAGGCGGCCCCGTCCAGGTAAGACCTGAGTATCTTTTCTATAAAACTGAAATACATTTACTTTGTAACATGTAATTAATAGTAAATTCCGATGAATTCCAATTGGTTTAATCACCGGAATAGTTACATTTTACTGCGTTGTATCCTGTATTATTTGGTCTTCTGCATATTTTTTAACCAATGTTGTAGCAGAATCAGAGAGACCAATGTGCTGTAACTGAATGTTGAATTTCAGAACTAGTAAGGAGTTCATGTCAGATGGAGTCACACTATCGAATGATGATGCTGAAACATTACTGCGAGCTATCAAGGAGTTCATGCAGATGAACTCAGATGAACCAGCCCAACAAGCAGCTGAAGGAGAAAGGTGTGACTTTTATTACTATCATCAAAAAAGAACTGGTCTATCTGTCTAACACACCTTTGTGTACAAGCCCAACAGCTACCACTTTGGTTTCTTTTAATTATCAAGGTATATTCATATACATGGATACATTTATGAACATCTCTCTGTTATAACTTCTCCTTAATGCATGGAATTCATTCATTCAATCACTAGTTTAATCTAGCATCAAGTGACCTGCCTGTGTTCATGTTTTGTGAAGAGAGCATGATATCAAACAAGAACAAACATGCATGACAAGAGTAAACTGCTAAATAGCATGTCTAAAATATTTTGTAAATATCATAGTTTCATCTGCTTGTTGGATTTGTTAGCATGCAGAACATTTCAGAAAATGACTGTGCATGTAATTATCAGTAGTTATCTGCATGTTACTGTACTGTAAGCCTGTTTTCTGCATGTTTCTCTCCATCTCTAACAGCTTGGATAGACCTGTGTCTAAGCGCTGCACCGGCTTAAGCACATGTGTGTTGGGCAAACTTTCCCAGGATATTCACAAACTACAAACCTATCCTCGAACGGATGTTGGGGCAGGGACACCTGGCAAGAGGAGAAGTCTATCTGAGCTATATGAAAACTAAGGCACCTCATAAAACTGAAGCTTTCAATTGCATTTCATCTATTGTTTGTGTGTCTGAGTTAACATCTGCTTGTTTATTCAGCTTTTCTCACACCAGACTGCATATGGATGCATCATATTTGTGACTAACTTTACTTTTTTTTGTGATCAACTTTTTTATTTCAAAATCTGCATGTAAACATACCTGAAAACAAAACTGAAATTAAAAAAAAAAAAAAAAATATTGCTTTCATTTTCCACACAGACAAGTGATTTGAACAGATCCTAAGAAATAGCTGCAAAACTGTAGTAATTCTGTATAATACAATAAAAAAAAAGCTAAAATACTGTCTGATAGTCAATTGTTTTTCTTTGAGAAATATTATGTTTCCCAAATAAGCTTATCTTTTGCTTGTAACTAAAATTGTACTAAAAAACTTATTAAACAATAAAATGAAAGAGAAAACTGGTATGCATGATACTTGTTTAATTTACAAATTTTCCCTGTAAGTTTTGTTTTGTGTATTGAATATACTTTTGTTATTTATTCTTAACAGTGCTGCTAAAGTTAACATAATTCACTTAAGTTTTTTTTTTTTTTTTTTTACTCTTGTAAGCATTGCAACAGCACAAAAACGAGCCTGCAACACAGCTACCTGTGTGACCCACCGCCTCGCTGACTTTTTAAGCCGATCAGGTGGACTGGGACACAGCAACTTCGTTCCCACTAATGTTGGTGCCCAGGCGTTTGGCAGAAGGAAGCGACGTGGCCCTGTGTGAGTACAAGACCAGATACATGGTACGTTTACGCTCCATACTCTATTTTAAGGATCCTCAATCCTGGTCCTCGAGGGCCGGTGTCCTGCAGGTTTTTAGAAGTTTCCCTGCTGCAACACATCTGATTCAAACTTATGCAGAGCTTTATGTCACCTTTTTGAGTCAGGTGTGTTGCAGCAGGGAAACTTGAGGACCAGGACTGAGGATCCTGGCTTTATGTCATTATATCTGAAGCGGTAAATTATGCATGTGGGAGAAAATGATCAAAACCTCCAAGTTGAAACAATTATTGTCTATAAGAGTTTTTTCACTGTTATTTCTTCCACATTTTAAATATGCAAATTAAAATATATGTTGTTCAAATCTAGTGACTTGGGGGATTGCTCTTACAAAAATATTTCCACTAAAAACCCACAAAAATAAGCTTCCTGGTAACCCGGTCAGTACACTCAGCTCTAAGAACGTTGTCAAATAGATGTCTTTGTTTTTGTATTCATATTGCACTCTATCACACACACAAAACTGATCTTTGTCTTTTTTCTCTCTTTGGCTCTGCAGGACAAAGTGCCTCATCGCTTGGGTGACAAAACTCCACCATCATCCGCTTACTGCATAAGAATAAGCATCGTTTAGAAAATAAGTTTAAACTGAAATATGTCTTGCTTTCAGACAACTACAGTTGTGGGAATTTATTATTAATGCTTAGAAATATAGAAGCATAATGGTAAGATAAGTGAGGGATGAGAGTGGATTTATTTCTCTGTCTTGACCTTTGACTCATCTGCACATCTGAGTGCAGTACAGTGTGTGCTGTACATCTCTACTTCAACACGACCTTCAAAAGCGGTGGCTGTCTCGTGCCTTGATGTAAAACACATTTCACGCCAATATGGTAAACAATTAAAGTGTGGATACTTTACTCATTCTCTAAATATTGTAATAAATGTGATATGAGAGCAGGAATAAATTGTATTTTAGCTATATGAGACTCTTCTGCTTGCTGTTCTGAAGGGTTGATTTGGGGTTGATCTGGTATTACTATTGTCATGAGACAAAACAATAAACATGTCATTCAAATTTGAACACAGTGCATTATGCAACACCTTAGTCATTTTGCCTTCCAGTAGTTATTATAAGTCACAACTCTTTCAGTGGAAATTGAAGTGCATTCAAGAAAATAGTTGTCTGCACACTTTATTTAGCTTCTCTTGCAGATTTTTTGTTTAATTTCATTTAAAGAAAAAGTTTCATGGTAATCTAACGCCATCCCACCAACAAGCAGAAAGTATGTTTTGGGAACCGGTCTATCATCGCCTTCATTTTTTGGTAAATTTAAAAAAAATTGTGAATAACTAAAATAATAATAATAATACTACAATGCTAAATGTGTCATATATTTCTAGTTTCTGAGATCTCTGCACCACCCACATTATCACAACTGTTCTTAAAATCCTGCTGTATACAGTTTGACACATCTTTGCCCCCCAGGATTTTTTGTATTTCTGAAGAAGTCCTTAAGGAGTCATTTCCAAAAAATGACTGCCTCCAAAGGTTATGTGAGGGGATAAACACAAACACAAAAACAAACAAACAAACAAAAAAAGTAATAAGTTATATTGTCTTTTATTTCACATTTTAGGCTTGGCAGCATCTGTTATAGCTTCACTTTCTATACTGATAGGAGACACTTATAGCTTTGGATGACATATGTTAGGAAATAGACATAATGGCTTAATATTGGCTTAATTTTTAGGAAATAGACATACATGCCAAACAGAACCATTTTTATCAAGTTACAATCAGGCAAACAATGACCTTTAACCTGCAAACACCCACACAAAATAGTAATTAACTAACCAACTACGATCACGCGGCTGTTAAAACAACAGCTTGTATCAAAGTTCTTTCAGTTGACTAAGCCTATCTCTATCTCCATCTATTTTATTTTATTTTTTGTACAAAAATGTCTATTAACTTTACCCAAGCAAAAAGCATCTAACGTACAATATTATCTTAGTAGAAGCATCTACATATGATTTTATACTATAATACAGCAGAGTGAAATAAATATTTGGGTATCTTGTGTTTTTTTTGTTTCTTTTTTGGTCTGGAAAAAAAAAGTTAAGGTATTCTTTTTATTGTGTTATCTACAGAAAAAAGTAAATACAGGTTTAGTCTATATATATATCACCTTATAAATGTAGTTTCTGCTGTGTTCATGGCTCAACTTATTAAACAATTTTTAAAAATGTATTTTATCTAATATGCAAAATTATATTGCTCAATCTATATCTTCATTAAAGTGTTCCTCAAAATGTTCAAACAGTTAAATCTAAATTGAATTACAGTGAAGGTCAACTTACACTGACAAGCACACCAAGACAAATATCCAGTGGTTGACTGTTCTACTAATCAGTTCTAAAAATACAAAAAATTTAGTCATCCTTTGCTGAAAAATGCTCATAAAATAGATTTTTTTAAAAATTACAATCCAGTACTGCCATTACTTATTTAGCTCCAAACATGGACAGACAATTTCAGTGCCATGCTGAGGCTTTCAAAAAGCCTTATGAATCCAAGTTGCATTTATTACAAGAGGACTGCACTGATTTAGCAACAGACTCCAACACATTGTTAGGCTCTTAGTGAGTATTTAACAAATAAAATCCAAATGACATCATCCATCTTCTTACAATCTAGTGATCCTGTTGGTTGTAGTTGATGATATATTTGGTATATTTCTGCTTGCTCCACCAATTCAGTTTTAAACATATTGTTGAGCTGTATGCTTTTTTTTGGGAGAATTCTGGTCAAAGTCACCGTCAAATTCACTAAGTCTGGAAACTGACTATCTTCGAAGTTGAATTTTGGCTTTTGGTTAACCTGGGACAGGCATTGTAAATGATCCTTGACGGCTCACCTTCTTTCTGAGCCTACATCCTCAGACCCCCCTACATTCCCACCCGTTCGGGTGAAGGGGGGGAGTTGTCCCATAGCTGAGGAAGTTGCTGGCCCTGGGGCGTACGGAGTAGCTACATCAGGGTGGGGGGGTGAGGCGTGGTGGGGACCTGGGTGTGGTGGTGGGGGCCTGGTTTGGGGCTTGTTGCCCTCTTTTCCCGCAGGGGTTGTCTCCCAGGGGGCATGGTGGGAGGGAGTAAAGTGGTGTGTGAGAGCGAGTGTGAGAGCGAGTGTGCGAATCTGGTTGTGTGACAGGAGCTTTATACTCACAAAGCTCCTCTTGGCAAAGCAAATTTGCTCAGCACAACCCAGCAGACAAACCATCATTCTGCTTGCTATGATGCTGGACAAGACAAGTTAAAAAAAAAAAAGAGAGAAAAAAAAAGAAAATTATCCTTGGCCAGAAATATCTTGTCATCATTTTAAGAGCCATATTTTATGCATTTGTACATGTTGAACACGTATGTAAATAAATTGTTAATCCGCTAATTGTTTTCCCCTTTACAAACCATGGAAATCACAGTATACACAGTATAACTGCCCCACGTTTACAGTCAAAACAACAATCATCTCGGACACCCTTTATTCATAAAGATAGATAACTGTTCCCAGTGGTAGGGGTGCTTGAGACAGTGTGGGATAGGTAGGCCTGTGACCCACATGCATTTCAGCTGAAAGTGAAGGCACATCTGGCCAAATTAAGTAACTGTATTATTGTTAACAGGAACAAAGCATTGCTTTTATTTTTGCTGTCTGATGTTAAACATTCCCTTGTGTTCCAGTCACTATGCTATTTTGCTTCATGTTCTCAATGATATCATTATCAGATATTAAATTCTAACTTTGGGGTCAGTTTAATGCAGATCCATTAATTATTTTCGCCTGGAAAGATAGAGATAAAAAAATGTATCTCTGTGTCTAGGCCTGTATAAATAAAGAAATGAATAACAATAGGAATCAAACAATTCTGAAACCAATGCCAAAACTGCAATGTTAGTGTCAATGTTTCTCTCCCAGTATGTCACCATAAGTATCCATTACACTTAAACCAGCATGGTTTGATCTTACGCGCTTGCTGAAAAACATGGTAATCATTGTGCACAGGCTTGGTTGTCTGTATTCAACATAAATTGATATGTTATTACATCCCCCACTGGTTTGTAGACTGCTATTTCCTTCACCGTCTGCGTTTGGAGCCAACCTTTTCTTTGAGCCAGCTATTGATGGTATTGCATAATTAAACCCAATGTTATCATGTGTTTTGTGCTTACACTTTACAAGTGTCTACAATCCTTATTCATACGAAAGGAGCACGTCTTTTAGATAGTGAGTGAAAACACAAGCAATCTGTTGAAGCAACAAGATTAGTTGCATCACATTCATCCAGAGAATGTGAGGTTGTTTATCTCCTGCTGCCCCAGGTACATTTGAGGTGACAAAAGTCCATACACATTGTTGACTATCAAACACAAACATGGTTTGATGATAACCCCCCCCCCCACACACACACACACACAATATTAGCTGACTGTTAGGCAAACTTTAGCTACAAATTCAATCTGCAAAAGTCTGAGCATCATCTGACACACAAAGCTGGGTGGTATTTACACATTTGGAATCAAACACGGCTCTATTTTCAGTGCTCTATTTTGAGTGTTGGTAATGGCAGTGGTCGAAATCTCAATTTTTTTCTTTAGATTGAACTTCTAATACCATGCAATGAAAATTAGTCAAGACTCTTCATTAAACAAACAGAAAATTTGAACAAATCTATCAAAGAAATCTGTCTGGTGCTTCTGAGTGACATACAGTCTTTACATCTATAGCTAAATTATTGAGGAACAGAAGAAAGATGAAAAATGCTGTAAAGGAATACTTCATAATAAAAAGAAATGTGACGGGGCTCTGGCTGGACACTTCCTCTGCCATCCTCTGGGTGGGTACGTGGTAGTCCCTGTGGTTGCTTGGCTGGTTTTTTTGTGCTTCATGGTGGCAGTTGGTTACCCAGCTGGGGCCTTCATGTTTACTTCTGATCCATGGAGGGGATGTAGTTGCAATTGCACATCACACTAATCATTGAACACAATTCAATACATATTTTTGCATTCACTCTTACATTCATTAACATACATGCTTATATAGTTGCTGTGTTGTTGTGTAGGTTTATTTACTAATATCTACAGATATGTTTTCACATACTTGTTGTTGACTCATGTTATTCTCAGTTTGTCTTCCCATAGTTGCTCCCGATGATTGTCTGCCTTGTTTTCTTACAGAGGCTGCAAGATGTTTTCAGTTGAAGGTGTACCAGCTGGTTGTCTGGTTTCTCTGCTCTGGTTGTATAGTTGTTGCTGTTGCTTTTCCTCCTGTTGCATCTGTTTTCTTCTCTTCACTCTCTCTTTCTCTCTTCTCCTCACACTCCCCTTGTTCTCCATTTCCAGCATTCACATGTAACTAAGTGATAACCAAAATAAAGAACAATACTCAAGTATCTTGGGAACCTTACATCCACAAAGCTTAATTTCCTTTATATCCATTGAGCTCCCCTTAGCAAAACCATTTTTTTTGGCACAACACAGCAGTCAGACAATCATTCTGCTTTCTATGATGCTGGAAAGGATAAGGGATCGCAGATCAACTTTTTTTTGTAAGTATGGACACATGCTCCTCAAGGAGCCATAAAATTCAGTGTTGGGATCCCCAAGGATCAATTTTAGCCCCAATACTTTTTAATCTGTACATGTTGCCTCTTGGGGATGTCATTATGAGGAACAGCATTGATTTTCACAGCTGCTAAGAAGCCTCAACGTAGTCTAGCACTACGCTAGTTAGCGATTTTTTTCGTGTGCATTTAATGAAGAAAATGACCATTACACATTGAAACAGCGTTAAACTAAACAATACAACAGTTGTCATGCATTTTAAAATGTTATTAATTGAGAAAATACTTGCATTTGTGCATTTCTTTGGACTCAGTTGCAGCCATTCTGGGAGATTTTTCATTCCCCTTCGTTTGAAGTGAGCTCCTGAAAAATCTTCGTTTGAAGGGGTATATAGCCCTACCACTTGCCCCTACCCCTCGGTCCTAATGGGAATTGGGACACCCTACCCCTACACGCGAACGTGCAAAGCGGAGGGGTAGGGCCAAGGGGTGAAATGGGATTGGGCCAAAGTCATGGATGGCAGAGAATTTCTTACAGTTCAACCAGGACAAGACTGAATTTTTAATTATCTGTCCTGACGACAGGAGAGAGAAAATGACAAAACTTTAAACCTTCTCAGTGTGTGTGGAATCTGGGTGTACTTTTTGACTCTGAGGTGGATTTTATTCCACATATTAGAAATGTCACAAAGATGGGATTTCATCATCTTAAAAACATTGCCAGAGTCCGCCCATTTCTTTCTCTTGCCAGCACAGAGGTGCTGATGCATGCTTTTATTTATAGCAGAATATATTATTGTAATGCCCTGCTCTCTGGTCTCCCCCAAAAGAATATTTCTAACCTACAATTAATCCAGAACTCAGCGTAATGAGTTCTGATGAGGACCAGAAGACTGGTACCAGCCTTACAGTTGTTCCCAAAGTCAGAACCAGAACCTTTGGTGAGGTCTCATTCCATCGCTATGGCTCTAGACTATGAAACAGCATGCCAGAGAACCTCGGGGTCAAAAGAGACTGTTGATGTTTTTAAAAAGAGGCTCAGGACCTACCTTTTTTGTTCAGTTTTTAACTGAATTTTTACTTTTCTATCTATCTTTCTTTCTTTATCTATTTCAGTAATATTTTTGCAGATTTTTTATTATTGCTTTTATTGTATTGTTTTACCCAACATTGCTTTTATTAACTCCTTTATCTATATTTTAAACCTGTTTCTTTTATTTGATCTAATTGTTTAATATATTTAACTCCAGTGGTTTCCCCGTGGGTATCTTTCGCACTGGGGGCTATGCCTGCTCAGTCTGCTGGGTCATTGTTGTGGGGATCGCCCTTGTCTTTCACGGCTACAATACCAATTGATATGTGCAGGGTCCAGGCTGTAACAACTATTATGGTTCTCTCCAGGATAAGCCAGGCCCTGATAAGCAAGTAGCTTCTTCTATCCCTGTCTTAACAGATAACAAAAAGAGGTTGGTGAATATGAGAAACAAGCTTCACCCAACGTATTCTGTAAATTGATCAAATCTTGTGTTCATTTCTCATGAGCCTGCTCATAATCAAAACTGTACAGATAATGCTCTGAGCACACTGAAACTAGCTTACTAAATGTCAGATCTTTGACGGGAAAAACATTCCTAATCAATGATCTTATCACAAAGCACAAACTTGATTTCTTGTTTTTAACAGAAACCTGGTTAGACTAAGAAAATTAGCCAGTCGTTCTGATTGAAGTGACTCCTCCAAACTTTAGCTTTGTGAGTGAAGCTACATTACATAAGAAAGGTGGAGTGGCTGTTTTGTTTAATGATTCCTTTCAATGTAAACAGATGTCTTATAAAAAGTTTACTTCATTTAAATATGTAGCTCTCCAGATGAATTCCCCTGGCCGTGTGCTGTTCCTTAACATATATCGGCCACCTAAACACTGTCCAAGCTTTTTGAAAACTTTGCTGAACTACTGTCAATAATCTGTATTGACTTTGATTGTATATCTATTACGGGAGATTTCAATGTTCAGACTGATAAGGCTCAAGACAGAGTTGTGTTCTGTTTTAGATCATTTTTGTTTGATCGAGAATGAAAGAACCCATGACAGAGGACACTGTTTGGATGTAGTCATCTCTAAAGGTCTGAGTATTTCCAAGGTCGTGGTAATGGATTTTGCTCTATCTGACCATTCCTGTGTTTTCTTTGAGAGTGCTGTTATTGTCAACAAGAATGTCCAAACAGAGGTTGTCAAAAATGGGACATGTGTGGAAGGGTATGTGGAAGGTCATTTGTGTGTGTGTGTGGAGGGGAGTGTGTGTGTTTGTATGTGGGTGTGTGGAGGGGCATGTGTGTAAGTGGAGAGGCTGGTGTGTGTGTCTGTGTGGGTGTGTAGGGGCGTTTGTGGGAGTGGTAGGGCATTTGTGTGTATGTGGTGGGGCGTGTGTGTCTATGCGGAGTGACGTTTGTGTGTGTGTGTGGAGGGGCGTTTGTGTGGGTGTAGGGGTATTTGTGCAAGTGGAAGGGCGTGTGTGTGGAGGGGC
>JBBBVU010000001.1:16703648-16715354 GCA_037177055.1 Atherinosoma microstoma | reverse complement strand
TCTTTCTTTCTTTCTTTCTTTCTTTCTTTCTTTCTTTCTTTCTTTCTTTCTTTCTTTCTTTCTTTCTTTCTTTCAAGATTTTTTAAAATCATATAAAAATGTGAGTTGTACTTGTGGGCAAAGTCATGCTTGCTCAGGTCTAGAAAGTGTTCTTCCTGTTGAAATGGTGATGTTGGGCTCAAAGGAACAATGTGCTGGATTTACTTTATTATGAACAAAGCCTTTGTCTGAGGTGCTCTCATACTGAATGGGGGTCCAGAGTTCAGGAGCAGCTTTGAACTACCAGGTCAAAGACATCACAGAACTGACGCACTGTTTCACATTCATCTTGTACCTCACACAGGAGGCCCATCACATTTGTCCTTTTGATTGTCCTCAGTTTCTTTAAAGGTCTGGCTGGAGCCATAGGTCATCTGGAGGCTTTTATGTAGAGAAAAACAAATATTCTGTTCTTATTCCTGCTCTTCACTTTGTGGGAAGAACTGCAGAGGGGTGACTCCTTCTACTTGTTAGCATGGCTCCTTGTCACAGTAGAGAACAACTGGGTTAAAACAGCAGATTGCATTTAAAAAGTGAAATTTAATTGAAACATATCAAAAGGCTTTACTCATATCAATAGAAAGGTGGGCTTAGATATGAAATCCACTGTCATGAAATATGCAAAGCAAGCCCACCACAGAGAATAGCTGAAAACACAGGTTCTTTTGATGTTAAGTCCTTTGGTTGTGCATGTCTTCATTCAACTAGCCTGTGGATGTTTTAACCTTCTGTAAAACTTGCTCCAGCACCACACACTGCCTCTCTACATCAGAGTAATGTGGATCTGCAGCCCATGATTTTTATTTCATGAACACTATAGATATCTTTGCCAAGGTTTATGAGCACCCACTGTTGCATTTACTATTCTCTATTCACTATCCTCTTATAATTGTTGCTATGAACATCTCAGGAGTGATATTTTCACATACGTTTTAATGGTCTCGGTTGTTTTATATTGACTGTTATGTGTTGGGCAAAGTTCACTGCCTTTACTGATACTCAACAGCTGTGGACGTGGACTGTTGATCAGTATGATATGATAATCTGAGTATGTTGTAATTAAAAGTGAATATATTTTTTCTTTTCCTATTTTACCACTTTCTCCTCTCATTTATTTGTATTTATTCATTTGTTGCTAGTAGAAGGGTGCACGCATAACCACTTCTATCTCTCTCTCAAACAAAGTAATACAAATGGGACTAATAATTAATCAACCGTGGAACACGTATCCTTTGACTCCAGGCTATTATTGCATGGATGAGCCTGTGTGAGTTGTGCTGTATTGACTTTTTTTAGTTTTGATGATCCATTCTCAGATGAGAGGAAGCATATCAGCCCATCGAGCATCGCAAATGGGAGATGAAACACAATGCTTCACATGCTAGAGCAGGTAATTACAGAAAATATTATCTCCAGTCCATCTGCATCTAGTCCCCCATCAATATTTTTCATGTGATGTTTGGAGGTCTCTATTTGGAGGTGTAAGGACCATGCAAGGTCCCAGCAGTGATCAGGACACTGCTGATTTTACAGGCCTTTAACACTCCTGAAAAGAATCTCTGGATTACTTGGTATTCACTGGACATAACAAGGCCTTTGATGTAGCCAGTATTCTCTTTACTCACCAGGAGCATCAACATTTAATGAGACCTGATATCTGCCTTTTTAAGAGCTGTGAATATTTCAGATAAAAGCAAATTGTATTCACTAATACCTATAGACTTTGAGGTGGTCAGTGGCTCATTGTCACCTGTGTGTTCTTCCTAATTTAGTACTGAAGCAGTGCTTTTGTGTAACGAGATATGTTCATTAAAACAGACCCATTTCACTCCCTCTTAATCAGCACCACATATGTCATGGGAGCATATGTGCCTGGAGCTAAAAACTAGTGCATAATTCATAACTGTAGGTCAGACTGTGCAATGGGTGCATATTATCTCAACAAAGATGCATTACTCTCCCATCATTCCATATTTACATTATGTCTTGACGCACAGTTCATTTAACACACAATAGTGCAATAGTCCTCTAGACAAGATTTCAGCATGTAAAACTTTTATTACACAATACATATTTAGTGCACTCACATTTAAACTTCATCTTGGTGTAAGCACCTTTCTGTTCTTCAGCATCTAACAATTCATGTCTGTCAGTGTGAGCGAGAAAGGGAACGAGTGTGAGAGTGCGCAAGAAAGTGTCACAGTGAGCTGTGACTCTGCAGGTGTTTAAACTGTGGTGATGTAATTGGTCACAAGGGGAATAGAAACAAGAGCTTCACAGTCCTTGATTTGATCCCTTGGTTATTGATTTCTCAGTCTGCTTCTAACAGAAATAATTGCCACATGTAATGTATTATTCAATTACAAGACACTGCTCTCAAGTTTGGGTTTGATGGTCCTTTTTGAATCGCTGAGACCTATAGATAATTCAACACTGTCAGCCCATTAAGCAGCGCGAATATTAAAAGGTATGCGTTAATCCTGCCTATTTATTAGCAACCATGACATTCACCAGCACTCAAAATTTCCCATTTTCAGCCTTTGTATAGTTGAGGGGGAGTGGGCTTAACTTTGGTTCACATTCAGATGCTCTGTTATTGTGACTCTCAGATCAGGGTATTACTACAGACTACAGAACTTTTGTAATGTTCTCAGTGATGTGCCCCCTATTGATGGCTAATTTGGAATCCATCTTGCATCCTACCAATACTGTGAGCTTTCTCCAGCCTTTAAAAGACAGTCTCATCTTGATGCTTGTCTTATCTCTAGTTCTGTTTTTCACTCTTCTTTCCTCTCTTCTTCCGATAATGTATTTTTGCATTTTTATGCTGAATCAGCCATGGTGTGTGTTCAAAATATGTGTTTATATCTGTTTTCCAGCATGTGACATGCACATGTCACACGCATGCAGAAAAACTTGGCTGCCTCATGTGGGGTCCCGGATGAAAAAGTTGTATAGTGCGGTTTCTCAACCTCAGGACGCTGCTGGGCAGCGACGGCGCGAGAAATGCACACAATAGATGTCACTATGTCATCAAACGAGTCCGAAAAACAGAGTTTTAAGGTTGGAAAGTTACATAATGTGTCTTTAATGTTAAATCAAAATAATTAGGATCACATTACTGTGCCCTTTATGAGGTATGAAAGCTAATAAACATTTTTAAATGAGTTATTATTCAGAATTATTGAAGCAGAGAGTAGTCATGCTCACCTATCATCCTTTTTTAATAGTTATATAGAGATCAAGAGTTAAGTGATCTTGAGATGACGAAGACTGTTTTCTCATGAAAACTGTCTTAAGTTTTTCTCATGAAAAACTTATCTCGGTAACTCGAGAAAACTAAGTTTGTTTTCTTGAAATAACAGCATGATTAAGGTGGGCTTAAAAGTAGATGTGTTACACTTGATTTCATTGATCAAAATAGACCCCATGACAGCTCAGAGGGAAACCATATGTGTAATATATGTGTGTAATATAAGGAGCCCTGCAGAGCTTCTTCAGAAACATACTGCTGCACCAAAAACATTATGAATTGCTATAGAAGGTCTTTAATTCCTGCACCAGTTAGACTGGAAATCAGCACTTATCCCAGTATAACACAAACCCACTCAAGAAAAGCCAATATAATTTATTAATGTACACACTTACTTTTTTATGTTTTTATAATTCTTATATATAAACAACAAGAAGGTTTCTGGGGGAACCTTTGTGGAATTTGCATGTTCACCAACTAGTTATGGGTTCTCTCCCGACTTCCTCACACAGTCCAAAGACATGCAGGTTAGGCTGATTTGAGTCTCTAAGGAGTCAGTGCATGTCCGATTGAATATTTGTCTCTCTGTGTTGGTCCTGTGATGGACAAGGAAGGGCTGGGATAAGATTCCATCCCCTTGTGACCTTGTAAAGTTTTCTCCTGATAACGGAATAAATGATCCTGTTACTGTAAAGTTCTGTTTCATGCTCCAACAGAGTTGGAAATCACATACAGTCCAACATCCGCTAATGTTTCACACTGCATACTATTATTTGGCTGTACTCTGTGTGCTGTCTTTGGTGTAAATTTGTATTTTTATCTCTGACATTAAGGTTTTACTAACTAGATTTAGTCTCACTTACTGAACAAGTTTGTAGAATCATATGATTTTCTTTAGGTTTGTTTAAAACATATACAGTTTCAGTTTATGAAGGAAATTGTACTTTGTGAACGTAATCTATATTGAGACTAAGTGATTATAAAATCATGTGAGGTTGCTTTGTTCTTATGACATTGGTACGGGCTCTTATTTGTTAGATTGCAGTATAACTCCCGACTAAATTCATTCAATTAAATTTTGTTGACGTTAACCTATTCTGACCAGATGCACCTGCATGTTTTTACCTTTCAAAACTGATGCAACATAAGGAATCATCAATTTTACAAGACCCAATTATTCAAAATAATGTTAACAATATAATATGAAATGCCAAAAGTTTAACCTCGTGATGGATTTTTATTTGATTTTTCAAGTAATGACATTTTTAAAATGAAACCTTAGGTCTAAATAGGTTTGGGCAAATATTTCCAAATGGTGACAAGCTAAGATAAAAAAAACAAAAAAACAAAACAGTCACTGACCTCTACAGTGACTGGACAAATTGTCTGTCTGGCTTTTGGGATCATACTGGCATTCTCCCCTTAAAGGCTAAATGCAAATCAATACAAGTTGTTTTTATCCAATGATAACAAAATTTTATACTCTGTTGTGTCTTGTTACTTCTTGTGTTGATACTCCTCACCACTAGGTGGAGAATGAGGTAACTTCCGAGAGATCCAAGATGGAGCAGACAGATAGACATACGCCTGTCGTATGCTATGTGTTATTGTAACAAGCTTCAATACGACTGCAAATAAAGGCACCTGTTCGGTCTGTGCACATTCAGGCAGTTTGTTTTTTAATTTGAAACGAAAAATGAAAAATAGAAAAAATAAAAAACAATAGTTTTTCTCATTTTCATTTCCTAATCCAAAATGAAAAATCGGATAATGAATCATTATCCGTTTTACGATTTTGTGCACAAGACAAAAATGAAGAAAAACAGAAAACGAGTGCTCAGATCCGATTTTGGATTTTTTATTTGAGGCAGCAGCGTCACCCAGAAGTTCTTTTAGCTCCATCTACACTGTTTTGCTGCTTTATATCTGATACCTGCTGACATGGACAGCAGCATGGAGAGCTGGACTGATGATTTCAGACAGTGGTCCACAGTAACTGATAAGGGTGGAAATCTCAAAGATAATCTCTTTTTTCCATATTATACATCACTGACTGGCACTTATTAAAATCAGTTTTGTCATATGACAATCACACTACAATATAAAATGCAATATTACATACGTTATAATAAGTTGGTAAATAAATAATATGCTTTATATTTTTGCAAAAGCTGTGAATTTTCTATCTTGTTTGTAATTTGACAGTTTTATCTCCAGTCTTTAGGCAGCAGGACACCGCTGTATGTGATCTGTTTGTGTTACTGACTGAATCGGTGCAGCGTCTGCAGCGATGTGGACTCTGCTTTGGACTTTGAAGGTAATCTTGATGCTGAATAATGGTATGTTTCTTTCCGCCTAACCTCTGACAGTCAAAATAGCATATTTCTGTATTTGTGGATGTGCACGGTGTTTGGGTCTCTGTACCATCATTCATTTATGGTGCACATTCACACATAAACGATATTCAAATAAGGCTGTCTAAATGAAACATAAGAGAGAAAGTAAAATGCATAACTCAATTTAATAAAGTAACAATCACATAAGCGTAAATTTCTACCAAATACGCATTTCCCATGAGTCTTTGCAGTGCTTTGTGTCCACTGTAATTGCAGTTCATGCCTGCAAGGGGCTACAGTGCTGTAGCCATGAGGTACTTTAGCAGAGTCCGGCAAGGAGACACAGACCCTTTAGGATGTAATGTAATTCAGTGTTTATTGATAACGACAGTTTCCAAAAAGAAGTATTTCAGTCTGATAACTGATTCTTTTGTTGTTAGCACCAACTTTGAAGGATTGTGTACAAGTTCCGTAGCTGGGAAAGCAATGCTTAGGTTCTGCAGAAGTTTTGACATATGACTGTTTTAAAAAAAAAAGTAAAAAAGAAACATGTTGCAGTATTAGATATTCCTGATGTCCCTAAACGACACAGGTAGTACTACCCCTTGACAGCAGAGGACGCATGTAGTGACGGGGAGTGGGGAGAAAAAGTATGGCTGAAGACGGTTAACACAGACTGGCTCAGTGCATTTATCAAACTCTTGTTAGCTCATAAAAATATTGAAGCAACTATGTTAACAGGAAAGGTTGGACATCAATTGTCCTGCAGGCTGTGGTGGATGATAAATCGATGATTTGTGTGGTATCCCTGGCTCCATTCGTGATGCTGCTGTGTTTGCCACATCACATTTGTTTGGGTAAAACTCCAAATCATATCAAATATATTTGTCTAATTTGTAGTCAAATATCTCAGACTTAAAGGTAGGGCAAGAGATCCTGGAAAAACAGTTTGAGGAAACTACATTTTGAAAATACACAACTTAAAAATCCAAACCCCTTTCTTCAGACTTCCCCACAAGCCACGCCTTCAGAGCACAGGAAGGCCCAATGCTTGTTCCCAAGGGTTCACTAGCGCTGGGCAGCATCAATTGTTTTCTCCAAAAGTCATAAATACATAATGTTATCTTACCTATTGAGTAGAAATAGGACCACCATAGCCTCACTTTGCACCTATTTCTGTTGCTTCAGTTGATGCCATTGATGCACACTCTGCTCTTCCTCCGCCCTCCAGTTTTTTGCTTTGCAGTAGCCTTCTCCAAAACAGTTTTTCTTTTCTGACTCAATGTATATGCATCTTTTCTGCTATAATATCCCTTATGTTTAAGGGTGTACCGTATTCTGATGTAGTATGCTAGCTAATGTAGCTAGCCAAGCTCTGGCTCTCACTTCGTCACCTTCACAAGTGCTCCAAGCCTCTGAGAGCATGCAATTCGTGTACAAAGAGGGGCACAGGGGAAGGGAGAGGAACAAATGGCAGTTTAGTTTGATGGACATATTACCATCCAATCTTTTAGAACGGGTTGGTTAAAATGATTGGATGGTGCTTTTCCAGTCCTGTCAGAGCATTTAATCAG
The DNA here is from genome assembly GCA_037177055.1 of Atherinosoma microstoma. NCBI lineage: Eukaryota > Metazoa > Chordata > Actinopteri > Atheriniformes > Atherinidae > Atherinosoma > Atherinosoma microstoma. The sequence continues at coordinate 16,708,152 of JBBBVU010000001.1, read as the reverse complement.
TTGGCTGCAACTGGGGTGTGAAGAAGATTTTAAACAATATAGTAAAAAAAGCTTCTGGAAAACATCTTCTACCCTATCTACCGAAAATAAGTCAAAATAATTTAACTTGTAAGATTTCAGTGGGGTATAGCTAGAGCATTTATTGCTTGTAATATGTGTAAAACAACAACAATGAAACAAATGAAAATATACAGCTACCACTCTGAGGCATTACATCCTATAGTGCCCCATGCTCAACAGCCTCAGGAACATCATCAGGGGCAACCAGACACAGGAGCCCTTATGATCAGAGAAGTGCTTGCCCAGCATTTGGTCACAGCTAATTATTTTCCCTATAAGCAAACTATCTGAAATTACTTATATCAGAAGCAAAGTTAAGTTTAGCTTTACCCCACTTGCATGAGCGTACATAGATATTACAGCAACACAAAGGCACATAACAATGTTCTGATTCAAGTTTAATGTGACAGCTTGTTAACACAAAAGTATATTTTTGTCTTTTTTGTCAAAAAGTGCATTTTTACCAAAAAACTAAAATGGCTCCATGTTTAAACTGCCATCACACAAACAGAACACTACAGCATCATTTTAAAATGGTTGTTTCTTTTTAAAATTTGTGGTCCAACACAACTTCTCTTAAACAATAATTTGCTTTGTTGCATGCTTATAAAATGGCTTTAAAATGCCCAATGCATAGGCTATTACAGAAAACACTTTATATATTTATATATATATATCTATATCTATATATATAGATATAGATATATATATGTATAAAATGTTTTTTTCCCCTGTGATTTATAAAAGTGCGTTTTCAAAATAAACAAATATGGCTCCATTTTAAAGCAGTCATTACAAAAAAAATTAACACTTTTCAGCATAACGACCTTAAAAGGAAATCGCGGTAAACATACTTTACCTTAGTGCAATTCCTGCAGATAAATAACTTTAAAGTGATGAACATGACCCAAAATGCTGTCCATGGCATTGAAAAATCTAAACTTTATTTATACCCTCCACGCTCTGCTTTTACACAGAACCCATCTTTCAACCAGACAGCATTTGCTACAGGGTTTTCCACTTGCTGCGGAAGATTTGCCACGGCTTTTCAAATCCCTTCTCCCTCATTTCCCCTTCTAATTCTTTGTAAAACTCTGCATTTCAATGTTGCTTGCTATCAAGGATGGTGGTTATATTGAATATAATTGATAAAGATAAAATTTTTTAATTAATTATTTCTAAAAACATTTCTGTCTCCTGTCCTCCGTCAAAAAATACCTCGCCAACTTTACTTGAAATGAAGTGATCATGTGACCCCCTACATCACGTCAGGTGAGGTATAAATGCCATTACACTTTTGCGATATACTTCTATATCGATACGTCTGAAAAATCACCTCATGAGTGTAAAAACTTTTAAGTGATATTTGAGATTTTTCAAAATTTCGTTGTTTCCATTACCAGTTTTTTATTGCGATATTTAGGTTTTGCACAACTCCAGGGGTAATGGAAATGCAGCTATTATCAACATTATCTTTAAGATCACCTTTTCATGCAGGGAGATGTGATCGTTTTCACATGCTTAGGCTTATGTGATATGTCTTATGTAACATACAACAGAATGTCCAGTTAAGTTTTTTTCTTTTTGAAAAATAAAGATTGCAAAACAATTTGTGAGCATCTTTCTCTTTTTCTAATAGTGTGGTGAGCATTTGTCTGCGCAATGGTATCATGTCTATCTGTCATCTATGTATTTGGTCCCAGATGTTTACCAGGCCCTAACTCAGTTAACCGTCTATGGAAGATTTTAGATTTGCATTTTAAATTGCTCTCAACACCACAATTATACAAATAAAATAGAAATAAATCTTTTGGCAGAATGGTACTCCCTCTTTCCAGTAGAGCACCAGAGATGTGATGGTTGGTTCAAAGGCAATGTGTGTTGATGCTATTCTGGCAGCAAATGGTGGCCCAACATTGTACGAAGACACTTTTCATTAATTTGTCCTTTCATTTGTCATCCACCTGTAAATTTTATTCATAGTGTTGTCACCATCCCCCAAACTTTGTTCTCTGTTGCATGCTGACGTGATATTCAGTCTGAGCTGTGACTTAACAGGTAACTGTGATCACAGTATTGACAAGTATTGACCAAATTCTGTTTTGATCATGGGATAACACTTTGTGTTCAGCTCCGAGGAAACATCAGTGCTCATGTTGAAATCACTTTCTCACCATTGCTGTGCAGCACTGTGTGACACAGTTTTAATGATAAGCCATCCAGCACTTGTTTACAGCTTGGCTTCCCAGTCATGTTCTGTTAATACCCACTCCTGTTAATATTTATCGTCAGTCTTAATTGGTTTGATGTCACTACACTGGTGCTGCTGTCGGCTTGCTTGTTGAACTGGCCTCGGCGTTGTTTCAAAGTCTTTATTATCTTGACAGTCAAGTCCTATTCATTAAAGTTTCACTTTCCATTTTCATCAGAGTGCAGCTGATTCTGTAAATGCAAGGGAGCTGCGGAAGAGTCGAACCCTGCAAGCGATCACAGGGGAGGTACATAGTCTGTATAAATTATCAGGAATATGAGCCCGATCGAAGATGTTAATTGCAGGAATGGTTAGTTATGTGGGGAATTGCCATGCATTTCATGCAGCGATAATAAAAATGAATTTTTGAACAAAGGGATCTTAAAATAATATCTAGTCTATAGAGAATACCCACATCAAAAGAATAATTCAAAGCTTTGAAATTTATCTTTGTGGTCCGAAATGTTAAGCACTAGCCCTGTGAATATTGTACTCAATTCAAGTTTGTCAAAGGAAAAAACAAAACCAGAGTTAATTAACAGTTATTATAGGCCTTTTCAACTTAAATTTGACTTTCAAATATTAGCTCTTATATATAAACTATGCTTCTGGCATCTGCAAATTAGCTTAGTGTTTCTCCTCTAATTAGGTCTCATTGAACCCATAGCAACCCGCTCACAATGATATTAATAATTCATCAGCATAAGATGTATTTAAGAGTCGTCATTAGATTGCATTTTATTCTTATTGTATTAATTTTATACACATCACCTTAGCAGTTTAGTAAAACCATAATCATAGGTCAGAACTTAATTCAATGATGAGGTGATCATGAATATTAAAATGGGAGTATTTTAATAGCTTTCATTGGGGTTTGAAGAAGTTCTCATTATGAAACAAGACTACTGGTGTGTGATCTGAAGCTTGGCTGGTTTAGGGTCATAATTTTATTACCCAAGCCTTATATTTTCTACTTGAATCAGATCAGGCTTGATCATTTTCTCATTAGTTGACCACAAGATAATAAAAGATTTATTTGTGATCTTTCATATGAGAATAGAACACTGTATGATTCAGCTCCCAATAATTATTAAATAAGCAACAATATCATCAAACAATGTCACATAAAGGCACCAGTTGGCGTGTCTGTGGTTAGAAAAATAAAATAAAAATTGAATAGTGTGGTTTACAAAAATCTGCCCCTGAGCCCTCACACTTTTCTCCTCAACCCACTTGCCCTCCCATCTCCATCCTCCTGCCATCTTTCTGTCAACAGTGATTTTGCCTCTTGCCACTGATCAAACGCACCTGCCAAGCTCCGCAAACATTCCCGAGCATGTTCACTAATTACTCACAAAGCCTTGCAGATTTATACCCCTAATAGGGGATTTGCCTCAAATCGGGGGCAGGGTTATGCTGCATTACAATGGTATTTATTTGCTCATTTGGGGAAGAATCTCATGGGATAATGTGCATTATAAATGTTTTAAGGCAAATAAACTTCTAATTTTTACATGACTATAGTATTATGTTTTCCCCTTTGTATTCTTCATTCTACAAATGCAAAACAATTTCAGTTAAAAGGGTTAGACAATCAAGATTAAACACTTCCACATAACAAAGGCATTATCATTTGTGAGATTAACAACAAAGAATAACACTGTTAGTTGTTCAGTTCATTTAGACACAACTGCAGTTGTGTACCGTGCAGGATATAAAAAGTGATTAGCAAATAGTTAATTACTCTGATGCTTAAAATGCATTTAATACCGATGAAAGGAAAAGAAAAACGAGAAACAAAATAGCTCCTCATGGAAGTTCTAAAATGACAATATGAATTTGCTGCGAATAAGGTTGCCTCTTCACAAAAAAGAACATGTCATCAAAAATACAGAAAAATTGCTTATTTAGTATTAATATTTTGTCTACTATTGTGTTAGTACAACAATCCAATAGTCCACCAGTCCAGTACATTCATTGAACAAATGTTAGCTTAAGTTAGGCAACACCACACACACACATGCAGAGTGTCGGTGACCACTTGCTTTCCAAAGTCATATTGAACATCTATTGTTTCTCATGCTTTTCCATACTCTTTAATTTTTTTCTCTTGTCTCCTTATTCTAATCTGTATGATTGATAGTTTGCAAGAAAAACACAAACATAAAAAAATTATTATATTACTTGTTTTGA
>JBBBVU010000001.1:16692266-16703548 GCA_037177055.1 Atherinosoma microstoma | reverse complement strand
CGATCTAGAGAGAGAGAGAGAGAGAGAGAGAGAGAGAGAGAGAGAGAATTTGTTTTGTAATAAAAAACCTTTTTGTAACTTTTTTGTAACCTTGTAACGCTAAAGCTAAATAACTACAAAGGCAAAGCTGGTGTTTAATTTGTCTGAAAAGTAGCATCTGAAAATCAGACTTCTGCACGTGAAACAAACACACTAAACAGTACCTGCAAGCAGAAAATTATCTTTGTAGGAAGGTCTTTCTGTTTTATGTGCACAAACATGATCCCATGAGTACACTGCATGCTTGACCCTCTCTTTGCTTTCTCAACTGATCAGCACATTTTCATTAGGTTGACTTTTGAGACTTTGGAGGCGGAGACAGGAGCTTGTGTTTCCTCACCTTTTGGTTTGATAATCACATTCCAAACTCCAGTTTGTGGTAGAAATGCAGTGTTATCAGTATGAACAGAAATAATAGTAAAGTGTGTTAGGAAAAAAAATGTATAAAAAAAATTTCTAGCTGCAGTAGAACCCACAAAATGTGCAACATTCTTAATGCCATGGTTTAGTATTTAGTTTCAGTATAGATAGTAGTATTAATTTTGGTCAATGGTTGTTGGAATAATTAATGATAAAAAAATAGTAGAGTTGTAATAGTGATTACAGTAGTTAAATAGTATTGCTGACTGTACTAACAGAAATACCAACATCAATAGTTTAAGTAGAAGTTTTAAGAACAGTAGCTGCAGAAAATTTTAAATTAAAGGTAATTCAAGTGGTACTGTTTACACTTTTTCCCCAATCATCAATACAATGCACAGCAAACAAAACAAACTGTGGTTTGACTTAAACTTATGTTGTCCAAAAGCAAAGATTTAATTGATTTTCAAATTGAACTTGGCCAATCATGACCAATCAAATAAGAGGAAACAGCATCCATTGTACTTTCTTCTGAAGTCTCAAAAGTCAACTTGAGGAGCAAGCAAATAAAACTGTGTGCCAGATTGTTAACATAAAATATATGAGAGCATGGTAAACTTGCATAAAGTCAAGTATTTCTTACACAAATAAAATGCTTTCCTCAACATTCAGAAGAAATAATTGCCCCAAGCCATTTAAAGAAAGTGTTGGAAAGCATAATCTATGGATCAATCTACTGTACTATTTTCTGATGGGGTCTGCACATACAGCTAAACGATTTCCGATTCATTTAAATTGAGCTAAATAATTTAGCTTATGGTAAATGAAAGACTTCTTAAAATTTGTTTGATGGGCTTGAGGTCAGTTTAACTGTTACATGTAAACATTTATTTATCTGAAGAAAAGGTCCAGCTGAGCCCTGACTCTAGCTGTTGAGGGCCTCATCTTGGTTTGTACAAGCATCAAATGTAATTTTTGTTGGGAGAAAGCATTCACCAGGGAGAGTGTTTACTGCCTTTCCATTTAAAAGAGAAACAAGTTTTCCTTAAGCCTGCTGCTTTCTGCATGGTTAGTTCCCCAATGTTGCTCTAATGGAAGGCTACCCACTCTGCCAGTTCTCAGCAGCAGTAACAGCAGCAGGGTGTGGGGAGAGGAAGAACGTGTTGTGGAAGTGCTTGAATGCTCCTCAAAACAAACAAGCCTGACTTTCAGTTGAGTGAATATTTGGTCACTATACCATCGTTAGTGGAAGTGAAAAGCGAGGCACAGGGCCACAGGGTAAACCACAATTTACCCTGTGTCTGTTTTCACTCTGTCAAATGTTTTTGATCAACAGAATTATTTCTGGGTACCAGTTATGGTACATTTTGATTTTGTAAAGTATATTAAATACTTCTGAACATAATGATACAATGCAACAGATATGAAGAGTTCATGTCAACTCAGAATTCAGTGTTTTTATACATTGTATTTTAATCTAAAATACATTCTTACTATACTTTTTATTTATTTTGTGCATACATGCATTTATTCTTTTCCTATCATTATGGGTCAGTAGACATCATGGAAGTTGTAGTTCAGACCATGCCCTCTTTATATAAATCACCTTTTCCACTGATGTCTTGGATATGGCACCACAGCTGACCAGAATTTTCAAACATCCATTGTAGTCAAAAAATCTTTTCTTGTTGCACATGAAAAGCCGTGCAAGGAAATATATAATGTGTGGGGAAATTACAAAAAAAAAAAGCTTTACACATTTTTCATTACGTCTCTGTAAATGATTACACCTATTTTGAATAAAAATTTTGAATAAAAATAAAATGAAAAAAAAAAATCCAAATCCTGTTTATATGATTTATACAACATATTGTTTTGAATGTAATTTATTTAATTTTTCTAACATATTTTTCACGTTGCATTGTGTGAAAAGGCTTTTACTCTTTTTTTCCCCAGGCTTTACCTGACTATTGTTTCCTGTTAATTAAACCAGGTGGTGGAGTCCTATAGATCAAGTGTGCTTTGATATACCGAAAAAATCTTTAAATATTTATGTGTCAAATATTTAATTTAGTTGATATATTTTTAAAAAGAAAACATGAAAAGCATAATTACTCCATGTTGTTTTTGAACATCTTTAGTGCTAAAATTAGATTGATACCCTTGTGTAAAGAATTGGCTCATAACAGAACAGTTGCAATGTTAATTGTTAAAACTGCCTCCACAGGGGGCACTTTAACAAACAAAAACTCACACAGACACCTACCTCGAAATCGCAAACACTCAGATCTGAGAAAAAAAAGAAATCAAAGGATATTGTCAGGAGGAGAATAAGCAAAGGAGACACCACATGTCTGTAACCTGCCACGACTGATCCCCCCAGCCTGTCTTCAAAAGCAAATGAAGGGGCTTAATAACAGCTGCCATAACATGAGATCTTTTTAAGAGAGACACCCTCCTTCCTTTACCAGTCTACCCCCTGCTGAGCAAAAACCCTCTTTTCACCAATCTCATTTCCACCGATCAATAAATGTTGTCTCCTTAAGACAACAGCCGAAGCCACAGCTCTGATCCTTTTCTTCCCTTTTTTGCAAATTACAAACAAACAATACATTTCTACTTATCTGCCAGACTTATAAGATGCTGTTTTTGCCCAAAGTCTTAAAATAAATCCTGATTTGGCACATTGTTTCACATCGCAGTTAACATTTCAATAGTTGTTTTTCATTTGCATTAATACATTTAGGATCTTAAAAAAAAGATCTTGTTTTGGCTGGAAGAAGGCAAGAGTTGAGTCATTTAGGAGTTTATGAATTGGAATTAAATAATTCATTACTTTTTTGTTTTCATGAATACAATTGTATAATTTGCCTTATTTTACTCAATATATAAGCTGTAATCTAGAGGATCGAGAACTGTGTCACTGAACACCAGATGGTGGAGCCAAAAACCCAGAAGAGAACAAGTCTGATTTGCTCCAAACCAAGTTTCTTAGATGGCTCTATAGTTTATAATGTCTTCGTGGGTGTGTATGTGTTGGTATGTGAGAGCCCATATGTGGCAAAAAACCCTAACAAAAAATAACATGTGCATGTGTGTGTTTACCCTCTACTAAAAGCACTCACTTGAGAAACAGAGAACAGGGCTAATTTTCGAACCAACCCCAACGGCTGGTTCTGGGCTGTGGATGAATAATGGCTGAATTCAACTGTGCTGAAACAGAAACACATTCTACACACTCTGCAAAGCTAATAGCCAGAGCAAAACAACCACATTTGAACATTTACAATTAAGAAAAGCTCAGTGATTGAATATCTGGGTGACTGGTAAGTCACGCTTTGGAGTGAAATAAAATGCTGCTCCTGGATATTAGTGAATGCTTCACAAAACTCTAAATATGTTTTAGATGTGCCTCAATAGCCTTGGGAAATAAGTCAGTTTGACAAGGAAGCAGCATTTTGTTTGTGATGAGAATATATAAGAATTTTGGCATTGACATGTTTAGAATGAATATTTCTATTATAGCAAAGCGATGTTGAACCACATATGAAGATTCCCTGTAAAGACAATTTCTAATCATTTATAAATTCTTGTTCTTTTAAAAATACAATGATGAGAATTATGTTTGGCAATACTTGGACATTAATTATGTTTTTGCTGCTGATTTTCTCACATTTACAAGTACATTGAATAATTAAGGACTAAACAATGTACTGTAAGGATTTTGCTCATTATATCAGGTGTTTGGTCTGCATCATACAAACCAAAAATATAAAAAATTGTATGTCCTGAGAAGGCAGTCCCTCATAAACTTAGCTTCCACAGTTCACATAACAGAGATATACTTTACATTAACCCATTAAGACCTGACACATCCTTAATCCACATATACCATATTTAAGTAGTGCCTTGTGTTTTGATGGGTTAAGACATATATATATAAAATCTCCCTTGAAAATAAAAAATAAATAAAGAACAAAAAAATGTTCAAGATAAGATTAGATAAATAGATAAGCTTCCTTTGTATTTAATTCAATTATATTGTAACACCACAAAAGATACCTACAAAAACACACATAAATAATTACATTTAAAGGAGATGTATGGATGAGGGGATTCAATTCAAATTCTTTGAAAAGAACATCATATCTGCAAATTAATCCTGTACTCTTGCAAGAAAATCAAACTACAATTTGTTTGGAGATTAAACTGAGTTTACATGGAAATCTGGAAAAAATCTGTTATTATGATAATTTAGATAAAGTAACAACATATGCATTATTTAATGAGTAAATATAAAGAAGAAACTTAGACGTGAGTTTTATATCTTTAAAATCTAAAAAGATTAGTGCTGATATCACAATTTCATTCCACTGACATATATTGTAAAAATGTGTCCTTGTTCCAAAACTTGAAGAACATTATGAATAGAAATAACTCTGCCTCACAAACAGATTTTCTTAAGATCCTTATCAGTGTATTGAAAAAAAAAAGAATCTTTCTACATCAACAGGTTTAAAAGATGTCTAGGTCAAGCACACATAGTATCACAAACAATCAGCTTTGTGAAGAATGTTTAGAGAAACATCTGTGGATTCATTCACCCGTGGCCTCTCAGATTGCTGTGGCCATCACCAGCCCTAATGGCTTTACCTGGTGGCCCCTCATTCACAGGACTGACATTTCATGTAGTTAGATTTGGCAGGTGTTCATTCTGCAGAGTACAGGCCGCTTACTTTTCCCCTTTTATCAGCCCCTGGTTAGAGAACTGGCCAGAAAATAATTCTGCAGCAATTACCATATGTTGTGATTGTGGTTTTGGAGCAACACTACAACATCTGTGTTATACTGTCATCTGGGGCACTCTGAAAGAAACTTTCCAAGTCTACGTTCCTTCCTTGCATCTACTGAGCAGGTGCTCTCTGCAGCACTGCTCTCCAATGGAGACTTCAACTGGTTTCTCCAAATTCAAACCTTTTAGTACACACAAAATGTTTGCAAGATTATTATTGACTTGGAAAGTGTTAGAAGATGCATAAACAGCACAGCCATCTCTTTGTGGTCACATAATTTTCCATGAAATAGCAGCCCATTCTTACTCTGTGCTTTAGCATGCATAACACATAATTTCAGATCAGTTGAGAGAGGTGAGTAAAGAATCATTTCATTAGCCTTAAGATAGAGGCCAGTCACACTGTTCAAATTTTGTGAATACATTCAGCAAAAATGATCACATACACACCAATAAAGGCCCTAACAAATTATATGAAACTGGCCAATGAAAAACAGACTGTAGGTAAATGAAGCCTACATATGGGGATTCCCTGGCTTAAACAATCAATTATCTCTATAAACTTGCAACATCTATCAACATTTGTCACAAACCATACAGCAGAGCAGGTGGTAAGGAGATACACCATCCACCAGGGACCTGGAAGACCAGCCAGCAGGCTCCCAGTCAGGTCTGTGTGTATTCCAGTGTTAAGTGATGCCTCCCTTCGCAGGGCTGTGCTGGTCTGTCACACAACCACTCAGACCCTCAATGTACATGTCATTATTGTGCAGCAGAATGGCAACTGTCACAGAACCTGGCAATCTGTTACAAACCAGCTCCATTCTGTAGGTGTTTCAAAATGCACACTTTGATTTTCTCCCCCAAATCAAAGCCTTCTTTTCGCTGTTTTGCTTTCTCCACGCCCTCCCTGAACTGCAGCCAACAATAAATATAAAGGAAGTCAGGCTGGCCAATATAGTAAATCACAAATTTTGCAGGGCAAGACCAGAACATGGACTTATTTCATATTTCAGAGTGATTTATGGCATATGACAATTACACATGAGAGGACGTTTAAGTCAATCATCCCAGCGATGTCACCTCACTAATTGATCAGAGCTGGAGCAATTAATCAACTGCATTCATGAAACCACAGACTCCATAAAACAGACAAATCCTGCTCTGCCCTCCATATTTAAAGATGTGTCAATGACAGCCATTGGGAAGCTTACTAAAAATGCTCCCATTATGTAGTCTTTTGATAAGTAAAGTAATAGTTCAAGTAAGTGAATGTAATTTAGCAAAACTGTAGCTGAATGATAGAGTCAAGGTTTTAGAAATGGTGCGTATACTGCCTGTTCATTTGCAGAAGTTCCTTAACATTTCCCTCCTATTTTCCAACAGTGTGACTCCATTATTCACTTGAGATTCAGACGAGTACAAGATAATGCTGGATTTGCACAAAGCAGTGACAAATTTTTTTTTATAAACCAGAAAGTATGAGGTAAAACACTGCCAAGATGACAATCTGTTTTCAAGAAGTGAGTAATTAGGAGACCAACACATTTTAACATCAATAGAACAGCACTTGGCTCTTTAGAGGAAGGAAACGGAAAAAATTAAACACTTAAAGCATGACCACAGCGTCGTGTTTGAATAAATGGGAAGAATAAGTCAATTAAAAAGAAGCTATTTCAGTTAATAAAAGATGGGGTAAACACTGCGCTAGATGCAGCAGAATAATCAGAATCACATTTTGTAGAGCTATAAATTTGTCAAGGGACTGCAGAGAAGACAAAGACCCAGAAATGATCTCAAAGACTATTAAAAAATAATTAAACTTTTATGGTTCGCAAAATAATTGAATTATCCCTAGAAATGCAGCCTTTATAGCTGGATTTTTTTTAACCACAAAAACATTCATCATAAACACATGGAGTCATGTGCTCAGACAGTTTCATTCTCTCCAAAATATGTTAATGCATCTGCTTTCAATTCAGCTTATGTAGATAAATGAAGTGCTCCTGCACATCTCTGCTGCTTTAGCACGAATATATCTGTACAAAAACCTTGTGAATGTTATGTTCATTTTAAAAGAACTCTGAAGAACATCTTAAAAATTTGATTTCGCTAAACTGGACAGTTGTACTGTTTTTGATATATAAGCCTACTATTAATGTACTAATTAATTATTTAAAATGTATCCTGAAAATGGACTGAAACATTAGTTTTGTGGTCTTGTTTTGGCAAACAATAGCTTGATATACAAATTCCCTTTGCACTGACAAAGGGAGGGGCAGAAAACTGAACACAGACAAGCTGGAAAATGTTCCCATTCATATTCAATATTCAAAATCCTATCTGTGTGTATGTGCGTGAATGCTCGATGATCGCAGCGTGCCGATTTCTGCTTGAAGTGCTGTAGATTGCTGCCTTTGACATTTTCCCATTGTGCATGGTGGTGCAGCAGGCAATAATTAAATATCAGGTGCATAAGCTGCTCTTTAATTTGACATGTGTGCTTGAGGCAATAAACACATGTGGTGCAGTGGGGGCTGCATAATTGCAGAGGAATAAAATATCATATCAAGAGTGAGAGGATCATTGTATCAGGTACCCGATGACAGCTCGTTTGATCATTATGCCAAGGCTAAAGAGGTTGGCTAATTAGTTGTCATTAAAACTCACCCTCTAATCAGGGCTCGCTCTTGCATAAAAAAATGTCCCTATCACACGATAAGTGAACAATGCTCTTAGCCCTTTTAGAGCTATCACAGAGCTTGAAGCTATTGCTGATGAGTATACTGAACCACTGGTAGACGGATATGACATTTGGATGAGCAAATGTTTTTATGAGATTTGTATTTTTTGAATGTCTAATCAAAAATTGAGGATTTTATTCCTGTGGCCTCCATCAGCTGTGACTCAAGTGTGTCTGTGTGGGTTTTTTCCCTTATATCTTACCCCCAAATACTAAAATCATCAGGTCTGTGCAAGTTAATTTGTTACGCAGAACAGAGAAGACATGAGAAGTAAATCTAGGGAACAAAGATAGAGATCACTGAATGACTTTTTCAGACAACATCCTGGTGAAAGGACCCCTAATGTCTAAGAAACCATGGGTGCCTCTTGCTTTGGCTGTCAAAAGATAGCAGAAAGTGCTCTGGTGAAAGACCCATGCATTATTAGCTGACAGCCCCATATAAATAATAAGGTACATAATGCCAAGTATGAGTGCTTGTGTCTCCATAAGGACGCTCAACAAGTGCACCTCTCGTTGCGACATTTCCATTTTGTTCAACAAAGAGCCTTCCTGCGTGAACAACTTCTGTCTGAAAGCTTTGCCTGATCATTCTTTTATGTGCCACTTCCCAGAATGCACAACATTCACAGGACCTCATGATAATAGGCTCGTCGGGACACAGAGAAAAGGAGCGAGACGCTTGTCAGAGTGGATACATCCGTGCCTGACCCGGGGGAGATGGCTCGGTGCACGACACATCAGCTACAGGACACTGAGAGACCCTCTCCCCCCTCCTGGCTCATCACAGACTAATGGTTGTCAAGTTAGTGAGGGCTTGTGCTCTTGTCTGGGCCTCGCCTGTTGTCATGTGAAATCCATTAGAGGTCGCAAGCACACAGGATGGGCGGTCGATTGATAAGGCAGGAGGAGAAGTGAGGCAGAAGTAGAGGAAGAAAAGAAGCTTTTTATCTCCTGACTGTACTGTACTCTCCATAAGGACTTGTTAAAGCGAACTCAAGTAGAGTGGAAAATTGATGGAGATGTCTTACATTATGATTGTACTTCTGGGGCATGGGTTGTAAGTTTTTATTCTGAAATGGCAAGAAAATTGAAAATAGTCTCTTGTGTAATCCAAAACATGTCAAATGGAAGCTCTTTTTGCTGTCCACAAAGATACATGGCTTATCCTCAAAAAAATGCCCATAGACTGATATTTCCCAAACCCACCAATGAAACTCACAATTGAAGTGTTTACCTCTGGCTATGACAATAAATACCACTATTCTCAAATACATACTGTTTTCAGAATTGCAGATAATCTGTTCATCATTTAACTTATTTATTCCCCCTTTCCTATTAATTTTAATTAGTTGTCTATGTCTTCCAAGATTTCCAACCTTATTACAAATCTTGTTTCTCAAGACTTGAGTCTGTGTGTTAGCTTCAGTGACAGCACTGAGTCACACTGTGGGTTTCTTAATTAGATTAATTCACAAGCAATTTACTGGGAGCTGCTGTGTAGAGAACCAGTCCATATGCTATTCATTAGCTGCTCCCACTTTTTAATTTTTGACTGTTGCATGAAAGACGTTTTAAACAATTTTACCATTTAAAAAAAAATACAAAAATCAGTGATATCAATAGGATAATTTTCTTTTCTTTTTTCTCCAGGTTCACACACATTATGTATCTGATGTAACATTAATAATGCATTTGTATTCAATTTTTTATGCTTTATCACATCATATATGAATGGTAATTAGCATATTTTATTATAAGATGGTACAGTGCCTACTTTTTTGCTAAGAAAAATAACCCAAACAACAATAACTAAATTCAAGTTTTATACTGGGTTTATATATGGATCAAATTGATTATCAGCAGCATCTTATAGCACTTTCATTTTGGATCATACTTCCCTATTTGGGAAGCTTACCAAACCATTAGTCAACCAGCAATTACATTATTAAGATGATCTCAACTGCCAATCAGTGGTTTAAAAAGTAAGATTGTCATCAAAAGGACTAATGAAAAACAGGTAGTGGAATGTCAGTTACTCTTCGGTAACTGACTGAAGACGGTTGCTTCGCGGAAGCATTCGCGTTGGACGGTTCATGCCTCCGCGTCGTGCATTAATTTCTGATAATGGACACCTCGTCGGGCATTATCCCTTACTTATACCATGGTCTGGGTGAATACTCGATTCTGATTGGCTGCAGGGTGTTCGTTAAAAAGTGTTATAGGACCCTGTTAAAAAAAGTTCCGGTCAAATAGCCTGATTGTTCTGAATTATTGCACTGCCTAAAATGCTAGTTGGTAACCTTTGCAGCAGAAAGTCAGAACATACCTCGCTAAGCGTTGCATGTTCACCCACTAATGGGACCGTTAGATAGATTTTGTGTGTTAGACCGTTGCAAGATTTTTTCACAGTTTATTTATCACAACGGCGAGACAAGAGACAAAACGCTTGGTTTTATAGTTTCCTTTAACCTGTGTGGTGAATGTGGAGACACGCCGCTGTGATGCAGCATTGCTGGGAAAGCAGCCTGATTGGGCTCCATCAGTCCAGGAGAGATGAGAATGGAGCAACATTTTGTTGTCCCGCAACATCCAACCAGCAGTGGTCAGGGTCCATAAACGTTAAATCTCCGTCCTTCAGATGTCTCTATGATGGACATGCCAGTATCTCCATCCTATTTCCCCATAAACGGCGATTTCTTGAAATAATATGACAGCTGCCGCTGAGCGAGCTGCAGGTGCTGTGGCCTGAGCCAGTTACCTTGACAACGCGTCAAAACGACAGATGTTAAATAGTCCGCTCAGCCGCTTCTTGTGAAAAACGAACGATTCTAACGGTAAAAACAACATTACCATATTAATAACTGATTTAATATTTATTTCCTTCATGAGTGACCATGGTATAAGCGGGATAATGCCCTTCGAGGTGTTCATTATCAGAAATGAATGGACGACGCGGAGGCGTGAACCGTCCAACGCGTCGTTCCTTACTTTCTGATAATGGACACCTCGTCGGGTATTATCCCTTATGTTTCCTGTAAAAATTAAAGCAAGGGAGGCTGTCTGGCTTTAAAAAAAACGCTGCTCGGATTGGTCAGTCCAACTGGCCTGAGCCGGCACTACCCTTGTGTGTTTTAGGAACTTTAAACGGACCGTGTCAAGATAAAGAACTGTTCTTGAATCTTTGAATCTTCATTATAATTGCACCATTTTTAGTTGTTTAAAAATGGTTCGGTCTGTTGCCCTGTCTAAGCACAAATACATAAAGTTTGGTTATCTATCTATCTATCTATCTATCTATCTATCTATCTATCTATCTATCTATCTATCTATCTATCTATCTATCTA
>JBBBVU010000001.1:16673418-16687809 GCA_037177055.1 Atherinosoma microstoma | reverse complement strand
CCATCCATCCATCCATCCATCCATCCATCCATCCATCCATCCATCCATCCATCCATCCATCCATCCATCTTCTATACAGCTTATTCCAATTCAGGTTTGCAGGACCAAAGCCCCCCAAGAACACCTAAATGCTCCCCTTTTGAAAATATGGCTCGCAGCGCTCTCTAGGAGCTCCTACGAAGAATGTAGAATGGCCAATTAACCTAACAGGCATGCGGGAGGAAGCCTGAGAAAAAACCCCACAAGGCCAAACAGCCCACCCTGTACCCACTATATTTTGAACCTTCTGGATCACCAAATCCAGAATATCAACATGATCCGGGTCAAACAATGTGGGATTATATCATCTACCTGTAACTACAAGATGGCTTGCTAAATAACATTCCATTATTCATATCATGATATTATGTTAATATGAAACAACATGATTGGGTAATTTCGTCAGCAAATAATTTAGATGCCAGTTTACCATCAATATATGATAACATCACTATTTACTGCAACAGTACAAACACATGGTCAACAGAAACTTCACCTGATGTGATTCAACTAACATCAGAAAATGAAAAAGTCAACTCAACTTAGAGACTGTCCAACCTTAAGAGGGGTTCCCAAACTTTTCCATGCAGAAGTTTCCTCATCAGCTTTTAAGCTGGACTAATAAAATGTTCCTCATTGGCTCAGTTTACTGCTGTTCTGAGTTGGACAAGGACAGATGTGGAGAGTAGCCTATGTGTACGGATTAGTTTGGCTGAAATATCCACCTGGCACTTAACAAAGCACATCAAATTAGCTATTTTACTGTATTTTCAAGGTTGGAATAACCATAAGCAATATAAAAAGGTTTAAAATCAAAAAGGACATTCATGCTTTTTTGTGAAAAGATTATATCATAAATAATTATTTTCGTGGTTTTGTTCAAATTGCATATGTTGGGTTGTTTTGTCTTACTTTGTTCAGATGTTAATATTTAAATACAGATAACTATAGTGTTCATGCTGTGTTGATAATTGGAAAGCTGTGAATAACTGGCAATGTAAATGTGAAATTATCACCTGATAAATGACCATTTTCCGGTTTAATTCATCATCCTTATTGTGGCTACATATGTTGATTGGAAATGACATGAGGTTAAAAACACTTATTGAATCTAATCAGGGCATAACTTATCATCATAATGGAGAAGGGGATTTTTTGTTGAGTTATTTTGGACCTTGTTTTAGTCAATGTATATAAGCATGCAGTCATCATCCTCAAGTCCTAGGATCTTGCTGTGACAGACACGTGTCATAAATGTCACTTAACATAATGCATTGAAAAAGAGGATTCAGTGTAGCTGTGCCACCCAAACCAAGTCATTAGACTCGTTGGCACCTGGAGCTCCCTCCTACGTAAAGAGCTGTATAAATTAATCACACACAGTCTTATGCACTTTGATGCAATTTATAATGCACATTAATGAGGGCTGACAGCTGTAACTAAAAGGCAGAATGATCACTTACAATTCAAATAAAAATCCCTGTGCAATAACAAAAGTCATTTGCATGACTTTTTTCCTGTCATGCTCTATTTTCATCTCCATCCAGCTTTTGATTCCTGCTGTTTTATCAGAGGCCGAATGCAAGTGAAAAGACTAAATGATCTCCAAATTGATGCAACGCTTTGGCTGTGTCTCACTCCAGAGTATGCGCTCTAATTGTACATTGTGTGAAGGTATGGCATTGGATGATAAAAGGCTTTTCTTCTCACCTCATTTCAATCTCAATGTCTTATCAGTTGCCTTTGTCAACTCACTGCTTGTCTATGGCTATTCATTAGTTGTACATTTAGCACTTTATTACTAATTGCATTTCTTTTGCATATGTGTCTACACAGGAGCAACTTTTGTTGTGCTAGATTCCCCATGCAAAATTAAAGTGGAAATAAATTTACAACCAAACATTGTGGTCACACCAAAACATCTCGAGGAAAGCATTTAAACTGACCTTCAGAGGTGTTAATTGAATTTTGGGCGTGTGGTGATGGTATAACTGATTTCATTCTTCATTATGGCCTGTAATGACATTTCTCAGCTGTCACAAGTATTGCAGGCAGCTCGCTTTAAGATGAATTAACCATTATGCCATCATAGATAAAGCATAACCATAAAGGGGGAGGAAAAAAATTAAGGGAATACAATACACTTTTTTTGCCTTGGAGCTGTTAATAACAGGAATATGTACATTTGACCCTTACCGTCTGCAAAACAAACCCATTTGTTTCTGGCCCAGTAAGACACTTCAGCAAGATCCTAAAGTTTCAATCAAAATGCCAGTATGTGTGGCTCAACAGTGCAGAATCGGAAGTGGAAGAAGTAACACTACAAAGAGTACAGCTGGTTCTGTGAGGACATGCACAGAGATGTTGATTGATGTTGGATTGCAGAAAAAGAGAAAAGTTCTTCTGCTGGTCCTGTCTTGCTGAACTTCCATGTAGACTAAGAACTGCTGGGTAGAGATGCAAGGCTATATTTGCCTTATTTTATGCTTGTTGATTTGTTTGTTTTTTTGTTATTTTGTATCTGTATCTAGATGAATGTGGCAGGATGTAGGAGGGCCTGGGCAGGGATTGAACCCACAACCTCTTGGGTGAGAGTCATGCATGCTGACCAGTCAGACAAAGGGATATCCCTGTGGCCAAGTAGCCAGGCCACATCATCAATCGGAGGGATAGTGACAGGACCCACACTGTCACATTAAGTTATCATGTAAAAAAGGGGCAATTTATATACCATATATCATTCTTGTTTTTGGATGATCTTTTACCTGTTTCTGTATTATTTCATACATTAGTGGAACATTTAAAGTATGTACTGTATATTCTATGAAAAAAAATCAAAAACAATAAATTTGTGCATAAAAGAAAGAAGGGCAGTTTCTGGCACTAACATGATTGCAACATTGGATTGTAATACCACCACTGTGTCCTCCCCAATGAAGAAAGGTCCAAAATAAAATTAACAATAGAAATAGTGTGCTTCCTCATGTCACGATCCTTTTTTAAACATAGCAGGTTCTGAAGGGCCACTCATCAATAGACAGAGTGGAGGATAAGTAGATGGTATGTGGGATGAGAAAAGGAAAGGTGACTGACACAGTGAAATGGTTCATTCCCCCAGAGATTGAATATAGATCTGTCTATTTCTGTTTCCTGTCACTCTGCCTGGCTGTTGGCCTTTCTATTTTTTCTTTTGAATGTAAAGAGGAAATGATCACACATTAAACAGTGACATGTGGTCTACACCAATTGTCTCTGCCAGAAAAAAACTTGGTTAAAAGGCAAAGTACACAAGACTAATCCATACAATCTTGCTTTGGGAAAACAGACTCATTGCAAACTTTGTTTTTGATGGATATATTAGAGCTGGTAAGGGTTTCTACTCAGCATGTAAGTCAAGATTTGCAAGTAGTTTGTATACTTAATAAATCCATGAGGTAAATTATTTGATCTCTAAGTTTGCTCTAGTAGTGCATTTCCGTGGATTTTTTTCTAAATTACTTGGACTGGGACATTTTTTGGTATGTTTACTTTTGGTTAAAAGTGAAAAATAAAATAAAGTTTTTGTGCCCCATTTTGATTTAAGTTTTGTCTGTCTTTTTAAAAAAAAATTTTTTATTGTAAAGTCAAGAGCTAATTCTGATTATGACAGATTCAGATTTGCATTCTAAGAACTAAAATCAACCAATATAACATAGTTTTTGTAATTACCATTTTAATTGCATAACATCTGGGGAAAAAATATAATAAAACACTGACTATAAATAACTTACACTTTTACCATATCTGCACAATACAGGACCATCTCTATGTCACTGGAAATTCATGTAAAAAACAAGTCAAAATAGAGTGATAGAATAAAACAAAGGGCTCCACTTTCCTTGTTTTATTTTTATTTATTTATTTGCCTTTCATCATCTAAAAATATTAAAAAAATAATCAGAAGTGTTGCATTTGACTTTTCTGAAATAAAACTGATATAACATGTAATAAAAACAGTGTAATTTAAGAAAGTACCTTTACATTGCTTTCAACAAACATGGGTCTCAGGCAGTTACATAAACAGGATGCTGGTTTAATGATAAATACAGTTTAATTGATTGATCAATGCTAAGTTTTGCTGCACAAACAGCATCTCTGCTTTGTTACCAAATGGTCTGTTTCTTTGTTTACCACATTTCCATCCAAGCTATGGTGCATGCCCTACTTTCCTGTCACATGTTTAGCAAATTTTGAACTCTTGGCCTCACTTAGCAGCAAGTTCATTCCTAGTTTTAGCAAGGATTGACTTCAAGGTATGATAAATGTGCAGCAAGTAAATGAAAATAAGGCTTTGCTCTTAGTCTCAGTGTGGTATAGGCTGATGGAGTATGACCCCTGTATAATCACTCTGGTGTGCAAGCTTATTATTCCAGCTTGTGTGAGGTTGATTGGAGTGATGGGCACACATTCATGTGTATCTACTCTATTCTAATGCTTCATTTTAATATCTCAATTCCTTTTTCAAATCATCATGGAACTTTTATGGAATTCACTCCAGACCGAAAGCAGTCTTTCAGCAGTCCTCCACTTGAATGAATTGGCTTGGGAATCTAGAAGCAACGGTTGAAACACATTGAGAATTTGGAAGGGTTTCTGGGTCATGAAGACCTCATGTCCTCTTTAATACTACTCCATATGAGGCCAACCAACTGAACCACCAGTGTCTTTGTTAAATATTCATCTCCTGTCAATAATTAAATGCTCATTATTTGAACCTGAAGAGTGCTGTGATTCCAAATTTAATGTGCCCCTAATGCATGAGGCGATAAGGCACGCCTAATAGCTAGGCTGCATGATGAAAGGTAGTTGCGTACAGTCATACCCATTCTTTTTCAGCCAAACAGGTAAAAAGAATCCATGTTTCAAATGAAAAATTTACAACCGTTGTCCAGACTTTTTTTGAAGAACATCTGAGGTTTTGTATTCTGTAGCTGTACATGAGTTGGAACAAATGTCAGAGGAAAGAAGCTTGTTATCTCAGACCTTTTGAATTTAATCCTCAGTGAAGGCAAAATACTTTTCAAGAGATCTGTTACTGGAACTGCCACAGCGCAATCAACCACCCACACAGAAAATAATGACACATGAGCCAATTTAGGTGATAGAGGCAGTGCATGAATACACAAATATACAATAAATATGCAAACAACAAGATCTGATTCCCAGGGGCAAGGGCCTCACATGATAATACAAGTATTGTCCTGCAGCTATGTAGCAGATTCAAACAGTTGCGCTATCAATTAACTCAAGGAGGAAGTCAGCGCATCTGCAATCTTTTTGCCTCTTTCTCAAAACTTTAAAGGATTTTTAAATACATAATCATTTGCTTCTTTGATGAGAGGCATTTTTCATTGTTTGTTGTTATTATGATCTACACCACGAACAACTGAGAATTACCCAAGCTGTTTTTACAAATGCCGTTTAGTGTCTGTGTATGTGCACAAATGTGTGCTCTCATATGGCTCAAGGACCTGTCTGTGGTGTAAACACAGGGAGGGTACACAGGCAGCTTGTAGTCTCCATTGTTATTATCCTGTTTGTATAATTAGCCTTATAAATTGCTCACATCAAAGGCACTGTCCCTTGAAATACTTCCATGCGTCTGTTCAAGTAAAGGAGAATAGAGCAGGGAGGGGCAGCTGTGATCCTCCTCCAACTGCGACATGATTAGTTTCAAGGAGCCATGTGAGAAACTGTCCGGTGGCAGTTCTTTCTCTGTTTCTCTTTGTCTGAATAATATTTGACTGCTGGAAAATAAAGGCAGGAGTACAGGGCTTGAGAGATGAGTTGATATTTTCTACCTCTCACACAGACTGTGGCAGGGGTATACGTTTTGGATTGTTTGACAGGAAAAATTGAAAAAAGAGTCTGTTGTTTAACTACATTTTGAGTTGGAGAAGTGGTTTCAGACACTACTGGGTGATCTGCTTCACACTTTAGTTGAAATGTATCAGTGCTACGAATATGACACATAGTGTGTAAAAATTATAATTCTTTATAAGCAGACAACACATTGGACACTTTTGAACACCCAAGGTTTTCATAATCATGGCTTGAAACTATAAACTGAGCAAGTCATCCAGAGATCACTCTGCAAAGGGACATTTTTCCCGTTACCTCCCACCCATTTCCACACAGAGGCAACACACTTAATTATGCAGAGCCTTCAGATTAATTCCTCTCTCTTGGTTAAAAAAATATCTACAGTACATTTATTGACCTATAATAAGTGTACGGATGTGGAAGTGCTCAAGAGTACAGTATGTGCTGATTCTGCTGCACTTTGAGACGTTAGCATGAACAATAATGGCATAGCAGCTGAAAGTGATGAGAGACAGAAAGTGAGGGGGTTTGCACAAATTTGATTGACAGTGCCATAGCTGCCTCTGCCATCAATTTAATGGCAATTATTATTTAATGTATATTACTTAAAAGCATATGCAAAATTAAGATTTAGGCACAAAAACACATTTATGTGGTATTTAAAGAATAATATGCATAATATATTGCTTGTTAATATTAATAGCAAAGAAGTTCAAGCATTTCTTGTCTGAACTAGTCCTGCTGAAAGCGTTAGCTCCCATGATCTCAATTAATAACTAACAAAGTAAGAAAAGGAAGAAGCAGCACAAAACTGGAAGCTTTTTACACCAAGGAGAAAAACCTGCCAAGGAGAATTTATCTCAGATTCAGATTCACTTATGTGTAAAAACAAGAGATGGCTTCCTTCAGGGTAGAAAGATCTTTATTCTAAACTGATTTTAAAATAGAAATGATTCGCAAGATAAATGTTAACATATGTTAATAGAGCAGGTCCTTATCTTTGGGATGGGCATGAAAGTTTGCATTTTTATCTTTGTGAAAACAATTCTTTCCTTGAAAGAATTTTTTCTATGAAAAAAATAAACACATCTAAATCTCAGAGCTTCTAATGTAGTCTTTTGTAATTTCTTCTTTTGAGATCTTGTGCCAGGGTTGTGTCATGTTGTAAAAAATCAATATGAAGACAAGACAATAACACTTTCCACTTTGCCTCACTTTCCTCCCTAAAATTCAAACCTGACACCCTGTCAGACCATGTTTAGTTCAGTCTGCGATTACTTTATTTATCCATATATTATTTATTTCCTTATTTACTCTGTTGAATTTAATTTAAAGTTCAATGAAATCCTCTTTTTAAAAGCTTGAATAAATGCATGATGTTTGCAAAGCCAGGGATTAATCACATAGAATTATCACAATGTCAATATTGACCACAATTAGTCTGACAGTGCAATGAACTCATAACATAATCAACACAGTTTTTGTCAAGCTAAGGATAATAGCTCGACCTGGCCATTTAATTGGACCATCCTTGCCTCATATGTAATTAAGAGTGTAATTGAGTTATTGACAGAAGTGTTCCTTATACTCTGACACTGTGGATTGTGTGAGAAAATTTTCTGGTGTTTATAATTTTCTTTGTTAGAGATCATCATAGATGTAAGTATAGCTGAATAAAGTTCAGTTATATAATATGGATTTCATTGGCATCTTGAAATGCTTGAAGTGACTGAGTTTATGCAGAGGCTTAAGGGGCTGCCTTTCAGTCACAATTTCTGATGTGTTTAGACATTTGCCCAAAGAAACAGATAAATATGTGAATGAGAAGAGGCTTATTGGGAATTCAGCTGTATTAATAAACACCTATAGTATAATGTTTTACCAAAATATACATAAAGACAGAACTTTGGAGCAGGTGGAGAGTACAGGCCCATTTGAGTTCCAGGTCAGCTTATATATGCAAGAATTATTCACTCTCCAACTCCATTAACAGGATGTGTCAATCCAGCTTTGAGTTTCAATTTCATATGCATTTGGCCAGACCAATACGTTTACACATACTTTAAGATACCAATTTTCGTCTGACTATCACAATATACATTTTTTTTTCTTAGTATCATATTTTCACACTCAATATCAATTCAAGAGACAGAAGAACAGACAGATTTGCAAGAACAGAATCCAAATGTGGCCTGCTAACATAGAGCATGATTCGCACATCATTACAGGCAACTGGTGTGCCAAACAAATAATACACACATATCTTAAAAAACAAGAGTCTTACGAAATGTGTTTCATGAAATGGAATTTAACTGAGGAATATATGTTTCTCCCAGTCTAATAGACAGCACTTACTCATAGCCATTATCTTTTTATGCAAAAGAAATATGATAATTTCCTTTCATGACAATTAAAATGCATCCAGCTCTGTTCCTATCCACTGCCGGAGCAACACATTCAGTTTTCATATGTCAACATATGTCTCTATCTATGAACAAAACAATATAATTACACATAAGACCTACACGTGGGGCCTTTTAAAAAATTTAATCAGGTCAATGGGCCTTAAATATGTCATCTTCATCCTCATATCAGCTATGATGCAAAATGGCCCCCAGCAGGACTAACAAGTTCAGGATTTGGCACATTAGAAATACAGCAGGCAATAAAATTCAGCTGGCTACTAGACAGTAAATATTTTGTAGCTCTCTTTCTATTTCTTTGTGTATTATTGCCAAGATAAGGATTCTGTGGGAGTATGTGATTGACACTTAGATGAGGGCTTGATGGTCTGTCATCACTCTCAGTGAAACCTTAACTAATATAATTAAATTATAAATGAGTGCATGAATATTATATCAGTATGGGAGGGTTGTCAGGGAATTCAGTGTTGCTTTCCGACATCAAGAATTCTACCATTTTAGTTACCCCTTTTCATCCTCCTCTACTGCCAAAACACAATGGAGAATTCCAGCAAATGTCAGTGTTGATCCCTGTGTCTTCATGTAGCCCTGTTAAGGATGAAGGTCATTGTGATTGCCACAGGAACCAGTGGGAAAAGCAGTTTAGAAGAGGACAAGGACTGAGGTTATGAGATCTGCTTAGTTTATTTTTCTGGTAACCCCCTGAGGGAGAGAGACCATGAACTGACAGGCCCTGTGTAATTCTTGACAGAGGAAAACTTTGTGTACAGACAGTCTCAGCAACATGTTATTAAAAAGATGAGCATGGCTGTGGAAAATAAATAAATAAAGAAAAAATACTGATTAAATTTTAAGCAGCCGGCGGGCCGATAGTTTGCCTGGGGCATATTTGTCAGTTTCAAAGGGTGTTTTTATTAATTTTGTATTTTGCATTTTGTTAGTGGAAAGAGCTTACTCCACCGGGAGCGCCACAAGCTATAGCCAGCAGAGCCTATAGCAGGGAGAAAGGAGACGCAGAGCATTTCAAGCAGATCCTCCACGCTTAAAGAAATCAGCTCTAGATCACCAGCATAACCCACAGACCCCCTACCCTCAACCCAAAACACACACAAAACACTTTTCACATACAACTAATGAATGTATGCACACACTGGTATTGAAAACTGTATTTTCTTTATTGTACACAGATTTCTTGTGCCAGATAGCTGTCAGCATCAGCTAAAGCAACCATTTTTTGTGTTATTGTATAGGTTTACAACTTCTGAGTCGTGGTGCTGCCACTGTGTTTTCCTGCCTTTCACAAGAATCCTCTGCTGGTAAAGACTTTTCCCCAGGAATTTGAGGGCTTTAGTGTCAGTGCTGTTTGCACTGCTGTGCATGATATCAAGACGGTATTGTGTTGTTAGCACAAATCAGTTCTTTTGCTCTCTAAATGTAAATATATGAATATATGAAAAAAACAAATGTGATCCTTGCTTATTTTTGTTCATTGTATCAAAACAGTGAGCGCTTTTAGGCACGATGAACATTTCAAAATAAGATAAATGTGATGTATATTGTGTTGAAGTTTTACACACAGATATTAGGCTTAAACAGATATTCCAGCTCCTATCTGCAGTATCAGCCCTGCAGTCAACACTCTTGGTTTAACAATTGTGGCTCACATAGTCTGAGAGCAATTCATCTTTTAGCTTCCTGAACAACTACCTTTTCTTTTTGGAGCCTGTTTTTGCCATTTTGTATTTAATTAGTGCTGATCTTGAGTCCATGTGGGATTTATAATCTCTGTATTGTCCACTGGTCTACCTTGAGGTCTCCTTCCAGTTTCATATGCCTGGAATATTTCCACTTGGAGATGATACAAGTCTTTCTTTTGTAGACACAGTTGATCATAAGATACTATTTTACTTTTTTAGGAGGTCATACCATGACATAAGCTGTTATTTGAAATATTAGAAGATAATTAAACTATGCACACAATGCATAGATTGAGCATTTAAACAGGAAATTAAATGCAATTAAAAAAATTAAATTGTAAAAATTGTGAGCATGTCATATTCTGTAAGAAAGAACATTTCTTCTCTGTTAATGTTTGTGGAAGGCACATAGTTTAAGAAAAAAAAGGAAAAAAATTCAACAGGAGAAACTTAAAATCTCACAAACTGCAGGCAGACAGTATCAAACAGCAATGAGCACCAAGCAGCAAAGACTGCCCTCAGGCTATAATTTGCAGAAGTTTTACCTGCTGCTGGCTGAAACTGAACACAAGTGTGAAGACAAAGCCATGCCAGTGTGCATGAGTGTGTGTACAGTGTTGTAAATTGTGCACAAAATTCACAACACTGTACTTAGCTGTAGTCTAGAAAATTGCAACACATTTGGGTCAGGTAAGACTGCCAAACCCACAAACACCTTTAATCATTATAAAAAAAGACAGAAAAAAAATAGCCGTTGAGGCATTTGATGGCATTTAGCAGTGGTTGTTGCATCTTCAAAATCACTTTTCATTCCAAAATACTCATAAAGCATTTGTGTCAAATCAATCAGACAGCGCAGTTTGAAGTAGCTGCTACTTTGTTGTGTAAAGGTGAAGGAGTTAATTAGGTGATAGGAGGGTGACTGATGCTATGTATATACAGCTCGTGCGACAGGGAGAGAAGCCAAGTGGGCTGCTGCTAATCATGCCCTCCACCCCCTTATTCCTGTATTCATCTCTAACCATATGCTTTTGAAGTCAAGACTGTCAGGAGTTTGGTGACATGCCCTCAGTTTCATTGGGTTTCATAGAGAAAGTATGCTTTGTTTATTATGCTTAAGTTTGAATAATTCTCAGATAAATAACTAAAGTACATTTAAGTTCCGTGTTCAAAGAAGTTCTCTCTGAATAGGACAAAGATTGAGACTTCTTTGCATTTTTTCTTTCCCCTCTGTGGTAAATTAGTGCATGTCTGTGGAGTCACAGAGCTTGGATATAGAATGCGAGCAGAAGAAAGAGAAAAACTGTGACACCTGTAAAATTATGTGCTCTGCATCATTACAGATGACTGAATGTTCTGTAAGTTTAATCTGTAATTAGGAATTTATAACATCATTAAATGTTGTTTCTCAGAAGTCATAATGGTTGACTTCTTACACCTCTAAAGCAATTACATGACAAAATTTCCTGAGTTCTTTACCTGATAGGTTGTACAGATGCATGTAGAGGTGGATTTGTACCCTTCAGTTCTTTTGTTTTTCAAACGTGCTACCTATGCATCACCCACGTGCTATAAAAATTAGAAGGTGCATAACCGATCCAAACAACACAAAAAAAGAACCTGGTATGCCAAGGTGAGAATGCAAATATCCATCACGTACATTGGGATTCCTATTGAGGCTTTCCACTCAGGCCCTTAGTAAAATCTCTGGATCATCAGTGTATGAGACAATACACAAATGTGTCAGCAAATATTTTGGACTATAGCATATAGCATATGTGCTTTTGAAAGTTTGACCTGGAAACTGCTTACCATTCACTCCGTGCTTTTGTTTATCCGTACAGATACATTCAGTACTCAAAAAGATGATACAGTAAATAACCTAATCTACTATTCTCATTGTATCGTAAGGAAAACAGCAATTTCCACAGCGTTGTTTTAGCATCATATGCCAAATTCCTGCATGCCCTAGACTGCCATTCACCCACACCTCCTCCCTTGCATTTCCTTCCAGGAGAGTGCCTCTCCTACAGAAAGCCTTTTGTAATGTGCTTGCGTTGTATAGCAACTGTGGAAAAAGACTGGACCAAATTGTTCTGACTATCTCCTGAAAGTCTCTGTTGCTCAAATGTTAAAATGTTGTAAATCTTCAATATGAAAATTTACAACATGATTTGAACATGTCAACTGCCAGCTGAAAAAGCTCTTCAAGGTATGTAGTCTTTTGGGGGAGTTCCCCTGTCCTCATAATACTCAGTAAACCCCTAAAACTGTGATTCAAGGCAGCATATGTGTAAATTTCTTATTTCAAGTGAAATATAGACAGAAATTAGAAAATGAATATTTTCTTCCAGTTTTATATTTTGATACATAATCTTTTTAAGAAATCCAGATTCAATTATTTAACAAAAAAAGAAGAAATCAGTTTGCTGTTTGATGTTACTTTCAGTAATTTAGCCTTAGCGTCTCTTGAGACTTCAGTCTCTAAACCTTGTATGTCAGATATGTTGGTAGGATATTGTTGGCTTTGCCAGAGGATTGAAATGGCAATCTTTAACACCAAACCAAAGGTACATATTGGTACTTCAAAGGTACTCACTAAACAGCACTTGTTGAGGCATGGCATGTTGGGTTCATGATGGTTAGTTTGTTCCTAGATTTTTTTTTTTTGTTTCATTTTACTGAACAAAATGTTCCTCCATCTGTATGTTTTTATACTGATAGCTGTATGTCAGTTCTAATATTAATGTATTGCTGGACACATGCACTCAAGCCTTTGTTGTTTGCCTTTGAAAATAATTGCTTTGCTTTGCTTCATAAGGCAATAGATGTTTGCTTGCAGGAATTAGTTAATTGATCACAGGCTGTGACCCAAATCAAACCCATAGCAAGCAATTAGGATCAAACCTGAAAAAAGATTATGAATTAATGAAGAAGGCATTAATGAATTATTAATGTTGAAAGAATTACAGGCCTGACACATTGTGTGTTGTTGATAGATGAATGTGCAGAAAAAGAACCGGCTTCTACTATAAGGGATCATTTTCTGCAGATGCGTGAGCACTTACAGGTTTTAGAATGAGATATAAAGATTTATACACTTTCAAACTTATGAATTTAGTTCAGTTTTATCTAATCTTTCATCTGTTGTATTCCTCTCCCAATTCAGAGCATTTCTTGCATGACTGAAGTTTTTTGCTGTTGTCAAACCATTGACTCCAAAAACAGTTGTGAAAAAAAGACCACACAGACCTTCCATTTAGTGTTGGCTTATGCTTGCCATATCCCTGGTGAAAATAAAGCAGATCTTGGGCATGTTAAGTGGGAAAGACCTTGTTTCTGTGCTGTGTTCTCTAAAGCCTTTTCACTGTCTGTTGAGCTCCCCTGCCACCTCTTGTGCTCAGACATAAAATAATCCACTGATAAAGTCCAGAGTTCAGTAGGAAATACAGCACACCAGCATTATGAGCAGCATGACTGCAACTCACTGCACTAGCATCGTTCTAGACTTACATTTAACAGAGCAATTATTATATAGAGGAGTTGCTTTTTTTTCATTTAATTCAAACACAAATTAACCAAGTAGTAACATAACACATGAAAGCTGATGCTGCAGCGCTATCATTTTTATATCTTTGTACTTCCATTATCATTGGACATTAAATTCATAAATGCTTTGTGAGTGCCTTATTTGTATCCTTTATTTCAAAGCCAAGAATTATTTAAATGTTGCTTTTCCCCCCACATCTTCTCCCCCCTTTGGCAAATGGGGAAATTCTTGACTTAATTCCATTAACTTTGTATTGCTCCTCAATCTTTTGTGCCCTGACCATCAGCGCTGTGGTTTCCTGTCTTTTAACAGTTCTGCTTCAGTGCTTTTGGATAGAACATGACAGATACATTAATGTCTTCATGTAAATTGCTGTCTACATGTAGGAAACAAGTGAAAGAAAAAAAAAAACCCAACAAGGAAAGCATGGAACATTCATCACCCCCATGACGGGGAATTACAACAATTTTTATTGTATGGAGCCCCAGATGGCCAAGTCCATAATAGTGTGCAGCAATTTCACTGAGAATCCTACCAGGAAGATAGAAAGCACTCACACTGTGCTTTTAAACTAAGCAGTAGAAAAAATTAAACAGATGAAAACCGAGACTGTCTTTACAACAGCTTTGTATGGAATTACTGGACAAGCATTTGTGGAATTAAAGTTATGCATTAAATGTTGTTTTGATCACTGCTTGTGCTGTAGAGAAACCTGACAATAGCATTTATGAATTTCACTCATAAGGATGAATAAAGTATCTATCTATCTATCTATCTATCTATCTATCTATCTATCTATCTATCTATCTATCTATCTATC
>JBBBVU010000001.1:16639680-16654685 GCA_037177055.1 Atherinosoma microstoma | reverse complement strand
GTTGTTTTTTATGGGAGTTTTTGGTCTGTTCGTGACTTAGAACATTGTAAGAGACTATTCCAAGGACTTATAAAAGAATTTTTGCATAATATGTCCCCTTTAAAGGGTCTCCACCAATTATGTTTGGGCAGATAATGAAAGCTATGAATCTGAGCACTGACTTTTGTAACCAGCAGTTATCACAAAACACATACACAACTTCTCCTTTAAAATAATAACACATTTATTAAAGTATTATGATTATTATTTAGTTACTTTAATCAATAAATACTATTGCTATATTCTACCACAATATCTACAAATGCAAGTTACCATACAGTATTGACAAGCAATCACCTGTGTGAGTGTGTGAGTGTGCCAATAAAAATCAAGGTAATGAAACAATGGGGCCCCCCCCCCCATTGTTTCATTACCTTGATTTTTATTGGTCCAGAGTGGGACTTCACCATGTTGCTGGTGATGTCACGAAATGGCCGCTGTTGCTAGGGAAATAAGGAGATTACAAAATGGCTGCTGTTGCCTTGGAGGAGGAGCCAAGATAACTGATGTTATCATGTGACCACTGAGAATATGGTTAATGTCTACTGTACCACATAAATTAGCATTTGTTAGCAACAAACACATGTTGTAGAGCAGAACATAGGAAACATGTTCCGGTTCCTCCTTGTGCCTAGATTGCTTAAAAAGACAGTTGTGAGCGTTGAAATTTAAAAAGGTGCCAGGTTAGACAAAGATGTTAGTTTAGCATGTGAGAGCGACCTGCTCTACCTCCTGAGCCATTGTTTATTTATATTTGTTAATGGTCTGAAAGGCACCTATAAGTGCAATGTATTACTTTATTACTACTATTATTTTTATTATTGTTAGCATTATTATCAAGGGTTTGGGTGGCCGTGAATAACATGGGGGGGAGTACAAAAGCGGCATGAGGAAAGGTAGCACACACCAAGTCCTTGTATTGTGGGTGTCTTTGAAACAAAGAAGGACCCACAATTGCAGAGGGTATCACAACTGCGTTTTTAGCCGGCTAACACCGCGCCTTAGCTTCAGCCTGCCTACCTCCATTAGCCGGTTAGCTCCAGGTTAGCTCAGTTAGCTCTTTGCTATATGCAGCTCAGAGTCTGATGGGTGTCAATCATCCGTCCAACAGTCACAGCCCCCCTCTCAGCAACACTTCTTCGCCCATTTTTGTATTTTCCGGGAGTGATGAGACGCATGACGCTCCCAAGATGGCAACAGTGGGAACCACCCAACAAGCTTCAATTCAGCTCTTCAGAAACTTACGGGTCATGTGAGGGAGATTCTGTCCATATATTTTACCGTTATTGTGTATAACTGTGAAGCACATGAGGTGCTTCACCTGACTGGACTATTTTCTCACCTATGAGATATCTTCCTGGATTTCAAACTGGACAAACATGGTAGGTCATGCAGTATCTCAATCTAAGCCTTTTTTTGTAAATTTTCTGTGGTCCATGATGGACACAACAACAGCACTACCAGAATGCATTGCAGTACTTTTCACACACACACAATGAATGGGAAGCATGTAAGATAAGATAACTGAAACAATGTTATACTTGAGTTATGCATTTGGTAAGACATGTTTTTATTTATCCCATGGGTGCACATTGGAACTGATAATCAAATCTTTAATCCAGTTAATTTATCCAAGCCACAGAAGGAACTTAATGTATCCGGTGGATCTGGTCATGGATCTCTGCTGTTGAGAATGCTACAATTTAGTCCAATTAATAAACAGTATCATAATTATACTCATTTGAGCATTAAGGTTGGGTTCATTTATCCAAACTGTTATTTAGAAGTACACTTTGTGTTGCTAATGAAGTCTTATTAGATAAGTAAAAGCTATTCTTTTGATCTTTTTTGGGAAAATGTTGCAGTTCCTTTGTAAAATGTTGTTTGAGACTTAAAAATATTCTGTTCTCCAAAGAAACTTGAGGCAGTATATTGCCAAATAGGTATTATTTTGTAATATAGTCTGAGTAAGACATTTACATCAGCCACTAAAAATATAACGACTTCAGATGTTGAAAAAATCATGTAGACCAAAACAATTTATAAGTAGATATCAACAAGAAATGATTGTGATAAAGTTTTAATATGTTATTTCTATAGATATTGTAATAAAACTAAAACTAAATCTGGTCTTAAGTTCTTCAAAAAGATATCATGCATTTTAAAGAAATGGGTAACATAATGATGGAGAACAATCCTAAGTTTTAACAAGTCACAGGTCAGCCTAATTATGTCTTCTCATGAAAAATAAGTCTGACCCTGTACAACTCATACAATTGTGCATTGATTTTCTAAAGGATGTGTGTTTAATAAATTTAGCTACAGGAGCAGGACCAGGTGGTCAATCATTGTCCCATTTTCAAAGCCCTTGATGAGCGCTTAGAAAGATCACAGAAATAATGCATCATTGTTCTGTCTAATTACAGCATGTCACAGACAAGAGTGGATTTGCATTTTAAACAAGCACTTGTTCTGATTGAGGAACAATTGTTATATATTTCATTAAATGTGAGCCATGCAGAGGGCAGCAGACTCCCTCCGAACAGCCAGAGGAGACACACACCACAAAGAATCCAGTTTTACTGGAGCAGCAATCCATCAGCAATTCAAGACTGTCTTTTATATATGTTTGTTTGTTTTCATTTATTTTACACTTATGCATATTTTAGTGATATTTTTCCTCCCACCAACGATTAATTTAATCTCTCAGCCTTCTTCAAGGTCTTTTTATATCAACCCCACTCCGAGTTCAAGCAGAAATAAGAGAGGGTCTGAGGAGAAAGGGAGAGGAAGTAGAACTAAAACAAGATGCAAGAATCAAATACCCTTTAACAGTTTTTGACTGCTTTTGCTCTATTTTCTTAGAGTGGATTTGAAGCAGGGCTGGGCTGCTTCCTGAATATCTTACAGCCTCCTCAGTGTCTTTATCTACAATTCCACTTATTTACAGATCACTGGAGGAACATCTGCTCCAACACTTGCCCCAAATCTAAGAAGTGATGTTTTGCAATATACCATTTAATTTTTAATGCAGAAATTCAGTTCTCCTTCAAAACAGAAAAACTTTCATAGATAAGCTCCTTTTGATGACAACTAAACAACATCCAATAGCCTGGAAATATACTAGAATTCAAGGGATAAACAAAACTGTGGCAAACAAACAACTACAGTAATGGTAAACACTGCAAAAGCTGACAATATCACAGCAACATTAAAGTAGAAGTACTATTTTATCTTGGTTATAAACAAGTTTGAATTCAGCTATTCAGATGGGGTAGGTCACAGTATGTCAAAGAGCCCACAACATACAACTTTCCAAAAGATCTTTTTTAAAAGTTTTTTTTTCTTTGTTTTTTAAAGAACTTGTTAAAAAAGAAAGGTCAAACTCCATTAGTAAGAGAATCCACCCAGAAATAATTCATTTTATATGCCTAAACTTAATAACATAAATATACGAAAAACACCTGCATCACAAAGACATCTTGAGTGAGCCATCTTGTACAATTATTTTAAAGTAGATTTCTGTCATTGTTACAGATCCTTATTATTTTCTTCTTTTTTTTTATCGACGGTCATAGGAGAGTTGTGATGCACCTGCATGTGTTCTTCTGTACAGAAATACAGGTTGGCCAAATGCCAGCACTCCACACTTCAGCAACTGCCAAATGCTACGCATATTTGATTTGCAATACAGCATAATAGGCCATCAGCTTAATTATTACTGTTAGGAGTTATCATCCTGAACTTTCTGTAAAATTGCAGGATAGAAAAGAATAGCTCATAATACCAACATTTGCATGTGGTTCAACAACAATGCTGTTCATTGAGAACATACCAACATCCATTTTGTTCTGTTGTTTTTATTTCCATTTTGAGCAAGAAAAAAGGATGAGCACATTTTAGTTTTCCAGATATTTGCATATTGTGACATAGGGTAGCATTCGTATTTGAATTGTGAAACAGATATGCAAGGCATGGGTTACAATATGCTGAAAGGACAGAAAAGAACATTTATCTACTCCAGCACTCAAAGTATTATTGTTAGCAGTTTTGTGCCAGCCGCTTTGGAAAACTTGATATGGTATACAGTATACACTACCTTTCAAAGGTCTGGGATCACTTTAATCCATTGGGAAAATGATCCCAAACTTTAGAGTCTGTAATTTGGACCAGAAGACATCACAAAACAATTAATTAAAAAGTCATAAGTGTAAAACACTGAAATTTCATTATAAATAACGTACTGTTAGTGGAGACACCAACATTTCATTTTTGTCATATTTTACTGTTGTTGTATAGTGAATCCGTTTTAATTTGCATTGACAGCCTATTACTTAATGATTACAGTATGTGTGGGTAAGATAACTTTGTCAAGAAGCATGTTACCATTCTACAAGCATTTCTTTATGTAGTAGGTCCTTCACTGATATCTAGAACCGATTCCCACACAGCATCACAAATGCTTGGATACACTTGTGCTTAAAAGGCCTTCCATCAATTCTGGTCAAATCAAGAACTAATAGCCAGTGACTCTACTTCCTTTCCTATTGAGACAATCTAAAGATATTTTCTTAAAACATAAATCAGATTTCCTGCCATTGAAAGACATTTCCTGAACCTAAGCAATGTTATTTTTACACTGGACACTTTTCTTAAAATGTTTCTGCTGTCTTTATCTAAAGGTAGCCAGAGTTGCAGCTCATTCCAGTTCTTGTCTTGCTTGACCTATTGCCAGCAATGAACATTTCAGATAAATCCCATTTTTAATCCTACTTAACTGGATGTTCTTTTAAAGTTTATGTGCAAGAACAAACACAGCATCCCAGTGCCTAAAACACGTAGTCATACCAGTCCCTCTGATTTGAATTCTGATTCATTTGTTTGGAAAGTCTGGTTCATTTGGGGACGTATGAATATGCAACTGAACTCTGATCAACTCTGTGGATCAAAGAAGCAAATCTATTAAAAAACATAGATCTCTGTTCACTTCAAATGAACCAAATGCAGGAAGTAGACTACAGCACGTGGCATTGTGGGTACAATGCTGGACATCATGGATAAACACAACCAAAACATATGTGCTTGTAAATTGGACAAGTAGAAAGATGCAACCCAATATTGGATTGAGTCCCCAATTGTACCCAGTCTACTGGACCATCAGGTGTGAATGCACCCTTCATTTCAAAATACATAACATGCAAGTGGTCCAGTTACCCATCCATATGGCTTCTAATTTTACTGCTGTGCATTTGATACCCTACTCTATTTATCATTTAGCCAGATGATCCCATAGTCTCAACACAGATCTCAATTTTGTCCTCTCAGGACTGCGTTCTGTCTATGGCCCTGATTTACTAAGATTCCAAATAGCAAGCGCTAAATAAATTTTCCCGCAAATATTTTTCACCTGTTGTGTTTCCATGAATCGCGGGTGATCTACTAAGATTGATTGCGTAGTTGACAACAAGAGCAAAAAGCCTCATTTAAATGAGGATTTAGCGTGCACAAATGATTCGCGATGTAGAAGGGGAGCAAGAAAGTTGGAAACTGAAAACAAATGGAGATCGAAATATTAGTAGAAGAGGCAAATAAAAATATGGCAAAGACTTCTTAATGTGACCTGAAGGACTGCAATATGGGAAGATATTTGACATAAAGTAAATGCAGAGGGAAAAACAAAAAGAAAATCAGATGAGGTTAAGAAGAGAGGACAAGATGTTAGATGGAGAACAACAACAACAACAAAAAGCTATAAAACCTCGGCAAATAAGACAGGTGGGGAGCCGACAGAAAAGATTTCTCTGACCAATATGTATGACACGCATACCCAGTTGTGGAACCAGGTACAGTATATGCCCAAACTGAAACATGTTCTGTTAATGACATCATAGTTGTTATAGACATAATAAAAATAAACGCGTCTCCTTTTGACAGCGTTTGTCTAAACAACAGATGTCATTTTAACATTCACACAAATTATCTGTTTATATGTAAAGCTTTTGTTCAAGAAGTTCAGTCATTGTATCCAACCTGCCATGAAAAAATATTCTGAATCAGATGCTCCTCTGCAATCCTGCAGTGTTTGATCATTGCCTCTCATCCAGCTTCAGCCGTTTGTGCGCATCTGAGCCAGTTAACACCTGCCTTTCAGAAGCACTA
The DNA here is from genome assembly GCA_037177055.1 of Atherinosoma microstoma. Classification (NCBI taxonomy): domain Eukaryota; kingdom Metazoa; phylum Chordata; class Actinopteri; order Atheriniformes; family Atherinidae; genus Atherinosoma; species Atherinosoma microstoma. The sequence goes on along the minus strand of JBBBVU010000001.1, from coordinate 16,648,487 downwards.
AATATAGGCGCAAAAAACAGCCAGCGCAATCCGCTTCACGTTTAGTAAATAATGTTGCGCTGCAAAGCTGATTTATTTGCATCTACTCCTCCCAGTATTTTGCGTCTTCTGACAGAAACCCCCAGATTGCATATTCATTCAAGGCAAATGTGCAAAATGCATTGCAGCGCATTGCATTCCTCTTTACGACAGGTTAATAAATTAGCTGCATGTTTTTGCGCCCGTTATCATCTTTGCACGTGTTTTAAGAGGCGCAAACCTTTGATAAATCAGGGCCTATATGTATAAGGCTGTTTGGTCCAGACTGTCCTCATGAGGGGTTTCTTCAATGGTAGAATGAGCTACCACAGCAGGGGTGTCCATCCCTGCCTTGAAGAAACTTTTTTGAGACTTGTTTCTTCCTTGAATCAGCTTTACTATCTTGGCTTCTCCAAAAACATTTTTTCAGTTGTAGTGCATCACATTATATGAGCCCCTTTATGCTAAGGGTAAAAAACAATGAAGTAACACATTACATTCATGATATCAGAACTTTGCAATATATCATGAAAGTAAATAAAACCCAACCTGAGAAACTGAACTGTAAATAAAAATAAGTAAATAATATTAAAGCTTTGTTCCATATTCTCATAGGGCACAGCCTATGCTGCAGACTCCAGCTGTGGTTAGTGGTGATCCACCATATAAACATTTAAAATATTAATTTGAGGGATGAGTATGAAACTTAAATGTTAACAAATGTCATGAAATATTGTTATTCTGCTTTTATAGTTCATGTCATCATATGCAGTGTATCATTATTAGGAAAATGTAATAGTAATATACCAGATTTTACTTAAAATGAAAAAAAAAACCCACAAATGTTAAGCATGAAGACAAATTAAGTTCATTTATTCATCTACTAGATCAAAACATAATAACGGCTATATTAACTGCAGTATATATTTGCTATTTTAAACACACCTCTCAAGGTAATTAAACTAAAGAATGCGTATGGAGTAGTGACCTACCTTAAAGACAGTTTACCAGTCAGATCTGATGTTATTGTATGGAGTGAGTCAGGAGTTACACCCTGACCAAACTGAAATAGTGAATAAGTGCCTTAGACTCAAGTTTGCCAAGTATGTATGGGTCTGTTTGTATTGGATGCAGGTCATGGAACTGGTTTTATAACAACACACAATCTGTGCTCTGTGCATTTCAGTTTCTTGAGCATTTACTTTGACTACAGTTTAAAATGGATTATCCACTCTGCAACATTTTTCTATTTACTTGATTGAAATTAATCTGCAACAAATTCAAGTGTACTATTTTACAGACACCTGCTTTATTGTCATGTCATCCCTCAAATCTTTCCCCTGTTGATCTGATTTATTGTCAGGAATATTGTTTTTAACATATTTTCTAGGTATTTCTTTGTGAAATTAGAAGTGCCTGAAAGCTCCATGTAAACTTTTCCAAGCAAATATTTCAATAACAGTTTTTAAAAAAGGATGAAATCTGGCAACTGATAAATGTGATGGTATCTCCTGTGTAGTATCAGCAATGAGTGCAGTTTATTTCCAGTTAAATGGGCTTTATATTTGTGCATCTTACTGTGCTAGTCAGTCCTATAGCACTCAGAGATCTTCTCATCTGCGTCTGCCTTAGATCTAAGCACAGAGAACAAGTCAGGCCCTTCCCCCTGTACCTGCCCTTAGCTGGCCTTCTCACATGTTTAACTTGGCACAGTTCATACAGTATATCCATCATATAGTTACTGCTCTGACTGTAGCTTTGTAGAAGGCAACAAGTCAAACTCTCAAGTCCAAAATAAATAGTAATCTGATGGATAGATAATTCAACAAAATATATCTGACATACAATTTCATGATTATTCTTATAGTTTTAGGATTTTTAGATGTTACTGTGGCAAGTTCACTAAAGTTGTCTTTGATTTTAATTGAGTATGTACTATAACCCTTAACTATACATTCAGAAAGTAACTTTTTTTTTCTTTTCTTGTTTTTTGTGGTGTACTTAACATACTCTAATACACTCCCATGAACATTTCATGGACATTGTTTTCCTTTTCTGTAAACTCCTGAGATATTATCAAGATATTGACAAATAAGATATGGGAAATTATTGCAACACACACAAAGAAAATTTTGCATTTTTTTTATGTACTTCTGTTTTTTCACTCTAATTTACTAATTTATTAATCTTTTAAATGTTTTTTAGGGATTGTGGTGTTTTTTATACTGTACACAAATGATATAATACGTGATGATTACTTAAAACACAAAATAATACTAGAAAGCAAAAAGGTGGATGTTTGAGAAAAAATTGAGGATATGCATCCTTATGACATGAATTTTAACCACCATTTTACTAATTTACCTTATGCTGTGCTGGCTAAAAAAAGATTTTTGTTTAGAACCCAAATTCCAATAAAGTTGGGACACCTCATGAAATTTAAATTAGGATAATAATGCAATGATTTGCACATTTTAATGAAGCAACATTTTACTCACAATAGATCATATAAAACATCCTACAATGATAGTCCATTCATTCATAATAAAACTGAAAATAACACAGTCCAATGTCATTTTAATGTTTCATGAAAAATGTCAGCTTGGATTTGAAGCAGGAGCAGATCCCTTATGTAGGGGAGGAAGAAACAAAAGGCTGGAAAAATTTGTGAGAGAAACAGCTGGAAGAATGTGCTGTTACTCACTAAGCAGAATATTACTGGTTTGAGCCTTAGTTTCTCTGTCTGCATGTTGGAATATCCTTGGGCAAGATACTGAACCCCACCTTGCCCTCAGTGTTTTTGTAACTTGTAAGTTGCTTTGGACAAGTGTATGATAAATCAATATAATATTATGCAATTGGCAACAGGTCAGTAACATAATTTAATGTAAAAAGAGCACTATAGGGAGGCCATGTCTCTTAGAAGTAAAGATGGGCAGAGTTTTGACAATCTACAAAAAAACTTAGTTATCATGTTCCTCAATGTAAAACTGCACACAGATTTCTGAAAAAAATCACCATGTGCAAAGCACATGACTGAAAATCCATACTGGGTGTCAGTGATCTTCAGGCCCTTAGGCAGCCCTGCATTACAAACAGGCATGATTCTGTCTTGGAAATTGCTACATGACCTCAGGAACAGTTTCAGAAATCATTGTTTGTGAACACAGTTTGTTTTGCCACTATAAATACAGGTTAAAGCTCTATCATGCTATTGAGAAACCATATGTGAACACAATCCTAAAAATCCCCCTTGGGAAAAAACTTATACTGGATTGAGGCATAGTGGAAAAATTTTCTATGGTCAAAATACAAAATTTAAAATTTATTTCATAAGTCATGGATATTGTGTCCTTTGGACAAAAGTGGAGAGAGACCAACCTACTTGTTACTAGGACTCTAATTGCATGGGAGTGTATTGCCTATGGAACTGGCAACTAGCACATCTGGAAAAGCACCATGAATACTGAAGGGTATAAGGGGGTTTGGAGAAACTTATGCTCCCGTCCAGATCTCTTTTTTGGAGTAGACCTCTACTGAACATTTATTACAACAGCATGACTTTGTGAGAGAAAAGCTTGGGTACAGGACGGCCTGCCTGCAGTCCAGGCCTTTTTCCAACTGAAAAAAAACATTTGGTGCACCATGGAACAAAAAATACAACAAACAACACCAATACCGTTACTGACAGCACATTACTGTTGTAAGATGAGATTCATTTTATTTTGGTTGAACAAAAGTTTCACATTTGTTCAGACTATGTAGTGCTGCTGCTGTAGTGGAGAGGAGACTGAGTGATACGGTTGAAATTGGAGAATACACTCAAGAGTAGAAGAAGAGCTGCTGTGTTTTATTGTGACTGGATGCAAGTTAAAGCTGGATTTATGCTTATGTAGCATATAGGGCCGGTGTAGCTGATGCTGGTGTTGTGCTCTTGCACTAGAGCGTAGGGTTATGGCGTTGTGTTGCAGTTTCTCTACCATGGGTACCGCATAAATTCCGCAAGAAGCTCCAGAGATCTGGAAACACCCAATTACGAACCAGCCAATCACAAGGGAGTACTTCCCTGCAAGCATGGGTGCAGGCCAGGTCTGGAAGAGGTACATGTCAAGCCTCCGCAGGCCTACACTGATCATACAGTGGTGACGGCGTAACCGACCATACGCAGATGCAGCATGAGCATAAATCTAGCTTAAGCCAGAAGTTTGAGCCAGAAGTTGTCCCCGAATTATTTCTCTTACCCACGACTCGAATTCAGTTAACGCAGCGTTACACTATAATTCTGTTGCTGTTTTCATCTGACTGGGGTCTTAGGGGGAGAAATAACAGCGTAACCAAAGTGATGATGATTGACTGATGATAACAATGTCATGGCAGACTTTGGTAAGTCAGTGTGTGCACACACATACACGCACGATTAAATTAATTTAATTCTTTACATAAGGATTAATTTACACAAAGATTAATTTATTAAATTTTACTAAATTGTGTATGTTGTATTTAATATTTTATAACTTGACTCATTGTATTTTATAAGTTTTAATGTATGTTTTATTGTTGCTTCTGGCCCAGGTCGTCATAGCAAATGAGAATTGGTTTTCAATTGACTTATCTGGTTAAATAAAGGTTATATAATGTGGAGGAGGAGCATGGGGAGACAGAGCCATGACATCTATCAGCCTGAGATCAGTGTTGTTGATTTTTCCTAGTAAATTTATTCTAGTAAATTTCCATTTCATTCATTAATCAGATTTAATCTTCAGTTTTATTGTGAATGAATGAACATGCAGATGAATTTAAAATTCCACTAAAGGGAACAAATTGGAAAATTTTAAATTTAAAACAGAATAATTACTTTTCCAAGTAATTAGTTATTTTTACAATGCTATAACTCCATTACTAATGCAATTACTTTTTGGGAGAAGTAACTAGTAGTTATAATTAAGTACTTTTTAAAAGTAATGTGTCCAACACTATATCAGACAAGAATGGGAGACAATTCTTCACCCAAAGGCTCAGCAGCCGGTCTCTTCAGTTCCAAGATGTTTACAGAGAATTGTTGAACAAGAGAGGATGTTAAGTTGTAGGAAACATGACCCTATCCTAATTCGTTTGAAAATTGTTGCTGTCAAATACAATATGAGCCGATATTTTTAATGAAATAGTAAAATGTCACAATTTTAAACATTTGATATGTTTTCTAAGTTTTATAGTGAATAACATATTAGTATATGAGATTTGCAAATCAATGCATTCTGTTTTTATTCATATTTTACACAGTGTCCAAACTTTTTCGGAATTAGGGTTGTAGCTTGAGCATAGAAATTTCTACTTTTTATGTTCTGACAGCAAAGCTTACTTTAACAGCTTGACAGTGAACAAGAGTGAAATTCAGTTTTGCAGAAGGGCAAACAGTCAGTTTTTGTAGCACAGATTGAGAAACACCAACTCAGAGAAATCACAGTAAGCTCTCAGCCACCTTACACAGACCACCATACACACAGGCTTCTGCATAAACACACAGAGGTTTGTAACAGCTGCTCAGTGTTTCTAGTTACCACTGTGGCTGTATGTGATGTCATTGTCAGCTACCTCATGTTTGTTTGACGGCTCCTAATCACACCTCTTGTGTTTTGGGGACTAGCCATTCAACATTGCAGCAACCCTGCTACTTCTATCTGTCAATCACTGTCGGTGGTTGATACTTTCCTGGGCTGTAGGTGTCCATCACGTCAGCGCTGGACATTACATTCACATCAACTGCTTTCAGATTGATACCATACAAAGCTGACCGGCCTTTGAGTCTTTCTTTTTTCCTGGCTTCATTTCAGATCTTTCACACAAGCTCAGAATAGGCTTCTAGTCCTGTATTGACAATGCAACAACAAGATTCAAACAAAATCTCAAGTCTTTCCATTTTTTTTCCTTTTCCCCCTGAAAGTGTGATCAATACATTGTGCAGCAGAAGTTGCTCCCACAAAAGCAAGAATATGTAAACTTTTGTTTTACACTCTCTGTCTTTGGAAAAAACTTCAAATAGAGGATACATCAAACAGAGAACCAGAACACTTTGATCTCACTCTGAATGCAATGAAGTTACATTGCATTAAAATTTAAAAATTGGACTTGGAAAATAGAATACCACAGAGAAACCTGTATAGTAAAAAGACCTGTGTATTGAAAAGAATATTGTATAATACTTTTTGAGAAGGCAAGCTTCAATAAAGCCCATGTATCTCTAGATGATATACTAAAGACAGATTCTTTGCAATCTCTGGACGAGTGAGGTGAGAGTCCAAATGTTGATAAATATCTACTTCAGTACCTCATTTGACTGACAGACAAATCTGTAAAACATTATACAATAGTATGGTGATGGTTGGTTTTTGCTTAAGAAGAGTGGTTTAGAATGGCCTACAGTAATGTATTTCAAGTGTAGTGGACAACAAAAATCAGAGGTTGGCCCCCAGAAGCTGTAAAAGCAACAATGTTCTTACCTTCACTGTTGCCAACACATCACTATGTGCTGACAAATGACCCTGGCAGGCAAGACGGTATAATTTACCACAAATTAAACAGCAGGGCTCTTCACAGAGAGCCATGGTTCATATGGTTAACACATATCATCTTGATGCAAGCATATATTATTACATTACGTGGGATACATTCTTCTGCTGCAAACACAAGTAAATACAATTCCTTATTCTGTCAATGGGATTAAGCATTTATTGTAACAATCTCAATAAGAACAAAAATATTTAGCAAATTTTTTTATCAACAATGTTCTGTTACACTAAAGAAGCAAAGTATATTAATAATGATAATTTAAAAATGCTGATAATACATACAACGAACATTTATTGATTTATTTACTTGACTTTATCTTTACATTACCAACTAGCAAAATTGTATTTAATTCTGTATTAGAATTTTTTTTGTGGCTCCTGAAATGATTTTTAGCTGACCTTTTAAAAAAAACAAAAAAACATTTTAATTGTTTGTAAATGCATTTTCCATTTATGGTATTAGGGCAGTCTGAACAACTCTTCCACTGCCCTGTGTACAGCTGCCAAGGTGAAAGGCATAACAAGCAGACTAACTGTAAGAAGTTTACAGCTACAGCTGTTAACATATTTGAAAATGATTAAGTTTGGAGGTGGGTCTATATTTGGGGCGGGGATCTTTTCCATTAGGGGATGATTAAATAATGATAAGCTTGTGAATATTTACTGTGATATTACCGTGAATGTGGTGTGTGTGACCCACTTTAGACTTTCACATCTGAAAAAGATAAACCCTTTGATAATTCTTTGACTGCAGACACTATTTGACAGTCAGTTTTTGGGTAATAAAATATGCTTCTACTCTGTTTTTCCCCCCTCCTCTCTTAAGTTCTGTTGAAGATGCGCTTGTGCTAGGCCATGAGATGTGCAGTCTGAGGTAAATGTGACTGAGTGATGGTTCATATAATCTCTTGGACATATCTAGAGGACGTTATTCCAGGAGAGGATATGGGGACTGGCTCATGAAACATTTATCTGGGAAGAGTAGCACTACGCTGGTTGTAAGATGGAGTGACAGAATGGAATGAGGTAGAAAAGGAAGAATAACAAGGAAAGTGTTTGTATGTGTGTCTGACCATTTTTTCTGTCTTTCAGTCACCTCCTTTTTTTACCCTCTGCAAGCCTAATTTGTATGGAAAATAAATAATCATATAACCAGTGGACAAACATATACATCAACAGCTGTTATAAAGATATATGCCTCACACACCAACACACACACGCATAGAGCTTAAGACATGCTCTATGAGCTTAGGGAGACTTTGATAAATCTAACAAAAACCCTGAGGCTGGGCTTTGAAACAAAGCTTATAATCCAGCCAAGTGTTCCAGTGGTGAAACTTAACCTGGATCACTGAGCAGCAAATGCAGCTCTGGACATATTTTGTCTCCAAAGTCACTCATTTGTTTCTTAGATTGTAAGAGGAGATCTTCACATGTGTTACAGTATGATACTGTATGCCAAGTGCTCCCATGCTCCCATTGACACGTAAAGACAAACAAACAATCTAACTAGAGTATGCATACATTTGACATTGGCTATCTTTTGTTACAAAATAAGATCACACGGCCTGACTGGTAAATCTCACAGTGTAATTATTTTCTTAATTAATGAAAATTTACACCAACTTTAGCTGAATGTGAAAGGATTTTTTTGTTTTAGTTTTAGTGGTCAAAAGGTCCATAATTAGATACTCAAAGCTACTGAAATAACAGGGCGAGATACCAAATTTGTATGTTGGCTTTGTTTGCACTTTAATTCATTTTAAAAATCCACTTTTCCTTAATCTTGCTGTTAAGTCAGGTTTTGGTTTGATTTAGGTTTTAAATTTAGCTTGAAGTAAGGAACACATTGTGATGCCTCTTAAAAAACAACTTCTACTTCATGTAAGAAGTTAGAAACTTCTTTTCTGATGTACTGGATAAAAATCCAGCCTGAGATAGGACCCATAAGTGATTGCAAACTTCAAGGACTTCTCCAAACCATGACTTTCTTGTCTTCCTTCCCAAACCAAAACAAAACAATGTTCGGTAACACTATACAATAAGGGTCCCTTAATTAATGTTAGTTAATGCATTATTAAGCATAAATTAACTGTTAAATAAACCATTAATGTTCTGTCTTCACTAAGCGCTGTTCCCATGAACGTTAAAGGGAGTGTGTCACTTCGTGTCACTTTTTTTTTTATTATTTCAAATTAAAGTATGGCCCAGATGCTACATACT
>JBBBVU010000001.1:16616372-16632015 GCA_037177055.1 Atherinosoma microstoma | reverse complement strand
TAGAATAGAATAGAATAGAATAGAATAGAATAGAATAGAATAGAATAGAATAGAATAGAATAGAATAAAATAGAATAGAATAGAATGGACTTTATTCGCACTGTTTGTGCTTGGAAAAATGTAAAACTGTCACTCTTTGGTGCAAACATTAAAACACGATCATTCATGTGTTTGTTGTGGCTTAAATATAATGGTAAATGTGTTTATGCTTTTCATACTGGACAGCAGTGTATCTGGCTGAAAGCAAAGTCAGTGTGCATTTATTCCATTTTTTCTTACTTTTGCCAAAAATGTTTTTGGAAAGTTCATAATGTCATTTTGTGGACCTTGAAAGTACATGAAGAGAAATACAGTTCATTTTCCTTTTTGTTACTCAACAAAAGCACTGTTACAACTCAGCAAACTGACAATACAGCAGTTTATGTGCCTCACAAAAAAGTAAAACTGTTGTGGGTTGCACTGCAGCTTGAAGGGTATATATTCTTATTTATATATTGGATTTATAAAGCAATGGACATGTTCAATCACAAAGCGAATTGTACTTCTGCATTCATGAATATCTTATTTACTCTAGTTTTGAATATGAAGCAGAATGTCGTATTTCAAAACCATTTTCACAGAATTTCGTTTTATAAAAGGTTGAACATAATGTAGTCATCCTCCTTGTGTTTCCCTGAAGATGCAACCAAGGACATTGAAGAACAGATGACATCTGTCAAAATGAAAGTTGGTTGTGCCTGCAGTTCCACAAATGGCCAGTAGATGGTACTCTACTGTGGGACTAAGCCAGAAGGAAAGTGGTAGTGGGCACTGCTGACAGTACCAAAAAAGGACTGAAACTCTCTATCAACTATCATAAAATTACCAGATTTAACATATTTAAGATGATTAAAAAACAAATTGTGTCACCCCCCTCTCCACACACACGCACGTGTGTGCGCGCACACACACACACACACACACACACACACACACACACACACACACACACACAGTGCATATTAGTGATTTTAGAGAATTTACTGTGTCAAAGAAAAAAAATCCTTGCAGAAACTTCACATATTGAAGTTGAGAAATAAGATTTAAAAGAGGTAACCATGTATTGCCCTATGCCTATCCACTGCCGTGTGTAACAGACAACAGCAGATGGCTTGTGGCTGGCTTCCTGCATAGCCCTGTCAGCAAGAATGTTAGGCAGAGGTTACTTTGTTCGGTGATGGAAAACCCAGATAATTCCTGTCAAAAAGCCGGCAACAATGCTGCCCAGTGCTTTGTTTCCCTGTTTTCAAAGGCATTTGTTCTTTGATAAGGTACCGGAAACAGTTAGCGACATGATGGTGGGAACCTGTGGAAAAGAATACACTTTCTATCAATTGTGTGTTCCTTATCCCCTGGTGGCGTTTGCTGGGTGTGGGAATAGGCAGCATTCTCGGTACTGCTGCTCTGAGATAGCATTCACAGGCCAGAGCACAAGAACAGGCTGCATTCAGCCCAAGGAACCAGGGGCCCTGCACTGCAGAATTGTACACAGGGATGGACAATGTACACTATCTTTGGTTTGAACACAAAGAACCAAGGAAAGATTTTATTGTAAGGTTTGGCAGATCTTGTTTGCAGAGTCTCTCTCATTCTACCTTTCCCTCTCTTTCTCACTGTGTCCTTTACCTGCAGTTTTTTTTATTGCTGCAATTTCATTACATTTCTGTATTTTCTTGCATTTGACTAATTCAATAACAGGCTAGTTGCCACCACCCTCCTTTGAATCCCTCCATCACAATTTCTCTCTTCCTTACCCTTCTGCCTGTGTTGCACAAAGTGAAATCTTAATTACTGTTTTGTTAAAATGAAAATGTTCTGAAAGGCATTTCTTTTGCACTTCTTTTTTTATGTTCAATCAAATGATACATTTAAACATGTCTGCAGCACATGCTCTGAAACAAACAGCCAAAAATTGATGTAGATATTGATATAATTGATTCTTTTTAATAATTGGCATCTCTGCATGCTGAATGTCTCTACTGATTTGTGATCCATTCAGTGCTGGAGCTCATCAGATGATATGAAGGCTAAGCATTTTAAATAGAAGCTGGACTCACAGCTGCCACCCACAGAGTCACCGCATTGCATTGGGTAAATTAGTATTATGATTTTAAGGGATAAATACCCGTTCCACCTAATTAATCCACCACATCACAGGGCAATATGACACCAGGAGCCCAATAGATCAAGGACCACAGATCAAAGACAGCACCACTGTTAGGATCCTACACAGGCAAGAGGAAGGTTTCTTGTTTATTTTTATGTACAGATGGCCTGTAAACTAATGACTAAAGAATACAGCAATATACGCAAATTTGTTCATTGGTTGGTGACCAAAAGATGTAGCATCGTTGCTTCACCAATAAGCATGTATAATTAGGCAGTGGGGTTTCAGAACTCAAGACTTAAATTTTTAAGGCTTGTTGAAATTCCTTGTTTGGAAAAATATCTGCTTATTAGCATAATGTATGATTTAAAGAGTGTGCTTTGAATTAAACCACCATTTGTAGATTTGACTGTTGTGGTCAAACTGAGATTTGCTCGATATGTTAGCAAGAATTTTATGTTGTTGTTTTTTTTTCATTTGTATCAATGCTTCACACTCAGTAGCAGGAATACATTGATTGTTTGGTCCGGCCTGTAGCTGAGAGAGAAAGAGTGGTATTTGCAATGAAATATGAAATGAAAAGATCAGTCGAGAGCACAATTTACAGCGGCCTGCTCTTTGGTTGAAATTATGAATATTCAGCCTTGTGAGAAACTTGAGGACGGGCATGATGAAATGCTTTCTTTAAAAAGCTTCCATTCATCATGGTTGGTTAATTATGTTCAAGTCTACATTGGACAAATAATAAAAAGTTCAATGTAATCTAAAGCAACATATCGAAATTTTTATAACATCCTGTGATGGTTTATAATAATAAGAAAGTGACACACATTGTCTAATCCGCAAGCTGACATAATGAAAGAGCAAGTCATTTAGTATTTAACCCACTGGCTGTGCTCTAAAAAAATGTCACTATTCTGCCAAGTTTACCACATATTCACTGTTTACTGATGGTTGTTACACATGTGGTTTTTGCATATGCTCTCCTCTCCCACTTAAATCATCTGTGGTCCCTGGGCTTTCTTTTGACATGTGCAGTATTGATGCTGCCACTGCAGCTTAAATTTTTTAAGCAAAGAAAAGGCATGTGTATAAAATAATAATGACCATTTCAGACAGTTATATTTTTCACATCTGTCATCTCTCCTTTTCTTTCCCTCTGTGACCACCACAATAAAAAAAACTCCTACACATATCTTTATCATAGATTTGTTCATGTATTTGTTTTATGTGTTGCTGTTACGGCTGGCCAGGTTTTTTTAAATATTTCTATTTATTTTGGCTGGTGTGTGAAAGAGCATTGTAAAGAAACTGAGAAAGCATTAACAGCAACCCAATTATCAACAATTTTCAGTTTTATTACAACCCGTTTATGAAACTCAACAACTGCAGTCTCCAGCAAAGCCGGGCTTTGGACTTCCTCTCACGGGACACAGCCTGCGATGTCAGAGATCCAGGGTTGACTGGACTGACTGACTGTGGTCTTGTCTTCAATAATTCATAATGCAGTATCAAGTCCTTCATTAATATTATTTTACAAGCCATATCAAAACAGGAATATCCATTCGATAAATGCAGTATTTTCAACTGAACAGTTTGTCTATTTAAAATCATTCTGCAGAATCCTGCTGCAAGAAGGCATTTTATTGAGGGCTTGATTTATTAAAGGCAGCATTGTAGAAATTCCCACCTCTGTCAGACAACATCATTGTGAATGATGTATACATGTCTTGTGGCATAGAACCTCTTTCAAAGAAGCTTTGTTTGTTTTGTCACTGTTCCTTTGTGCAGGCAGTCTCAGCAGAGTGTAGATGTCACAAAGCATTAAGAAGTATGAGATTCAGGATGTTACATTTAATCTCCTCGACTTCCCCAGTTAGCAGAGGAGCCAAGCAGCAGCGCAGGGAGTCCCAGCATCCTGTAGAACAAAGCTGGCTGACATGATGTTTGCCTGAGGGGCCTGCACTCTCTCACTCTCTCTCACAGGCATACTCTGGAAGCGTGTAAAACAATGAAAAACCAGCCAGCTGACAGATACACTAAGCTGCAGTCACTTTGAATGACAACAGTGCATGAGAGAAGCAGTGGCAGCCCCAGACTGGGACTCAGTACAAACAGCTCCGTGAGCAGACAGAAGGCTCTATCACAGCTATCAATCAGGGCTCCTTAGATCCCGCTGTTGTAGTTTATCACATTATCGGAATACTGCAGAGTCATCACATAGTGTTTATCTTGTCAGTATATTGTCCCAAACAACAACAGCTTGTGGAGGGAATACCTGTCTGTATGTCTGAGAATGAGATGCTCTCCTTCATTTCAAAGTCAGTAAGTGGAGCACAGTGATAACTGATTATCTAGAGTGCTGCTGTGGCCTGGTGTTGAATAGGAGCAGATGCCTCCTTAGACTCTTCCGAGCACTGGGCCCCTTCTCAAGCATCCCAGTTCAATTTCCCCCCCATGTAATAGTGATCCGACTGCAAGAAGACACATTTGACCCCCACAACCTCAAAGGTTAAAGAAATTATAATCAAGGGAGTTATTTAGATTGACCTGATTTGATGCTCAGCTGATAGGAGCTGTGTGTGCTCTGTTTCAGTGTCAAATTGACCTTTTCCTGTTTATCACCAGCTCTGGAATAAGGTTTCTGCACAAGAAGTGATTGAGATTTACAAGGCCATCTGCCACTAAGAACAACATATGCACAAAATGAAACATGTCCAAGAATACAGAGCACTTCATCAACAGATTTAACACAAAAGACAATTGTTTCACTAGTAAATCCAAGCTATAATCATATTTACACAGATACAGCACAGTCTCATGGGTGTGCTGGCAGCATCACTACTGCTTCCTATACAGGTAAAGAGATCCACTCAGAAGGGTCATATGGCTCAGGCTTTGGCTCCTCCGCTCGCCCTCCTCAGCATCTCTGGGGTGCATGAGATTCTTCAGCATACACCACTTCTGTCATTAGCACATGCCAGGCTGCTAGTTGCTGCGGTTGAATCCAGGGCATGTCAGGAGCCATGTCTAGGAGCCACTTGAACTGACAAGATGAGAATGAGGGGCCAGGGGCTGGCATATGGTGCTGATTAGCAGTCAAGTTTACAGGGGTTCTCCAACCACAGAACATAATCAGATCTACTCCCAGCATCCTGCCCTCCTAACATCATCTCATATACATCAATTCCCCCAAGACTACACTGTGCCCTCTGAAAAAGAAAATACATTACATTATTTTAAACATTTGTCCCAGGAGGATTGTCTGAAACTTTACAAATATGTATTCTACGATTTTGTTGTAAACAGGTCTTTTGGAATTAATGAAAATGAATAGCAATTTTTCAGGCTTATCCCGAGGGCTTTGTCAAATGTTGATGGATTTCTGTGTGCACTGACAAGTAAAAACTAATATTGAGAAAACAAGAATTTGCAAAACTATTCTACATATTAATGAGTGATTTCAAACAGTCTATGCCTGCCCTGGATGCACCTCCTTGCCCACCAGGCACAGAGCATAACTCCCCTCAAACAAAACTTTCAGTGCCACAGTTGAAGCAGCAACATCTGGCTCCTCGTGTAGGCACTTATTAGGATCAAATTAAGTAGAAATGAATGGGATGATACATGACAGGGTGCAGATGTTCAAAGCTGTGGTGTGAAAATCTGAGGGCAGAAAACAGCTTAATGAATTCTGCGTCTTACAGCAGGGGTGAGGCTTTGGGTTCACGGGTTAGAAAAAAGGCTAATTAAATTCTGGAGCATATGCACAAAAAAATAAACGTTTGTTGCTTGTTGCTCCCCTGTTTACCCGTGGCATGCTTGGGGACAATGTTATGATTTGCAGTTAATCAGGCAATACAGGGAAGTGTAAGTGAGCGATCTGCTCTTTTGTGATTTATGAACAAATGCTTATCAGACTTGGCACACCAATATCCCCAGTGAAGTGCTTCACATATTAGAACTGTTACTCAGATGTGTTTAGATGAAAAATATTAATCTTGTGGTGCTAGCTGAATTGTTTTAAAATCAATACATGGTTATTAGGGATTTTTGCATATATTTTTAGCATTTAATCCCCGTCAATTGTTTCTCATTAGAAAATCCTACCTTCTCAGGTAATAAAAGCATAACAATTCCTGTTTTTATGTGACTACAAATTAAACAAATTCATATTCATTTTCAAAATACATATTATGTGTACATATTATGATGCATGTGTCCAAGACGAGTTGTCATTTGTCATATGGTTTATTCTTTCTTGTCTTTTTTGCACAGAAAATATTTCATCTTTGTTAGTGATGTTTTTCTTTTCATTGTTGTGGAAATGCAAAAAATACACATCATTGTTTCATGTATCAGAATAACAAACTAGTTTTAGCAATCGTAACTAGTTTAGTACAATAAGTTTGCATGTTTTGGCAAGATGTTATTGTAAACACAGAAAACAAAGGTAATGCATAAAGGACTGTCACAGAAAATTTAAATAACACTGTGAAAATCTATGGTATAACATTGGGAATCCGTGACAAAAACAGAAATGCATCAACTTATTTTGGGCAAATTTTTGCTTCACCTTTCAAAAATGTTCATTTTTCTTTAATGAGCTGGGGGATCACAAAATATTTCCCTTCTACATTGAAACCTTTCTTGATTCAGCCGACTGTTTTGTACTGACCCAAGCAAAATGCAGAACCATTGGTAGTGTCCAAGGCCTTTCTATTGGTGGCATCCAGCGGGAGTCATTCTTTTTTACAATTCCAAGTGGAGTGCAGGTGAGTTATTTCTTTGGCAGTGTTTTGCACATGACTGTGTTCCTGCATATTATAGAGAACCCTATAAAAATTTTAAGTGCAGACCCACTTCCCTGCACAGGAGACATATCATACTTTGTTCCAAGTTTTCTGACACATAAACACACATTTTTGGTAATTCACAGTTGAGCAATATACTTTTTTTTTTTTTTTTAAGTCCCTATGTTAGTTTACATACAGCCTGAGCAAATGAGAAGTCTTCACAATAGGGAAATGTGTGTGAGGTGACAAGAGTTGACAGCAAGGAAACTGAAATAAACACACATGCATACTGACATATTCGGTGTAGACAAACACACACACGCTACTGTGACTCTGCAAGTGCACTCCATCTTTCTGGGTTGGCACTTCCAACAGGAAACTGACTAACAGTATTATGTGACACCATGGAATGTTCTGGGGAGCAGCAGTCTAGAAGCACTGACCTACACCCAACAACAATACTTCTTTTTGTCCTGCCTTTCCATCAAGATCTCGAGTCCCCTCTCAAATGCAGGTGTGGTGTTTTACAATAAACATTTTTCAACAGTCATAATCAAAAGAAATGAAGTCAGAGTTATTTTGCACAAGTCAGGGGACTCGGGGGAATGACACCATTCTCTATATTCATGGAACTGGGCGGAACTGCATGCCTATGTTGATGCCAACTTTCAAGTTAAGTTTATTACGAATAGAATTTGACTGTTGAACCAATAAAAATAGGGGAAAAAATAAGACTGTAGGCTGTTTTTCAACATACAAACAAGTACTGTAGGACTTTTTTTTCCTTTCCTTTTTATTCAGCAGTATGTCTATTTAACATTTGACTTAGTAAACTGGAAAATAATTTTGGGTGGTCTGTTGGAATTATAAAATATTCATTAGGAAGCGCTGAGGCAGGATATTTAAACTGGGTGGTCATTAGGTTTAGATAATCTGCAGAGGGAAAAAACAGAACCTTAAACACATCATGTCACCATTTACTGTCTAGAATCGTGAAATCTGTATTGTTAACACTTTTTGTAGGCAAACCATGTTGTATTTATTTTTGTTTTTATGACAAATATAGTCTTTCTTCAAATTTCCTCCACATTATTATCAAATATAAGACACAGTGTCAATGAAATATGTGTAAATTGCTGTTTTTGATTGTTTTGCAGCGCTTCTCTGGACGTTCAGTAGAGAAATTTAGATTAGAGGTCAATGAGGGTGAATCCTTGTTAAGATGTGTAAAGTTTAAAGATATGATCTTTGAATACCATTATGCTGCTTAAGCAACAGTTTTTACTGTGAAATTAAGACAGAATATGCAGTGACAGAATGCAATACTTAAAGTAAGCTATTCAGAAAAGCCACTCACAGTAATATCCAGCATTCAGAAGGGTCAAAATCCCATAATTTCACTCCACCATATATATCAGTAATTTCTGATAATTTCTAAAACTAATATTCTGTTGTTTTTTTTGCCACTTTCACAAAATGATGAGAAGGAAATGTGATATAGTCACTTTTAATAAAGCCTTAATGTGCATGCAAACAATAGATTATTTTATTTCATCAGCAGTTTTAATATGATTTTCTGATTGAATACAGCAGCATTTTCCTGCTTGTCCTGATGTAAGGGATTTGAGGCTTGCCCCAGCCTTCGTTGGGGTTTCAGCTGCACAGCGGGAAGAAGATAAAAACGGGGGCTTTGCAGGAGAAAAAAAAATCACAGCGCATTAAAAACAAATCTACTGGGGGATCCACCAGCAGCTTAAGTGAGCCAAGACGATTAAAGGGTCAGTGGTCATAGACTGCAGGTCGAACGTACCTGATGCCACTCACCTTGGTCCAGAAGAGGCATTGCCAAAACCAATCTTTCAAAATCGAATGCATACTGTACACAGGAGACACTGTGAAGGTCAATGCAAAGTTACTGTAGGTAATGGCAACCGGCTCAGCAGATCTTTTGGCTTGTTAAATCATTTTTGCTGTGTATGGCATCTGGAGTTGTTTTAACAAACTTCTAATATGTAAAAGTAAACCTACAGGTAACAGAATAAGGTGAGTGGTCCATCAACAAACGTCTTCTTTTACAGCTTCCGTATATTGCTATACGGTCATGTGGTGTTAAGTTCAGATTGATGTCTGCACTGCATTTACACTCAAGGACTGAACTGATTGGAATAAAACCAGACACCATGTTAACATATTCTGCTAAATGAATGTGAAAAGTAATCCATCACCGCCAGTCTGTACATCATTGAAACCATTGAAATATGCAGCTCTGTACTTTTGAGATGACGTTGAATCTGTAAATGCTCAGAAATCCAGCAAATGTCTCCAACTGACATTAATTGGTTCTTGGATCTCTTGTACCCTCTTGTGCATTTTTTAGGTCATTTTTTCCACCAGTCAGTTCATTACAATTAAAAGCAGTTTAACAGGTTTGGCAAAACATGTATTTATACATGCACAGACCTCCACAGATACAGCAATGCAGCACTGGAGATTGATTGCTTGACTTCTCGGTTCCATTATGGATATTGATTAAGTTGAAGATCTAAATGAACCTAGACATTGGTGTTTAGTGTATTTGGAATGAACTGTAGTGTGACACAGAGCTGGTTGTTTCAAAATCAAACAAAAATAGACAGAAAAAAAATACAACACAGGTTATGTATGTACTATAACTTCTGAAAACATATTTCAAAACAATGAATTCTTGTATAAATGTAGAATCAGTGTTTCCGCTTGGTTTACTGCTTTGAAGATGCTGGGGGTTTGGCAGACAGACACACAAGAACTTTAATGACTGGCAGGGTGACAATATATAAGAGAATACTACATTGCTTTATTCCTTGTGTTGGAATAAACACACTTTATAGTAAAAGTTCCTAGAACGTGATTAGTCGGTCTTGACGCAACAGCATAAGTTTGCAACTTGCATCAGACTCAATGAACAGGGGATGCAAATCTTAGCTTCCTTAAAATCCGTACAGCCACATCATGTATTCACAAAGAAGTCTAATATTGTACACGCAGCCCCCCATCATAGCATCACAGTGTGAATGACACATGTAATAATGACATAGTAACTTAAACATTATTTGACAAGTACACTCAGCTAAGAGGTTGTTGCATTTTATTTTTATTTTCTCTCTTTTCTTAAAAAAAAAAAAAAACTTGCCTTGTCCAGCCTCATAATAGCAGAAAGGTGGTCTGAATGTGGTGAACAAACTTGCTTTGCCAAGGGGAGCTTAATGAAGGATATATGACTCCCCTTGATTATTTTTCTTTTTTTTGGATACTCTGAAGTTACTTTAATGCTGTACCTGATAAAGGGAAAACAGCCGCTACACCTGTAGAGAAATTCAACTGCCTCTGTAAAAAACAAAGCAGACATCATCAGGAGCACCTACAAGAAGACAAACTGAGAAAAAATGTATAACAACAACACAAATAACAGCAACAGCAATAAAACTGTGAAAAAATAACTGTAGCTATATTAAACCTACACAACAACACAGTGACTGTTCAAGCATGTGCATTTGTGAGTGCAGAATAATGAGAATGAGATGTGTCCTGTAATGAGTATGATGCTGAAAATGCAAGCATGCCCCTTCCAAGGATCAGAAGTTGACAAAGGGCCCCAAGGCCTGGTCAACGAGCAACCTTCACGGAGCATGAAACCCAATCAGTTAACCACAGAGATGACAACGGATCTACCTAGAGAATGGTAGAGGGAGGCCTCAGTCAAGGGCCCCAGAAATACACGCCTGAGGGGCCTGGGATGACAGTTGCCAGCCCCTGCGGACACTGGCAGGGCACAGGACTTCAGGCCCCACTAGCCTGAGACCCACCCACCACACCGGCAGGGACCCCTCCAGGCCAGATGGACTAGGCCACCCCAGACAGCCATCCACCATTAGTCAAAATGTTCCAGCCTAGCACCCCTCGTCCTTCCACATGGCTCCCATACACCATCCCCTCCTCTGAAATTCTGTTCCAAATTACACTGAGAGAAAAAAGTTAAACTTATTTAATGTCCTGAAGAAGTGAATAAAGGGCGTTTTACTCAGTAGAGTCTCTCTAAATATTCCTAAAGTACAGATCGTAGATAATATACTGCAATCAACAAAACTTACAAAACAATACTGGATTGATTTTAAGCTGTAATATGCATAGAAGTTACTACAAAACAAGAAGATTTCACTTGTTTAGCTGTGCACATTTCTGCAATGGGCATGCAATTCTTGGCATAACACACGTGTTTCCATCTTGAACCCCCTAGGAGAGTTTAGCCATTAAGAACAACAGTCTTAAAGTCGCTCCCGTCAGTCTTAAAGGGTTAAAAAACACAGATCTCTCGCTTCTGGTGGGAGTGTTCATCTGTCTATGCACACAATGTCTTGGTGTAGGTGGAACACTGTGGTCAATACAGAAAGCAGGTAGACACAAATGTCATGCTGCCAAGTATATAAGATAAATAACATGAGACTGTTTAGTTTTTAATACAATAAGTTCAAGTACAGTACAGTGGACACTGAGTTTACTGCCTTTCATCCTCTTCTTAAGGTTTTGCAAGACTACTGAGACATTTTAAGTGGTCAACTTATTGGAATGTAGTAGAACAGCAATGTTCTGGCCATCCAAAGTTGAAGTTGACCCTTTTTTGGGCACAGATAAATGAAATATTATTAATTGTAGAATTTATGAACATTTAGCCTACTGTAAACATTTTGCACTGTCAACCAATGTTGTCATAAGATCAGGTTGAAAACTATTAATGACTCATTATTTTCAATAGCCTTTGTTGGCTCAGAAAAACATTGCTTTAATACTATAAGTATGAAAATGCATGTTTGATGCTATAAAAGTGAAATTTATTGAGTTAACACATTAGGAACACGTTTTCCTGCCATAGTTTTTCTTTTAGTGAAACACAGATGGTGGACTGCTGTGACTCAACATTTCACTGTATCAATAAAGGCCTCTCTCTATCCTCTTTCTGGTGTCACTAGTGGTGACTGTGAGTGGCTCTCCAGCCAAAGACCTGCTTTATCAAGCAGCCAATTTAACAAGACAGCTTCTTTCATGCTTCTTGGCTTCACAAGTGGTAATGGATTTCCTCAATGAGCGTCTCTCTTTCTCCAGGTTTCACACTTTGTACGGCTGGGCTCTACTCCAGATCAGATCTTTTGCCACTGACTTTGATTTCCTTAGGTAAGTGATCCATCGCTCCAAGCCTGACCAACATTGCCTGAAATTTGGCCTCACTTTGGCTTTCTGTGTCTGATATTGTACACTCTAACACAAAGTGAAGTAGCACATCTAAGTAGCCTGTCACTCCACCATTTTGCCCTTCGAGCAAAACCCATACCTGCCCAATTTCCAAGTTTCCTCCGTCACCTCCTATGGCTTCCAAGCAGTATAGAGTAGTAGAAGCAGTTCAGCTGAGACCCGTCTCCACAGCAAACGGTAAACAATACGTAATAAGTGTATTTGAAGAAGCTAATTATGTTTTCGTCACTATATACAAAGATTGGCAGTTTAGATCTAAAGGAAGAAGACTGAGGAACTGAACAGATACTTTCACTCATATCGTCACGGCCAATGTGTTACAATTTAGGAAAATACAGTTCTTAATTTTGTTGTTGTTCAGTACCTACACCATGAGAATAAATTGTCAATATGAGTGTCTTGAACACTGTTGCATCTCCAGTGGGTTGAATTTGGTAGTGCGCTTAATTATGGACTTTGTTGGGTATTTTGTTCTGTGCAAAATGAGGTATTATGAATCCTCTAGGTCAAACAGATTAAAAGCATCTTATTTTAAAAAAAAAGAAATGTAATACAAAATTTTAAAAAGAAGGTATACACACCCCTAGAAAAAAAAGCCCAAAGGAGAAAAAGAGGGTTGAAAAAACATGTTAGCATGTGTATTAATGTTTTCCTTTGGATTTTAGGTCAGCACAGTGGTGGACTTGAGCAACTCCACTTATTTGACCTTCATGATAAGCAAAGTCTCAATGCTTAGATCCAACAACATATGATGTACTTCATGAATAAATATAGCATAGGTCAAGTCACCCCCATGGAATTTTAAACATAGGAGAAAGAAGACCCCTTAAGAAGAACTCTCTAATGAACCATGCTCCCAGTGGACACAAGACTCGCAGTAGTTTCAAACATCAAAGAATACCAGAATTAATTGTAGTGGGTCTTTACTGACTCTTACACACAAATTATAAAATCCTTTAAGAGTATTTTAGCCATGCATACTCTGATAAAGTTATTGATTGTTTATGGTCACAAGAGAGACATATAGTAAATGATAGTAATTTCTAACATCTCCTGTTCCCTGGGGTGGTGTATTTATGTTTATGTATCACTTGTTTTACACATTTTCACAGTTTCCTTATAAACAAATAACATTAAAGGTAGGGTGGATGATCCAGTTCCAGGAGCATTTTTACTATATTGCTTAACTTCCCCTTCACACCCTGATTGCAGCCAATTAAGTAAATGCTCTAACATAGAAATAAAATATTTTGGTCACCTGTGGAAAGGACAGGACTGAAAAAATATCATCCAATCATTTTAAAAGGCCTGTTCTAAACGATTGGATGGTGATAGTCAAACTCAGCTGCCATTTGTCTCTACCCCTCTGCGCATTCCCCTCTTCGTGCATGAATTGCATGCTAGAGTCTTGGAGCACTTGTAAACAAAAGGCAACATACTTGCTAGCTATATTACCTAGCATACTACATCAAAATACAGAACTTAAACATAAGGAATATTATGGCAGAAAAGGTGCTGATATTGAGTCAGTAAAGAAACTGAGAGAAGCTGCTGCAAAGAAAAAAGGTGAAGGACAGCAGAGCAAGAGCAGAGTGCACTGCACAATATTGTGAAATATTGTTCCACATATACAGTTTAGCATTATTTGTAAACTTGAAAATGAGCTTTGCTGCATTTACTGTCTGTATCAGTCACAGAAAATCCAGTGGTTTTGCATCTTTCCATAAAACTGCAGGCTTACAATGCTTTGCTTCAATGCTTGTTTTGCTGTGTGACATTGAATTCAGCTCAGTCACAACGTTTGTGAAGGACTTTTTTAAATTAGTGTTACTGGCAATGTTTTTTCCGCTGGACCACAAGCTAAGAATGTGTACATTTTGATCTGAATTTCTTACTGTTGGGATTTTTTTTGAATAAGAAGCTAATCTTTAAGGTTGTACATTTAATCACAACATTTATCGATAATCAACAGAGGCGTTACCTGAGAAGTCCATATTTTGTTAATCTAGGGTATTACCTTTTATTTATTATTCTAATTACCTTTTCTGAATTTTTACTAACCTATATCTGAGGTTTAAGAAAAGAGACAGCCCCCCTCCCAAAAAAAAACAAAAAACAAAACAAAACAACAACAAAAAAAGCCAACAACAAAAAAAGCCAACAACAAAAAACAGGAAGACAATGTTTCAGGAAGGCATAATACTTCAAACCACAAAGCATTACATCCTTAACTATAGGAGCCAATATAGGGGTCTGGAAAAACTGCATTACAGTTTAGTGGACCAGTTGAAAACTTTTAAATCCAAAGTCTTAATATAAAACAGACGGCAAGGTTTGATTTTGCTGCAGTGATTCCAGGAGTGAACATGTGTCTCAACAAGGTGCCAAATTTCTGACAACTTAGAGATTCAGGGCACTAACACCATTTATCCTCTGAATTAACAACATAAATGGACTGCAGTTATTCATTCAAGTCTTTTTTCCAGTGCAGTGCAACTTTTAAAAAAGTGAGTCAGATGATTTTTTCAGACAAGTACTTTTATATCTTCTGAGCACAAAACCACAGCGGAGGTGACTGCCAAATCCTCAAATGAAATGTGCTATAGTTAACAGCAAAACCAATAAACTGATAAATTAATATGTTTCAATATGATCTCAATTCCGTTTTTATTTTCATGCGTTATGCACATTATATTTAAGAATACCCACAGCTTAAATGAATTTGAAACTTCACTCCAATGTTCATTATTATTAAGATATTTTCCAAATCCTATGCAGCTGAATGTTATATTTCTTTCTTCTGTCTTCCTCTTTTCCCTTTCCCTTTTTCCTCCACCAAGGAACGGAGGTTGTTTTTTCGGCGTTGTACGTTTGTCTGTCTGTCTGTCTGTCCATCTGTCCATCTGTCCGTCTGTCTGTCATTAACATAACTCAGAGAGTAATGGCAGAGTTTGATTAAATTTTCAGGAAATCTCCGAAATGGTATAAGCAAGTACTGATTAGATTTTGGGGGTGATCCAGATCACCGTCTGGATCTGGGAATATTTTAAGGATTCTTTACTATGGGGAGATGGGGATCATTTGGTCATTACAGCTTCTAACTCAACAGATAATGCCCCAAAAAAAGAGGAAGAAAATAAAAAATACAAGATGACATCACAGTAGATGTTGTTTGACATTGTTTGACTGGGATGTTGATATTTTGGATCTGGTGATCCAGAAGGTTAAAAATATAGAGATACTGGGTGGACTGTTGGGCCTTTTTTCAGGTGAGTGACCCTGGGACTTGTCATGGTGCTTGTAGTTAATCTTTTTATGCTTCATTGTGCTACTTAACATGTGTGTCATTCTTGGCAGAATAGATTTTAGGATCCTTTGTCATGATATGTATTAGTTCGTAGTAGTAGTTTGATAATAT
>JBBBVU010000001.1:16596140-16608969 GCA_037177055.1 Atherinosoma microstoma | reverse complement strand
TGGACAGGTCGCCAGTCTATCACAGGGCCACACAGAGAGACAGACGCACACACTCACTCCTAGGGAGAATTTAGAGTTACCAATTAACCCATCATGCATGTCTTTGGACAGTGGGAGGAAGCCGGAGTACTGTAATGTTGCGGACTCTGTCTTTTATAGCTCTTGCATTCAGACAAATGTTCTGCTCTTTTACCTAAGAGCTGTAGCGAACATTTATCGGCTAGCCCCATGTCAGAAGAGCGGAAATGTTGCGGCACGTCGTTTTGCTTGAACGCAAAGAAAATGTTTCTGACAAGTCGCAACACAAAGACGTCTTACCCTGTTTCGACGATCCGGAACATTTCCCCATATGTGTACGTAGCCACGCCGTTAAAAGTCTGTGAGGAAGTGATATGTTTGAAAAGACAGCTCCAGTAAAAGAGCAGATGGACTTTACCGCACATATTCCGCAATGCAAGTCTGAAAGCGGCTGTACAGTTAAATTGCCATTGTACTTTAAATAACAGCTCCAGCTGTTCTCTAATCAAGAGACAACATGTTACAGTACTTTTGTTTTTCCCATTGTTTTTGTCCACATTCTTCATTAAAAGGCATAAATATCTGACTGTAGGCCAAGGCGGGATCAGCCAGCAGCAGCTTTGA
This sequence comes from Atherinosoma microstoma, assembly GCA_037177055.1. Classification (NCBI taxonomy): domain Eukaryota; kingdom Metazoa; phylum Chordata; class Actinopteri; order Atheriniformes; family Atherinidae; genus Atherinosoma; species Atherinosoma microstoma. Next base: position 16,608,327 of record JBBBVU010000001.1, on the reverse strand, counting down.
GTCAGGTCATGGAGCACAGCTGCTCCTGCTCTGGAGCTGGAAGCTGGGACTGATGCAACGCTAGGACTGAGGCTGTTGAGTGCTTCTCGATGGAGGAGGAACCTATGGCAGCACCCACTCATTGAGAAGAGTAAACGATACGTGCTTTCACATCAGTCTCTAAAAGTCTCCAATAACAGTAGAAAAAGTTGCTAGATTTGTCACCTGTTGCTCCAGGGGTCTAAAAACTTGCAAAGCATAGTTCCAAAGTTGTTAAGTTGGCCACAGTGCATTAGCCGGGCTCTGACATGTGCGTCTGTGAAATCGGTGTACCAGAAATCGTGCATTGACAAACTTTCCATGTTGTTTGGAATTCAAACTGTAATTCAATGTGTTAATTTTAAAATGTGTTCATTCTTTTGTAATTCATTGTAATGTACGTGTTAAAGTCCCACCCCTAATTAGGAGATTAAGATTTCATGAACTTCTTTGTGACTGTATTGTTTTATCAGTTTATGATCCACCAAAATTCATCTGTTCTTTATACCTCTCTAACACCTTGAGTAAAAGCAGGCGTGCCATTCCACAACCGATTATTCAAAGCCAGTTAAGTTTTATTGACATATTCTAGATGTAAATGACGTAAATTATTATGATGACACATTTGTCTGTTTCTCATCTCATAAACTCTCAAGACATCAAGACCTCAGAGTACACTCATGTTTACAACAATGGGCCCCTTTACATTTCATAAATATATTATTTCTGCACCTATAAGAAGATGGGAACAAAGTGGTTGCATCGTTAAGGTAGCTGACTTTAATCCCCATATGAAAAGACAACATTCCTTCTGCTCCTATATCTTCATGTTAAATTCATTTTATAGCACTGTGTGCTATCAGAGCTCACTGATATTTTGTTTGCACACATTCTCTTTTGGTGTTATTTCCCCTGAAGGAGGTGATGATTTAACAAAAGGCCTCATTTAAACACCAAGACAGTGTTGTGCACACTGATAGTGTATTTAATTCAAGCAAATATTAACATTGATCAAAATGTGCTTGGCCTCCTAGACAAGCAAACACGCAAAATGTAATCTTACGATACTGAGGACTTTGTGTGCTTGGCTTGTATGTACGAATGTCCATTTGCTTTGGCCAAATACCTAATGTATTTTGTAAAGCTCTTTACACAAGTATCACATTGAGAACTGGGTAGTTACCTATAAAAGTGGTGGTTTTTAAAATAATTTTCTTCTGTGTTAGTCTTCCAATCTGTCATATAAAGCCCCCCCCCCAAAAAAAAAGAATTGCTTCCAAGAAGACTTCAGTCTTAAAAATGCTAAGAAACTTCTGAAGTTTTCATCTGAAGTGATACTGAAAAACATTTAAATGCTGAAACAAAGACAGTGAAGTCAGACAAAATGCTTTTGTGAGCCTTCTCAAATTTGTAGGATGTGTTACTAGAGATTTTTCTGTGGCATCAGATCTTTTTTTTTCTATAGCTGTCTTGAACAAACTGAGACAAATAGAGATCTTTTGCATTTTCCAAGTTTCCAACTTGAATATAATGCTGTAAGCAAACATCTCTATAGAGAAATATGCCTATTAAGATTATAAGAGCACTTATATGTTCCAAATAGAAGTCTGACATTATAAATGTAATTCTATAAGACAGGTGCAATGATTCGACCACAAAAACATGTGCATATCATATGAACTGAATTATAGAAATTACAGATGTACCTCACAACCTCTGAAAACGTGATGATGAATCCCCTTTTTTCTAACTTCTGGCTGATAAATCATCAGACTGCTCTGGCAAAGTATCTTGCTTGTGAAAAATGCATGAATTACTAATTAATGAGGCATTCTAGCAACATTTACATATTCATAAAGGTGTGTCATTCACATATGCATGAGAGAGCTCAGTGATAGCTTTGAGAGAATAACACATATTCTAAGAAGGAAACATTTATTTAGTTAAATTCTTCAAAAAGCTGAGGGAGCAGAGATGCTTTCAAAAGGGAAGAAAAAAAAATATTACGCATTTATTCTTTCCCATAGAAATGCAGTCAAATGCTTTAGAAGACAAATGCACTGAGGAGGTGCAATGATTTGAAACAGCCTGCAAAATTACATTTTCTGAAATATTGTCCCATGTGGATTTTCAAAAGTTCATTTAGCAACCCAGTGTTCCTAACAACTGGGCTCAGAAAATGTGATTGATTTGGATAAACAGAAATACATTTTCAGCGTCATCTCACATTAGTAAGGAGATACCAAGATCACGCTTGGAAAAATAATCCACAACGTATCCTTTTTTGTTTAATGCATGTTTTCAAATAAATCTGACCTGGGCAAATTCCCAGAGGTTACATGATGTATTTCCAGTCTGAGATTGTGGCTTGTACATTTACTTTACATTTATAGATGTATTAAGTTTCTCTAGTTTAGTTTTTTTGTGTGTGTTATCTGAAACTATTTTGATGCTTAATATGAAAATCACTCCACGGATAAGTAATTATTATTCCCTTTTTTTTTTGCATTGTTAAAATCAACTATGATGTCAGCCTTTTGGAGACAAACAGTTTCAGTGAAGCGGGTCCAAGATTGCTTGGCTGATGTTGAGGCCTGTCCCTCTGCTGAGAGGGCCTCTCCATTGTTTCAACCCTTACACAAGGGCTTTGTGAAAGTGGTCCTGAATATGGGTCAAAAAGCACAAATAACATTCAGATGGTTCCTAGGCTTTCCTCCCAGCTATGCACCAAAGAATGACAAGTCCAACAAAACCATGTCGAGTTTTTCACCCTATGCAATTGTCTTTTCACATTAACTCCAAGCTGGGCCTTTTCAGGAAGGCCAGAGTTGTGTCAGGCCTACTCGGACACAGACCAACTCCAGCAGCAGGCTTGGCCTGTTCAAAATACCATGCAGAGTCTGATTCACTCCTTTATCTCAGTACAAAAATGGCTCTTGGATGCATTGTATAAAATATACAAAAAAGGGAACACAAAGTATCGAGTAAGAATGGTCTCTGTGGCCAAACAGGCACATTCATTTCCAAGTAAAATCCTATGTCCAACATGGCATTGTTTTAGCTAAGCACAGGAAGTATACATGTATTTCCCAAGGTTGAAAATTTTGAAGTAAAGGAACTGAACAATTGAGTAAACAAAAGATAAAGAATGTTTTAAATACAGAGACCAAGAATGTTTGGATGATTATCAAATTGTCTCCAATGTCAGTTAAAGAAGATAAGTAGAATATTTTGTAGAAGATAATGGGGACAGAGTTCCAGACCCCAAACAAAAGGCAGGTTGATTGATAAGGTTATTGAAGATGCAGTAAAGCTAACAACAAGGATGGCATTTCAAGATACTTAAGTTTGAGTTTAACCTTGCAGGACTTTTGGAAGGCACTTCTGAGCATCAGGCGCAGGGTTTTGGCAGCTGCACAGGGAGCCTGGTGGGTCAGCCCTTCTCTGCGAGCTGCTACTCCACACTAATCTATTTTAAACCATCTGTGAAATTAGCAAGATTTTCTAAGTCCTTCACCTCTAAGGATTAAAACATAGCTAAGGGTGTGGGGTGTTCTTACATACTGTTCATGTATACATGTTTGATGACTCTGGAGATCAATCCCAACATGTTTCTTTTTCTTTATTCACTGGTGTTTAAAATACATAGAAAGCAGGAAAAAGATATTAAACATCTGGTTGAGGTTGGCTCATGGGAGTACAGGAACAGATATGGATACAATATTGCATTTAGAATCATTTTAACTTAAGCATGAACATCAGAAAAATAGAACATCAGTGTTGCACTTTTGTACATCCAGTAACATCACTGCAACCAAGTCTCAGCTGTTTTACAGAGACATACCTAGGCATGCAGTACTTCTGCCAAACCCCGTACAATGAAGTCATGAGTCAACTCTAATGAGAAAATCAGATAAATAGCAGCTGTTCTTGGGGAAATGGTGCTGTCTGACGGATTCACTGGGTGCAACGACTGTAGCATTCAGAGGATCCAAATGAGTAAAATATTGTTCCAAGCGCCCCTGACTGCTCCCCTTCCCTCTGGTGTTTAGTCATCAGACTTGTGAAATAGCAGCCCTGCCGCTACACGACAGCATTGCTGTATTAATTATTTTGTGCTGTTCACACATACACATCTTTGTTCAACAGTGACAGTTCATCCAAAGAGGCCACTTACACACAGCAGCATTACAAACCATAGCTCACCACGCACCCAATTATTCCTTAAACTGTTTATTTGAAATCTACAATGAAAAGCAGTTAAAGGAGATTAAAAGAAGGAAAATGAGACAATATTACCAACAAACCAGTATTGTGCAACACACTCACTTGCATAATGATGCAAAGACAAATATTAAAGCACCAAGCTTTTCTCCATGCTATTAGTTGTCACACGGGCTTAGAAAATTACTATAAGATTTATTGTACTAAGGTATATGTCTAGTTTTCCATTTACAGCTGGAGAGCACTAACATAGGCATCTATAATAGACAGTGACGTTAAACTGTGCCTCTCCTCTGCACTTCTTTCTTTTCTTTCTATTTAAAAAAAACAAAAACTATAAAAACTGGACGTCTTTGCAGGTTTGTATCAACACTGGTTCAAAAGTTATTTGGGTGGTTTAACTCCTTGGATTAAGAGAAAACAGGGTGCAAAACTCACCATTATCATGATAATAATGTACATTACGTGGCATAGATCCAGAGAAGAATGATGGGTACAGTCTGGGTTTACAACTCTCAAGATGACCTCTGTCTCTGGCAGACACACCTGTCTTAATAAGCACACACACTCACACACTGAGCTGCCTGAATGCCTGCTTTCTGGAGGTCAAGGAGCCTCAGAACATGTGGATTTGCAAGTTGTTCTTCAAACCAAAGCACAGTAATTGAGATAATGTTGTCTTTTGCACTCTGATGGAGGGATCAAGGTGATCTTTTTGTTAAAATTTATATTGAAAAAAAAATTGTGGCTGCTGTGTCATTGTAAAATATTTTGTTTTGAATGTGCATGTGTGTAATAAGTATCCCTCTGCAGCACACGTTCATGATATTACTTACATTACAAATGTACATTACATATTTCATTGCTTTAGTGTACTAGATATACTTAGGTTTTTTTCAATCTTATCAGCTTCCGTCAATATTTTCACAACATCCATTACAATGCAATATTATGTCCTGTGCACTTTCCACTGATTGCCATTACATGCACAGTTGAGTCCAGCTATGGTTTCAGCTAAACCCGGTCATTTAATTGGACAACCATTCTTGTCTCAGTAAACATGCACAGAGAGGTAAGTGAATTATTCATGGATTTACATCTGGCTGTGTGAACGGTGTGCAAAGACTGTTCAAGACATTCAGCCCCTTCTGACTCGCTTTGAGAAAGATTATTGTACCTTTAAGTATAGCCATTCACTGTGCAACTGTTGTCTTTAAGTTACTTTATTAGGTTTTTTGGGTCCGATTGTCAGTCTGAATATGCTTTACATCATGGTAAGTTTGACACAGTCTTAATGGGTTTTTTTCTCACATTTTCTAACACATTTAGTCATCTGACAAAAGAAACAGAAACATATGGGAATGAGAGTAGCTTCATTGTAAATTTGGCTGGATTAATTTGCATTTATGTTTACTGTTAACTGAAAATATAAAGCATGTGGGGTGAGCCTCATTCTATTTGAGTTTACTTAAACATGTACATGCAGGACTTATTCATCCTCTAACCACAATAATCTGATTGGGTTTTGAATTTGTACAACATGGGTCAGGTTAACATTTTTACATGCATCTTAATAGTCTGGTTTTGGCAAAAACCAATGTTTTTTTTTTCCAAGTGTCATGTTAATGCAATAAGTCAGGTTTGAGGAATACTTTGTGTATACATATTGTGGTTGAATGAATAATACCATGAGGACTGGCTGATTCATTGTGGAGTAGAATTGCACAAAATGTGAAGTTTTTTTTTCCCTCTTCCTGTTTATCACTGAGGAACATTTAGAGAAATGTTCACTAGATGACCTGCCAGATCTACTTGTTTGCTTTGTTCAGGTTAGTTTTGCAGCTATTTCCAGTTAGTCAGACAAGCTGCTAGTTGGGGGGATTGGGGTTGGGGGGGGGCGGGTGCTCAAAATTCAGACTGAGTATGTGTTCAGAAATGTATTAGCACTGCAATAAAAAGGGGAGCCCTCTGGTTTATTTTAGTATATTTATTTGAGTAAGACCACAGCAGATGTTCTAACACTTATGGCTCTGGCAAAACGACAAACAAACATAGGATCAACTTAGTCATTTGTCTAATGCGTTTAGTAGGATGTATGTAAATTCAGTGATGGAAGACCTGACCAGATCTCCCTCTCAAGCAGAAAAAGCATTTCCATAATTTTGAAATACGTGGTTCCAATTTAAAGTCCTTCTTTCCACATCTTGCTTAAGCAGAAGTATAGAAATAACGGCAAAAGTAAGAGTAAAAGTATTCATTAGACACAGAAATTGGTTTATATGTGTTACCTGCTTTGTTTTTAAGCAGCTGTATGTAAAACTGTTTTAACATGAATCAAAATCCTGTCAAAATGTAAACACCTGCTATAAGACATTTTTCTATGCTGCTGACTAAATACATAACTTGTTTTAGGTATTCTTACTTTTAACAATTGTTAAGAAAACCATAAAACTGTACTCAAGTGATATACCTGTAAACCTAACGTTGCCTATGCGAGTATTATAAAATAAATTGCTTTGTAATGCACATGACACAATACTGCTCTTTACCTCACATAGATGAGTTTAGAAGTGATAATGATCATCATGCTTTTTGCCATTAGGTTATTTACACAAGGACTAAAATAGTATGAACAACTACAGTGTGTTTTCTTTTATATTAAGCTCTAAAATTCACAGGCATACTACCCACACTGGACTTTTTGGATCATGTTTTTTTGTTTAGTCTGCTCCTAACATTCCTCTTAATCTGTTTTTTGTTTTTATTTTTATTTTTCCCAGTGTCGATATCGAAAAAAATCTAAATTCAGACCATATCTGCGCTTTGTATGATGGCATCTGAAAACTGTATAAACATGGCATGTCTCCTGAAGCTGTAAGTTAAGTGTATAATAACCCTGCCTTTGAAAATTGCTCAGAATATGTTTGCTCAGTATTCCAATTATATTAGAAAAACACTGAAATACTATAAAATATAATCCAAAGAAAACAAAGATATTTTCGTAAAATGCACATTTTCATTTTCTTAAGTTAGCTGGGTTTTTTACTTATAAACTACTACAGGTCTTTATAGTTACATTAGAATAACCACCTGTAATTCAAATTCAATTGATCAAATGGTTTTACTTTATTAGTCCTGTTAATTTATCTAAACTGTGTTCAAATTACAAAAACAGTAAGAACGTGCACAATTGACAAAAAGGGCTTTTATTTGTCCTTTCTTGCATGTCCTGTCTAAGATCTGTGGTGATGCTTAGGAATAATAGACATCAACAGTAACATAGTCTGTAAAATAAATTGAACATTGAACATATGGATCATTCTGTTTTGACAAAAATGTTTAAAGATGGTAAACTAGTCAGGCAAATAATGTGCTGGGATTTTTACCTTGTCTTTTTTTGTGCAGTCTGATGTGTTATTGGCTTACATCTGTTAACAGTGTTCAGTTAAAACTTCCCCCCTTTAGCTGTCTTACTCTGCAGACTGCAGACAAAACAATTCCTCCACAATAAAAATAATTACTCAAATCTTAAAACAAAAGTATCTTTAATTCTTAAGTGTCAACAGCAGTACAAAAGATGGAGTGATGTGAGAAGCTTTCTGCAACACAATTTTTGTATCTTTTACAGAAAAAGGAGGAGATTCTTGAGGTAAATGAGCTAAAACAGGCAGTTATTCAGCTCCACTGCTGCACTGATACAGAGCGGGCCAAGACTTACAGAAAAACGCAGTTAGAAGATGTCTCAAATGATCCTGTGGGGACAATTTAATAATTTACAGTATACACATTGCTATGGTGCAAAGATGCACCCACAAGTGTCAATCATTGGTTTGTTTTTACTTGATATAGTGTATTAATACTACAAAAGGCAAGGAGAGGGCTCTCCACACACACCAATGTAAAATAATTCACCTTAAGTTTACCTCACGTCAATACTGCACATGGAAACTAAAGACTTGCTGGTGTACACTTTGAAGCCAAGCAAAAAAAACAACAAAAAAAACCAACAAAAATAAAATTATTTTTCTCTATTTTTCAGTTTTTTTTTCTTTTTAAGCAATAATAACCCTAGCAAATAATTGACCTTTGTTCTGTATAAAGAAGAATGTGAACACAAATGTGATGGCAACATTTCTTTTAAGTTGAATTAAAAACTTTACATTGGACTGTACAAGATATTATGATAAACTATTTACATATTCAGACATAAACTTTTTTTTTTAAAGCAGCAACAAACACTATGTATTTCATTTTCTCTAATAACACCCAAACAATACTTGCCGTGGGCCTAGGTACCTGCCAAGAAAGGGGGAACAAAAAACAAACAAAGAAAAAAGGATTTCTACGCAGAAAATAGTTTCAGGCTGCCAGCAAATTCAAAACAGTGGCTCCAGTGATAGAAGAGCCCCACACAGTGTTGCTTGAAAAGACAACTCTAAAAAGCAGAGTACCAAAGGCAACTAAAAATGTTGCCTTGAACAACAAATTTTACACTTCTGAACAGCAGCTAGCATGTCAGTCCAGCATGTCAGTGAATTGTGCTGATTAAATTAACACAGAGAACATTCCCATCATATACAACACAAATTTCAGACAGAAAAAAAAAAATACAGTAAAGTTGAGACAGCGTCGAAGCTTTTGTCTTCAGTTCATTCAAACCATCTGCAAGACTTACAAGTGAAAAAGAGGAACAATTTGTGAGGGATACATTTGCAGATGGCTGATGGTTGTAGACATGTTCATTAAAAATCGGCTGCATTATAAAAAGATAGCAAAGTGAGAGTGAACTAAGAGAATGCACAATGTCTGTGCATTTTGCCATGTTAAAAGAAATAAATACTTGCAGACTCCCACATAAAAAATTATCTTTTTTTAAAACAGTCATACAAAATTTAACAAAAAAAAAACACCTTTGTTTACTGAAATAATGTCAATGCAAGCCAAAAGCATGCAGATATTTTCAGATGATCTCATTTCCCCATGAACAAATTGCCACATACTGTGAGCGCTCGAATAAACACAAAACACAAGTGAGGATACAGCATACTGTTTAGATTGTATCATGGTTGGAAACAAAAGATTGAATAATTCTCTACCATCAAGTGCTTGTTTGAATTAGTACCTTGCTTGTTACGAGTGTGATGAGAATAATTTTGTCGGTGCACTGAATATTTAACTCAAGAAAGCAAGTTGCTTCTTTCCGTCTCAGGATCAAAACTGTTCTCGTCCTATAAGCAGAAAAATTCAGCATCTACACGAGGTACAGTGACTTGTCAGATGTTTAAACAAATACAAAAGACATGAAAGAGAAACTAAAATAGAACAGCCAAGTACATAACTTATACTTAACTAATAAACAAAAATATATACTATGTTATATTTACAATAAAATCTAAATGAGATGGTGAACTCACAGAAAAACATTTTTTAAGCTCCAATTCAGCATTTTTTTTCTATTTATCTATCTGATTGTCCATGTTTTTTTCCTTTTTTTTTTTTCAACTAACAATTTTAGAGCCGGCAGTGGCTAATAATAAATACAATATGTTGATACTCTACAGTTTTGAAATACAACATACAATGTACTGAATTCTGGTGTTTCACGGCTCTATGAGCCTGCTGTTGAATTTTCTGCTCACTTTCTTGTGCTGAGTCTCTTCCCAAGGCAGCCCTGAAGCTTAAACAAAGTGTTCATTCATCACACGTGTCTTTGCATAAATACACAAAATAAGAAGACAAACAAAAACATAAAGACTTGAACCTGGTAACTTTGACAGCAAACCCACTTGAGTCCAACTGGGAAATTTTGTTCATTCATGGTGTTTTTCCTCAAACAGCTTCACATTAATCAGAATTGATAAAAATACAATTTATATCCAGTGCTTGTAACACTTCTGAAACATTGTCTCTTTTTGAGTTCATGTTGTCCATTTTTTCCTTTTTTTCTTTTTTGTGTGTTTTTGCTATATAAGCACAGTCAAGTTTCAGTTCCACGAAGAGTCCTTTTTAACCACCAGCCCACTAATGCAGTGTGGCAGGGTCATGAAATTATTTACAATCACATACAAATCAATCTAACTACCAGCAAACAGTTTGAAAATACCGAAAAGGTTGACTTTGAGGGAAATCCACTTAAGTTTGTTCATAAAGAGCATCCTTAAATTGTTCTGTACCTCCAAATGAGAACAATGTAGAAAACATGCAATGAAAAAAAAAATACAAAAGGAATTATCAATGAGGTGATTAAAAAAAATGTACATGAATTATGTATAAATGTTTCCAAAAGTTGAAACAACACAAATCAGCACTGAATAGTGTCTGAAAATATGAGTACAGAGTGCTAAAGAACAAGAAAGAGCCATCTGTACCAATCAGAGCCAGGAGAAAAATGCAGTGACCAGCAGTAGGGATCTTGACTAGTTAAAGCCAGTGACCAGCCATTCAGGTCCTTCAAAAAGCTCTGCTCTCTCTCTGAAATGGACAGGTTCAAGGACAAGGGAGGGGAATAGCTGGACTCATGCATTAATAATGCTGTATTTCAGATGATACCCAGTCGTCAGTCATTTTAATAATCCCCCACAGCTTGATGTACTTGTTCCATCTGCTCGCCAGTGCCTGGTGATTGGGCCAGGGTGGGAGCCCTGTTGTGGCCTTACTTCTAGCACTTTGATGGAGAGCACAATGAGAGACACACACCCCATTTTTATTGTTTCCCACCCTTCCCTGCTGCTTCCTCCTTCTCTGAGCCAGATGGCGCCCCCTGGGTGCTGAGGTTGCCACAGGCCGGGGTCAGAGCAGAGCATGGCAGGGAGGAGAGCCACTTAGACCTTCTGCTCCATAGAGGATCCGAGTCTCAACATCAAGGCCTTGACCGCTAACGTTATTTTTTCTACCTGCAGTCTCCAGAAGGTCACCACAATTAGGATAGAGAATTTGTGTTGCCTGTTCTTGTTTCACTGCATTTAGTCTTTTTTGTGTTAGAGATAAGCACATTTCAAAAGCTGATTAAATGATAAGAAACTGCTAAATAAGGCTCAAAGGTGACAGAATTTCTTTAAGTGCACAAATTGAGAGCTTGGTGTTACAAGTCACTTTTATCATATGTTCACAAAATGGTAAACAATCATGACTTTACTCTTCACTCTTTTTTTGTGGAAGTACTGGCAAACTGTCACTCCTTTCAAGATGACTTCAGTAATCACTGCATCAACCCGATGACCGTGCTGCTCTTTAAGACTTCTTAGTGTCAGTTTAAGATTTACAATGTCTAAAAAAAATTACATTTTAAGACCTAAGACTTTAAACATGTCATCCAAATGGGGCTAAAGTGTTTAACAGAATGTACTGTAGTCTTTCAGCTACACATTGTACAACATCAATTTGAGATTGTAATGCCACCAAAGCTTCCCTTCGCCTCTGTTCCAATCCCACAGATTGGAGGCCTTTGGCTCTTTAGCATTCTGGCCTGATTACAATCACTCTGATTAAGATCTTGGTGAGTCAAACTGGGTTGCAGAGCTGGAAACGAGTGAAGGATGCCACGGTGCACTTTTTTGACTGGGATGAGGAAATGAAAAGGCTGGCCCATGTCATTGATGATCACTGCATTGACCTCCCTGGAATACAGCTAGTAACACAAGCTTCCATCCCCAGATGTAACGTATTATAACCTCCTGCAGAGTTTGCTTCCTCCGAGTTCCTGAGTTTCATTTGTTTATTCTGTGAGGGTAAATTAAAGAAAGACTGGATAATGAAGCTGCATTAAGAGATGAAGAGATTGTCTAAGACTTACAAAGCCTCTCTTGAAAGACTTTACAGGTTTTAGAAATGACTTGAAATGTTTGGCACTTCCGCACTAAAATATGCAGTTTTGTAATAATAATAATAATAATAATAATAATAATAATAATAATAATAATAATAATAATAATAATAATAATAATAA
>JBBBVU010000001.1:16550892-16583622 GCA_037177055.1 Atherinosoma microstoma | reverse complement strand
CTGTGTTCGATATGCAAAATATTTTGTTTTTTTGTTGTTGTGTGCATATATATATATATATATATATATATATATATACATATTATACAGGACAGCACTTTGCATACTACAATATAATGCTCTAATTACACTAAGTATTGCTCCCTTGCTATGCTAATTAATATCAGACGATCTGCTCAATATGGTACCACAAATTTTCATAAAATTTTTATATACTGAGTTTAATATACTTATTGGTTATAAGTTTGTAAATTTATATCTGTGAGTTAGAAATATAGTTGAAATTGGGGCCATAAATTATCTGCATAGTACCAAGGTTTTGTTTTAGGGTTGGAAAATATTCAGTGAACTAATGCTTCTTTACTGCCCACGCATCAAGTGCTGTGATAAATTAATGGCAGTTTTATTATTTTATAGTGTCATTAAATTTTTACTGATCACTCTGACACAGAGGAGTAGCAAAGGACATGCAGTATCTGGGGAAGCTAGCCATTCTGCCATGAGAAGAGATGGAGGTACTGAAAAAAAGGAAGCCTATCAGTATATGGCTGATATAAAAAGGTATCTATAATGCACAATACATGGGAATAAGAGCAAGACAAACAGATAATAAAGGTGATCATTTCTAACATAAATAACTTAACTTAAGAGAACATGAAAAGAAATCAAAGGCAAGGTAAAGATAAAGAAACAGGAAACAAAAGATCTAACAGTACGCATTATTTCCCTACAACTCGGACCACAACCGCCAGCAGGCTACCAGTACCTCCCCTAAACAACTTCAGTATGCAGCTCTTCATGCCACAAGTTAAATTACAGCCATGTACTCCAAGTTGTTGCAGAGGCCTGCCACCCACAATAATCTCATCAGCCCAGCCTGTGCAATCTTTTGTCTCTAAGAGATGTAGTACTTGTTCAGTTACTCATGATTTCAGCTGGCCGGTGAAGCTGTGACTCACAGCGGAAGAGAGACAAGTAGGAAGAGGGTAGATAACAGAATCTGTGGAACTTCTTGGGCGAGGGATCCCAAAAGAGCCCTTGTCAATGCTGTAAAGAAAGCTTTAATCTAGCTGGCCACAGAACATGTGCCGGAGGCCTTCTGCCCTGCCCACAGGGTGTATTCTGGGTAGAGGCGGGTGGCGGACGGCCTTCTATACTGTGCCTGCTCCTGCCCTGTATTTAAGGCAGCCTACTGCCAATCCTGACACTCCTTCACTCTCTCCTTTGTAAGCAGCATGAGGCTACACAAAAGCAATATGGTCTGAGATTGTTCAAATACAGATGAAAAGTGCTACATTAGTCTCCATACTGAAAATTGATGGGGTGAGCCAGACAATGCACACACAATTCAAACTTGCGTATTTGTATTTGCGTATTACTTTGAGATCAGCCTTGTTCTATTTCATGCTCTCCAGAACATACCACCCTGTAGCTTCAAGTCATATAATACAGTTATTTTTTATCCTTAAACATTTGTATATAAAGTACATGACAAGTTAAGCCACCTCCCTGAAATCTGACTTTCACAGCATTCACTGCAGTATTTTACGAGATATTTGAAGTATAATTTTTTCCTTCATATCAGAAATATTCAGATTGCATATGTTAAAATTTCACAATTGGAGCCTTTAACAGCTGCTGAACTCTGAACAGCCACTTATATTTGATAATGTGCAGAACTGGCTCTTATATATATCACACACCTGGTATGTGGTAAGTTAGAGGCACTGGTTCAGACCACAATGCAGGGCTTTGTGTATCGAGTGTCAGTCACTACTTTGGTCTGTAGCTCTTGAGTGAAGACTCTGAGGGTCTCAGACTAAACCCCTCAACAATCTGCCCCAGTCCTGCTGGAAACAAAGACTCCACTTTAAGATGGCAACAGCTTCTTATAGCTCAGCGCCTCATCTGTTTTGTATTTTTGTTGTAACCAGTTGTACCATTATTTATAAGTCTGCAGTTTTCCAGTAGTTTTTGGTAGTTGTGAACCATTTAAATGTTAAGTACATCCAGCCATGCAGTAAACCCACAGTTCCTTTCATTCAGGCTGTTGCTCTCTTTTTACCCATTGCTGTTCTTTTGCAAAGGCTAAAGCACACAGAAGCAGAATCAACAGTAGTAGCCACAAAAGGCTGGCATCTGTTCTAACATCACACAGAGCAGAGATGGAAAGCTATTCCAGTCCCATTTGTTCTGCCAGGGCATCACCTCATTTATTTAAAACAGAGGTAAGAAAGGCCTTTAATTAAATTAAGATGCTTGTGTGTGTGTGTGTGTACACGTGTATGTGTATGTGTGTGTGTGTGTGTAAGAGAGAGAGAGAGAGAGAGAGAGAGCAAGAGAAAGAGACAGATAATCTTTTCTGGGCCTTGTGCCAATTTAATCTTAGTTTGTTGTTTATTTTCCATAAATTAAAAAAAAAAAAAAAAGAAAACGGAAAAAGATGGAAAATTATGTGCCATCAATATTAAAGATACGTAACTTTTCCTTGGAGGTAAAGCCCACAAACTGTGACCTTTCAGTGCCAACTTAAAAAGTGCATTTAGGATATATAGTCATTTCCATGACACATTACCAATTTTGATACATTACATGCAGGTGGCTGATTGGTAAATATCACATTTGCGTGTGTGCTGAACTAAAATGAGATGAGATGCTGAAACACTGATGAACTGAAACGTGTAACATTTGTCTCTCAGTGCCGTGACACATTTCTGTCAGTATTTGGTTCTTCTTTCCCTGCTGTGCACAGATCGTTTATGTTGACACCATGTGCTTTAACAAGTTTCCAGTCCTCAATAATACAGAACATTTCACTGTATCTTCCAGGGCTAAATCCTTTAGCCTTATCAAACACTCTGGTTTGGAAACAGCTGTAAACTAGAAACTGTAGTTCCACTAAAACTCTGTTTCACATATGGACAAAACCTCTGGTCTTGTTAGACACTAGAACGGCCATATTCCAACTTGCAACGATATTGTACTATCACTGGTCCTTTCTAGCTTATTCTTTTCCCTATCCTTTGTTGTGAGTGCCTTGTGGTGATTGTGGAATGTCAGGGGTTTAACCAGTACAATTTCTGAACAGCTGTAGCAGGCAAACATTTGCTCATGTTAAAGAACAACTTAAGAAAATAATGGAGTCACCACCATCAAATGACCTTACAAAGATGTCTTTCTGGAGAAGATGCAAGAGGGCAAAAAAACTTGACCTGGGACAGGGGCCTGCAGCTACACACAAGTACACTTTATCCAAAGTCTTACCTTATTTTTATTCTTTTGGCAAACGTGAACAATTGGACAAAGCATTAATGTAAGCAATCTTCACAATAGCACTTGCTGGCTACAGCCAGTGTCTGGGAGCTGAGCATAATCTAATTTGGATGGGCAAACCCTTGTATGCCAAGGATTTACATTGCAGCCAAAATGCCTTGGTTTGCAATTTCCAAGACAGCAGTCGAAAAGGAGCAGAAAATTGCTTCCAGGGCTGCAAAGCAGACAAGATTATATTCAAAGTCTTTGTGAGAGCTCTGCCTGAATAGAGCCCTGGCATCACATGCACACACACACTCCGTGTATGTGCATGTGTGTATGCATGTACACACATGCACGTACATTGGGGGACAGTATAACCACTACAACCAATAGGTTAGGAGTATGGCTTTTCTGGAGCACAAGTGTAAGCTCCATTTGAATATTTACAGGCTGAGCTTTGGGATACGAGAAATGGACAATTGTAGTCATCAATACTGAGGAAAGGAGGTGTTGTGGGGCACAAAGGGCAGTTCAATAGGTTAATACACTGACCTTTCCCCTTTTGATTCCAGTTAGGGATTTGTCAGCAGAAGAATATATTTTATCTAACACTACCTCCAGGACATCACATATGCTGGATTTGATCAGAACTTTAAAATTGACAAATCAATGGAAAAATCTGCTTTGACAAAGCAGGGTCAAACAAAAAGTCATGACCAATGCTACTGGGACAAAGAACTGAAGATTTGGCCAAATGACTGGCCAACAAAATAATTACATTTATCTATTTCTAAATGTATATAATTCATTCACATAGGCTTTCTATTAATATCATTCAGAATACTCTGAAAATTGCATGGGATATTTGGAAACATTTACCTTTTCTTGAATAGTTTTACAGAAAAATATCGTGTGTTATTCAAACAATTAGTGAAAATACATTGCTTAAATGTCATTAAAACAATTGTTTTTTCCTGCTGAGCCAGGGAAACTGTATTAGCAGAAAGCCCTCCATCTCCGACCTACCGGCTATATATTCTAAAAGGCCATAAATGTTGATGACAAGGCAGCAACATACAGTAGCTGAATCTTCACATGCGCCATCAAAGTAAAAACATGGAGATGCATATGCTTGATATCTATTCACCCGTGACCCTGAAAAACAGTCCAGTTTTAGCTGCAGTGCATAATAGAGGGAAACAATTCAACTGGTTACAAATGGGTTCAGATGCATTGTATATGACTGTAGGCATACTGGTTCTAGGTAAAAGCATCCACTGGGTGAGGAGGAGATGATAAATAATGGAACAAAGTAATTGCCCACTGCAGACAATAATACCTTTAGATAAATATTTCAAAAAGGCAAATTGCAGAAGGGTTGTAAAAGGTTTTATTGTACTGATGGAATATAGTGAAAACAGACAAATAAAAAGCAAAAAAAAATAAAAAAATCTACTCCTGTAAAGCATGAATATTTTACATGTCCTCAGGTTAAAGGCCTCTATACTCTGGAACAGAGAGTCTGATCTATCCCATGTTCTCCTAGGTCAATGGCCAAGAAGGGAGGGAAAGAGAGCAGGAGTCATAGTGATAAAGGTTAGGGAGGAATTCATTGTACTGTTCAGATACACTTTGTATGAAAAGATTAATTGATCCATCTGTAAGCAGCACTTAGACCCACTCCTCTGCCCGGTCATTACAGTGGGATAAATCAATATTTAATATCCCCATCTTACAGCCACACTGAATGATCTTAACCTCTCCTTAATCCCATTTATGTTACCTTTCCAGAATCTTCTTCATGTAAGCTCTCACTATGATAAACTTCCAAACAAGAGACTGGGAGGGGAGCTATTAAAGACCACACCATATTTATGTCAGGTGAGGCGCTTCCTTAAAATATTAATATTCTGAAACTGACTAAAGTGAAAGCTTTTATCTGGGGCATTCAAGCCATTCTAGTCTGTTGGCTTGTTGTATCAGCAAAAGACTCTCTCACCTCTCTCATTTCACAGCTGAATTACAACTTACTGTTCTTTATTGCAGCCAAAGGATGAAGATGATGGGGCAATTCTTTTAGCTGACTTGATAAAGCTTGCCTCTAATTTCACACTATCCCAATAGGAACAGTGCCACTGAAACATGACAATAGCTCACTATGATTTGCACATGCCAGAGAGTCAAACACCAGCTTTGTTAAAATGTCTTTCAACAAGACTGACTTGGCAATGAAAAAGGAAACATATTACCAGAGGTGAGGCCATTTCATTCACGGGTAAGTAGGTCTTTGGAAGAGACACGCACAGGCATGTGTGAAGGGTCTAAAAGGCTTTAAATTACCTAATTATTTGATGGTGCTTTATTTTTGTGTTGTCAATACTATGATCCTTCTATTCTACTCATTTAGTAGTCTTTCAACTTATTGCCACTTGACCCTCCCCCCAAAACACACACACACAAACACTTGCACACTGTTTCTGAGGTGAGGAGGGACTGACTCCTTCGAGCAGAAGTTCCTTTTTATAAAAGAAAAAAAAGGATTCTTCTCCCCTGAAATGATTGCTTAACACTGGCTGAACTGGTTGAGTCCAAATTTCAGAGAAAACAAACAGTATCTTACAAATGCATTAGCAGGGAGTAAAAAAGGCGTTAAGCTCTACTTACTAAGGACAATGAAGCTGAAGGTGTGCTGCATGTGGAAAAAGGCATTGTTAAGCTACTTCTTTCATGTCATGGCAGATTTGACTGCTTGGTTGACCACAAGCACACCTTAGTTGAGAGTTATGAAGGCAGCTGTATCAATTCCAGTGACTGACATTGGACGAAAAAGTAAAAGCACTTTCAAGCTCATGTTCAATCTTAACTAAATCGAGACAGCCATAAAGTAAAGGATATTTAAAAGAAAAAAAAAGAAAAG
Organism: Atherinosoma microstoma; assembly: GCA_037177055.1. Taxonomy (NCBI): domain Eukaryota; kingdom Metazoa; phylum Chordata; class Actinopteri; order Atheriniformes; family Atherinidae; genus Atherinosoma; species Atherinosoma microstoma. The sequence continues at coordinate 16,577,450 of JBBBVU010000001.1, read as the reverse complement.
AAAAGCTTAGAATTGATTTTTGTGCAAGGTCATGTCGCTGTTTAAATTTAGCAACATTTATGACAACTCTTTGTTGGTACAAAGATGGGATAATGGATTGATTTCTTATTGTAAAGCTCTTTTATTTAGGCTAGTGAGTCTTTAAGTGCAGAAAATGCTATGTCTCTGTCCTCTCCATGGGCTGCACCAATTTATTTGCTTCACTTCACTTAGAACATAGTTGATTGCCACCTGCAAAGACAGTGATCTCTTCCAAACACCAAATTAGAGGGAAATCAAAATAGATATTCATTGACTTTTTTACATATACATTGACCTAGTTGAGGGTGTTGGTTGAAAGTGTCAGGTGCTGAAATATTAATGAGCATCGCTCCCAGTTTCTGCCTGCTCCTCACAGCCAACTGGCAACATGGCATCAAGCTGAAGAGAGGAGGACAGCTTTTTTCTTTCCTTGATTGACTCATCGATTGAAGATATTTTTAAAGGGAATCCCTGGGAGTGTGTGCTCCTGGTACAAAGCAGCCCCATCCCGTGTCAGGGGACGGAGAGGGCTGCAAGTTGGCTTTAATTGGGCAGACTTCAGAGGCTTCTTAACCCACACCGGGCACTGCCATGGCCTGTCACGGCCCTCACGCCAACATCAACAACGCAGAAACCTCTAAACACGCACACACAAACATACTTATGCTAATTTAAGTAAAGATACATGTGCACGTTAAATTATGCCAGCTCTTATCAATACGACCACCCTGGATGTGGATTAAAGAAAATTATTAGTTTTAAGATTTACTGCTGTATCAAAATGTTCCACTTTCTTGAATAGTTTCTTTCCATCACTTCTTGCAAGGAGAGCAGAACATTCTTGTGGTCCACTGTTTTTTTTTCTTGCTTTATGGAAAAAGCTTGCAATGGAGAAGACCTGAATGGGAGGACAAAATGGATTAAATCATCTGAGCTCTAACCTTGTCAGTTCTGCAGTTGTTGAGGCCGACCGAGTTAAGAGCGGACAGCTTTGCTTCCATGCCCTGCTGGTGGTGGTGCAGCTGCTCCCTCTGGATCTGTTCCCTCATTTTCCGAGCCTCCTGAATGGCCTTCATTACTGTGTCCTGGTCCCCGAACAGGGCAGTTGAGTTTAGGCTAGACAAAATATCTAAACATGGAGACAATAAAACCTGCTGAGTGGAACCACCTTCAATAAAAATCATGTATTTGTGACACATGTAAAAATGTGACATAGCTTTGCAGTATTTTATCAATGTATCTAAGAGTGAAGATGCTGTGAGATCTTACCGAGAGATGAACCTCGGCCCAAGCCTCCTCCAAGTGGGCTGGGGATACCACCTTTGCCAATGAGACTGTTAGGGCTGCTTTTACTACCGGAGAACAGATTCTGTGTCGGGGATGTAGGAGATTTGACCATTTCTGTAGTTTTTGGCCGAGCAGACAGGTTGAGGGGCTGTGTTCCCTCCTCCTACGGCAGCAGAGACAGGAGCATGAAAGAAGACAGATGTGAATAGGTCCTCCTTCCATTTCTTGGAGGAGCTCCGGATTCCCAGACAGCACAGTTATCCTCCATTTCTGGTTAATTACAGGATCCTAATCCTGACCCACACCTCCGCCTTGATTCCTCTTCTTTTTGCTCCCCCACTCTTCTTTCCTCTCCTCTCTTCTCTACTCCTCTGCGATCTTCCTCACAGTTGCCCAGCGCCTTTGTTCACACTAATTAAAGCAGATTCTGTCTCTCTGTACATCTTCATCTGTTCTGCCTCTCCTCCTCCCTGCTCTCTGTGTCTGCACTCTGGTTCGAAGAATAAATAATGACCAGATAACGGTGGTGGCGATGATCAAAGACAGCTGTTCCATTCATCAGATGTCAGCTTACATTATCTACTTCATTAACTTGTTTTCTAATTTCATTCCTCATTTGTGCAAACTTGGTTTTATCTTATGCTTTGATATGCCTATTTCTTTTTTTTTTTTTAAATATTAAATGTAGTGAAGCTCTTGGAAGAGGTCAAAAGAGGATGCATTTGTTTTGTGCTGTCTGTTGGGCTGGTTGCTTGTTAAACCTGTTACTGCTGTGAGGTGAAGAAAACCTCTTACTGTTTCCAATCTCATCCTGTTGTCTACTAAGCCCAAACATGTTTTAGCAAAGGGACCTTTCATATTCATGTTGAAATATCTAATTCAATTAAATTGGATTGGATTTAATTTAATTCATTCCAAGACCAAAAGTAATATAGATATAATAAATCTAAAATATATCTAACTCATATTATAATATCTGATTACTTTAAACATAAAAACCCCCATCCAAAACCAATGGTTAAACTGCCTGATGAGCACAATATACACATTAAATTTGCTTTAAAACAATAAAAGCAGAATGACTGGATGAACATTTGGATCCCAGAAAACGAATGTTGCAAAGGATAAATCTCCCTGTGTACACAGCAGTCTTTTAAATCAGATTAGGACTCATGTTGTCAGTTACTGTATCTTTCAGAGCCCAAGTGTCTCCTTGTCCAAACATATGGCTCAAGCAAAGAGTGCCCCAAGGCCTTGTTATTACTGTGCCAATAACAGTTTGTCATCCAGTCAAGCTGAAAACAGACAAACAAAACTGAAGGCAATCTGATTCTACTGGAGTGTGGACAGAAATGGGAAGATGCCAGTACATGTCTGCCATCTATTTATTCATGTATAATTAATTTAATTTAAAGGTCTTAATATACTTGTTATTCACAATATGAGATTTTCGGTAAAATTGGGGTTTTGTTAATATTGGTCTGATTGGCATTAATCCACTCTGATAAATGGATTAGTGTACCTATGAAATTAGTGTTAAATCAGTTTGATGGAAATTTCAGGAGGCAGGAGACCTAAATGTGTGTGTTCATTATATGTGTGTGAGGGCCAGTGAGTGAAGAGAAGCTGGAATGGTTTCTTACCATGATTTATGATCTTTCTCCATTGTGATATTATTAAGCTAAACTACTTCAAAATGGGCGCATGTTTCTGATTATGGCCTTAGTGAGTGGGGATGATGTATGTGGTCCTTCCTTTGCATGGAGGCTTGGAGCAGTTATGCCATACAGCAGCTGAAAACACATCCTGAATTTGGTTTATTTGCAGAACAAAAAAAACTAAAAAGAAAAGTTACCAATCATACTTTATCTTCACTTTTGTCAGCAAATGTATGGCCCTGTTGTAATGGTTTTATTCCATTTTAGTTACAAAAGCGAAGAAACGATTTTTCATTATGGAAAAACATGTGTTCCACAAATTACTGGCTTCAAGCTGCCATAGCTATAGCAACCATGTCCACAGAGTTCTGGGTAAGAGAGAGAAAGCCTTGTTAAAGCTCCAGAGATTGATGGCCTGGTAGAACTGGGCTCACCACCGGCTGGCTGTAACACTGAAGCAGTGACGATTATAGGTGCTGGTTGATTCAGACAACACCATCTAGGCTAGGCTAGGTCAAGTACCACTCAAAGTCTATGCTGTGGGTTAGGCTGACTCAAGGAAGTGAGAGTTATACCTTGACTTGAGTGATGGGGCTGGAGGAACTCTTGTCATTCTTCAGAGATGAAGGAGAGATAGGTCCGCTTGAATTGAGGGGCTGGGGGAGTGGAGGCATCTTGGCTCCAGGAGAGACCTGCATGCTGGCAAGCTGGGCGGCATACAGTTGCTGTAGGGAGGTGGAGAAACCCGCAAGGCGTTAACATCCAAATCCAGCAAACATTCAAAGTTTTATATTCTGTCTTTTCCTCTCCCTAGAACTCTCTCTGCCCCTGTGTTTGCCTTCATCCCCCCTCTCTTTCTCTCTTCTACGTCTTTCCTCTCTTTCCATGAAGCTGGCAGCAAACTCCCTTCAAAGGTCTTAACTGTATTTCAAAGGCTGAACCCAGAGAGAGACAGCAGTCTTAAAAACCATACAGAGATGGCTTTCACTCAAAATACTTGGAGCCCCTATTTTCCGCTCATCACAGAGAAAAGTTTGCCGCCTGGATGCAAATGTGTTAGCAAAGAGCTCTAGATCTACACAGCTTCCCATTGAAGTTTCTGGCCTGTGATTTGTCTCAACACACTCACGAGAGACAGCCCCACTCCACAAGCAACCTCATCTGTTGCCATCACAGAATATGTTTAATACATACATTGTAAGTCTCAGGAGCCTGTACAAAGACCATTGAAGTAATCAGTGTTGCATTGGTTGCATTTACAACTGTTGGGAGAAGGATTGAAATCAAGAAAAACAACAACAACAAAAAAAACTTAGCTTACAATACATTATTCAGCTCAGCATGTGTCACTGTAATTGGTTGTTAAATACACTGATATAAGTGCTGGAAGTAATAAAATAGTGAGCTAGATCAAATTTAAAACAGTGATTTATTTATTATTCTAAATAACAAACGTACAGATTAGGGAATTGACTTCAGGTTGTATGTCTATATTTCAGTAATTAAAAGCTTTAATAATATGATACTAATTTAATTGTTTATTTTTTTCATTACCCCTTTTCTGAGTCTGCACAGTCCAGAAGTAACATAATCCCAAGACTTTTTAACCACTGTAACCAGTGGCAATGACAAAAGTCATGCAATTGCATTTTGTCTCCACTACTGACAGCAGGAGGTCGATCAAATAAAGATACCGTCTGAAAGACTGTATATTTAGCCTTAGACCTCACCTCATCAGATAGATAGCACCCTGAACTGCCCCACTGGCTTGCTATCCTCAGATTAGGTAAACCTTATGGATTGTTGTGTTATTCAGTAGGATGGTGCTGTCACAGATAATCTAATTTCTCTTCTGACGGCCAATCAGCAAACCTTGTCTCATTTCCTGGTTGGACTGGCCACATACAGGCTGTATTTTGTGTAGATGGTGAAAAAGCAACCCGGCCCTACTGTCCACACCTGTGGCAGTTTAAATGAAGACGCAAGCCAAAAAAAACACTTTATGTCCACGCACATATCTCCAGATATAAACACATATGTGCTCCTCTAAGAAACTTTATCACTGCCAAATAAGCAGCAGTACAAAAGATCCATTCTTCCAGGGGACCTAAGGATAACAACAGCGCATGGGCAGCGGAAATGACAGACTGATTAGGTTCCCACAATGATAGTGCTGCTTCCACCTCCCTCACAAACAGCCTTTTGTCTCCGACAGGATCGGCACAGGAGCTAACGTAACTCTATTTTCTTCTCATCTGAGTTAGACTTTTTTAATGTCAGTGGTTAAAGGCCTTTTGTGTGTTGGAAAGAGGTGAAAAAGGGAGAACAATTGCGGCAAAGTAAGAGAGAAACAGAGGAGTCTCCATTAAATGACTGTCACTCCAGGCTACATTGAAGTCTTAGTAGATGTCTGCTAGACAGATGTTTGCTAACAGGCCTGTTGATGGGCATACCCCTGACCTTGAGTGAGACAAACTTTATTGTCCCGGAAAAAGAACATAATTAACTTTGCCTCAAATTGCACACTGTCAGGATGCCAGCACTGATTAGCAGGTCAGTGCCATGGGGTGAGAAGCAGTGGTTACCCTTGTGACTAGAAAAACTCCAAGAGCATAAGAACAATAAATACAATAAAGGGGAGACAGATGTAATACACTGCTCGAGCACACACAAAAAATTCAGTGTTATGTGTGGAGTCTGGTGGATTTTTCCTAAGCAGTATTTCAAGTATGGTTCATTGGGAAAAAAAAGAAAAACAGAATTTACTGTGGATTACAGAGTTGTTTGACAACCAACTTGTACTAGTCAAAAGTTTGAAAACACAACCTCATGAAATTATTCTGGATCTTATCTGTATGTAAGGACTGTGATATAAAAGCCAGAAAAAAGATACATTCTGCCAAAGCTGGACCTCATTTATGAAACAGACTTATTGAAAACCCAAATCTAAGTAATCTAAATTTGATGTAATTTATATTCCTGCTGGTCATATGAGGTATTGCAACTTGGGGCATATGTATAAGCAAGCGTGTTGAAAACTTTGTCTTAACTTTATGAACAATTAGTTAAAAATAGCTATTCATTTTTTTCCTTCAGAGTTCTGTCTGTCTGCTTCACCTACATGTCACTTCAGCAGTGCCACACTCCTAAGCCTGGCTTTGTTTTCAGCCCAGACTTTATTGCACATAATATTATACATTGCATGGTTTAAATTTTCTGTCCAATCACTGTAATCTTATCATTAACCCTTTGAACCCTAAGCCTATTTTTCTCGACAATGCATTCTTTTAGGAAAATGACTATCTCTGCAACCACAAGGTGTATTTGAATACTTTTCATGTAATATTAAAAGGGAACACTTAAGAGATTTGACAAAATGTTTAGAATACAGTATATTTTACACATTAGAACCCTGAAGGCACCAAATATGGTGCCTTCAGGGCTTAAAGGATTAATTACCTTTCCTGTCTGAATCTTTCTTTGTGTTGCCATCATATGATGGGAAAGTGCAAAGTGTTCAGTCAATTCAATTTGATAGGTACATAAGTTTCAAATGTGATTTTTAGAACTTGCTTAAGCAAGGTGTTTTTAATGCTTAGCGTCTTTCGTAAGCTGGATATAAGAGCAAGTGGATAAATTATTTTAGGACTAAGCTTATATTAAATCTAAAAACAGTTTTGTTTTTTGTTTTTTTGTTTTTTAAAAATGAGGCTACTCTCCCTAGACAGATCGCCAATGTCTTCATCCTCAGTTGACTCACATCCAACAGCTCCTTCTTCATACCTACTTGCCAGGTGGGAGCAGAAAAAGGTTCTCAGTAATGAGGGTCAAGCAGAAAGTCAATGTTCTGACTCTGGGGTCCTGAAAGAGTATAAATTCAGCTTATATTTTCTGTTTCTGTTTCTCTTCATACTTAAACTTTATTTTTATTTGAAGGAAGGAGCAACTGCACGCTATTTCACATCAGTAAACGTGTTTTTGTGTATTACATATTAGGATAACAATACAGATTTTGTTAGCAAGGCTATTTACTTGAAAAAAAAAACCCACAGACAAATGAGAAGACAAACAAACACAACATCTAAGATCTCTGTTCTGACCCCATCATTCCCTGTTTCCCAGTAGAGCAGAGCAGATCTCAGCAAGCATAGATTCAAAGTGAGTGCAACACGCCCAAGGTCAGCCTGTTAGCCTCTGGTAATTAAAAACAAGCCCTCTGGAGGCAGCAGAGGTTAAACAGGGAGGTTCACTTTTCTGCCTGTGACATTAAACTGAGATTACACACTCTGCTGATGATGTTAAACATCCCAGATGTATGATGTGCAATTAAGATGGTCAGCCTATGTTTGTTTAGTGAAATAACAAAGTTGATGCTATAGCACAACTTTCAATGTAACTAATATTTTTTATCTTTTTGCAAGCATCCCTTGTAGAATGAATAGAAACTGAAGAAAATGTTAATTTTCCCCCTGCTTTCTTTTAAAGAAAGGCAGAGTTGCAGTATGGCAGCATGTGCTAAAAATACAGTGGCAGATATCTGTCAGCTTTCTTGTTAGCAGCAATAATGGTGCATTCCACTACAGAAATATAAACAGAAAATAAATGCCTTAACAATTTCACAGTACCAACATTTTTATTAACGTGAGGTGAACATGATCTAATGACTGCACCATCTTAAACAGAGAGTCATGTCTTTGTGTGCCTGTATGTCAATGTCTCATTCACCTCTGCCTGGCCTGGGCACTAAGCACTGGACTGGATATGAGGGCATTAACTGTGCTTCAGTGCACCACACCATTTAAAAGGCAGCACAGCGCCAGCCCCGTTTGCCACAAGGCTTGTATAGGCTCATTGCCCAGGGCGACCATGCAAGCTGACCCAGGCTAGGCCCAGATGTCAAGAGTGGAAGAAGGCGTTCTGGTGCACTGTGCCGATGCTTTCCAGTATGGCTCAACATCTGTTTCATCTGCTGGCACTCAACCTGCTCCAGTCTGACCCTCCTCCCTCCTCTTGGCTTTTTTTCTCTTTCTCCATCTTACAACTACATATATTTACATCCCACTCTCTGAGTTTTTTTCAGCCATGCACACGTACAATTACATTCTGTCTTGTCTAAGAGTGGGTGCACCAGGCCCAGGACCCCCGGAGCCAGCCCTCCCATTCACTGCTGCTCACTGCATTATCAACTCTTTCTGTCCATCTGTCCCTCTGTTCACCACTGCCTCTATCCAGCTGCTCACCTAGCCGTCCTATTAGCCAGCCTTCTACGCACTCTAGGATTGCTGCACTGCTCTGGGTTACCTTCAAAGACCAAGCTCCTTTGCTCATAAACACAGAAACAGCTGCTCTCTACAGTATGCCTCCTCTCTTTCCCCCTCCTACTCCTCTCTTCCTCTCTTTCAAAGTCAAAAGTGCTTCACTTGTTAATGATAGAAGCCATTTCTTCACATCTGTACCACACAGGCATTTACATCCAAACAAAAGATAATGTGCGGTTTGCTGCACTCCCACTTTCTTCCTGTTTGTCCCTGACTGTGTAACACTCTTTCTTATCACGGCAGTCGTCTGAGCCAGTAAGTACTCCTTCAGATGTGTCTGTCTGCTTGAGATCTGGTCTGGATTGTTGTTAAGCATATGATCTGCTTTTCATCTTTACAGTTGGAGCACAAAGATGGGCACAGGTTTATAATGGGCCTAAAGAGATGCCATACCAAATGCGTTGAAATGTAAGTGTGCTATGTCTTATCTCAATCAGCTTGATTTCCAGTACTGTAAAGCAAATGGATGTCATGGACCCTGACAATTCAGGGAGAAGAGGGCAAAAGAAACAGAGAGAACTGGAAAAAAAGAAAGGTTGGGGGTAATTTACTGAGAAATTCTCAATTTAAGACATTTGAGGATAGTTTAGGATATGATTTAGAAATTGGACAAGCAAGTCACAGAAACTGGGAGAGCAGGAGATAGAAAATTGAGCTTTGAATGAGAGAAAGCATAGGCTTTTTATCTATTTAGTTCAAGAGTGATGCTACACACAGATAACTCAGATGTTCTGTTTTATCCAATAAAGCTTTCTTTAAAATGGCTAAAATTCAAAAGTTAGCTTTTAATGATACAAAACAGGACTTTCACATTGGATGTTTTACTGTTCATTTGTTGAGTTGAAAAGGCAGGTGATGCATTAAGCTCTCATTCTCCCTGAGTAAACAGTTTTTCACTTGGCAGCTGATGTAAGGAATAGTGTACAAACAGCAAATTAAATGCTCTTCCAGATAGAAAATTCTTTTGTAGAATTAGGAAAATTCCCTTCTTGTCTCCTCACTCAATTGAATGTAGTAGGTGTATGGACAGATTGGGGTACAATCTGAGCACAATTTCCTCTGTTAGGTGAGACGTGTCAGCTGTAATCAGTGAAGGACAGGCAGGGATGGAGCCATTGTTTCCTGCTGGTCCTGGGCTCATCCCAGCTCTGTGTGGGTACTAATGAAGAGGGGCATGTCGCGCTGGGATAGTTTACCCACCTCCTCTCCTGTGAGTTGCGGACCAGAGCCAATCTGTCAGGAAAACATTGAGTGAAATTGCCCTGTGGTACAGCAATGTCTGGTGACAGCCACTTGCAGACTGTCAGCCACCAGAGTGATGCTACCACCCTGTATTGACAAGCAAATTACAGTCTCCTAACACTCAAACGCACCCTGGAAGATTCATTTACATCCATCAGCTCAAAGCCTTTGTTACCTTGTTGGGTTTTCTACTCTTAGAGAGAAAGCCAGAGAGATGGGGGAGGATCCCAGACTGTTATGACAGAGAAGATTGTGAATAAGCTGCGTGGCCAACATTAAGACTGACGGAGCAGCTAGCTGCATGGCTGATCACATTACCTCTGCAGCATTGTGGGAATTAATTCTACCAATGAGATAATTTTTTAAGGTTCATATATTGCACAATTTAAACTGAGTGAATTGGCGAAAATTATAGCTTGCCAGGCAGCTGACAGGAAGAGAGATTTTAATTGAGGAGAGCAGTTTATTCAGCCCTATATGTGTAGGATTGAGTGTAAGTAAGTGTAGAAGGAGGATAAACAATGGGTTTAAGTTTAAAACTAGAACCTAGAACCCACCTGAGAAAGTACCAAATGATGCATGAAATATAATCCAACTAATACATTAAATAAGGGGAAATATACAAAGCACCATTATATCGTGACACTTAATCTCATATTTCAATTGTGTTTTTACTCTAAATAATCATCTGTCATTGTATTCCATCACAACAATGAACATGAGTAAATGCAAAGAAGCTGTCCAATTTTTTCATAGTACAAACTTCACAGCAAGGTCTCTTCTTATTTACTTATCATGCAGACTGAGTTACCAGTTACTGTAGTGTGCTGTGATGTTATCCCTGTTAAAGTGTCTGCTTTTTGTTTTTGTTTTTTTATTGGTGTTTCAGAACACTTTTCAATTGTGTGAATTTAAAGAAGCAGAAAAAAGGAGGGTCCTGCTGCTATTATTGCTCTAAACGTGAGGAAACAACTCTAACTTAATTTCATGTCTGGGTTGATAAGGTGTTTTTAATCATAGCAAGCTCCCAGTGCTTTCTAGAGGAAGTGGTAGCAGTCACATGGTTTGTTGATCCCAGCTATGTAGAAAAGGGCATGTTTGACTTGCCTTACTGTTTTGAGGGAAATCTCTGTGCAGGGTAAATAGCAGCCAGCAGGCGGAATATATGACAGGCTGACAGACTTCAATTAATGGAAAATGCACCTCTTTTTGTTTACTGTGTTCTGTAAAGGTCAGCCAAGTCATGGTCTTGGAGGCACTGTTTTTGCCCATTCCCAGGGTTATATACATAATCAGAATTAATGACTGTAGCCCCGTCTCCCCTTCTCACCCCAACCCTCAAATATATGACTGTCTCATCTGACCTCATACATCCCTATAAATAGCCTGAGCATGTCTTTCTAAACTGACACTCCCTTCAAATGAACTTCACTGCGATACATAACATATGCACTCCAGAAATGTATTCACAAAGGCAGCCTCTAGCTTTTACCCTTACAGACACACACATCCTCAAACATGAGCAGACTCATTTAACACCTTACATGCTTCTGATAGCTCTCCTCGTGGCTGCATAATGACGCACAGCTCTTCAGAGCCAGCTGCATGCATTGTTAGAACTTGCCAAGGCTCGTTAACACCGACAGTTGTAGCCTCCAAAGGACAAATGCCACGTATATCAGCATAGAGTTTTGCCATTATTGTTGAGCTGTCTTGTCACACTTTCTTCTGCTGTTGAGCATCACAAGTTGCAGTTATGAAATAGCTTTCTGTAGTTGTTGACAAAGCAGCAGTGGCCACTTAACCGTATGCTAGCAGAAATGCTTTTTAATTCTGTGCTTCCTTCTTTTGTTTCCAAATAACAGTGCTGATTTCTAGTTTTACACAGAAGTAAGATCCACAATTACTCAGGTCTGCAATGGAAACCAATAATTAGAGAAGCAGAATGCCACTCAAATACTTATTTTGTCAATCAGATTCCTATTTGTATATGTCTATATAAATAAAAACTAGGAGAAAACATAGGAAGTCAGTCATTATTACCAATTTAGAAAATAAGATGATGAATAGGGTGAAGCAGTATTTATAATAGTAATAACCAGAAAGATAGAATGCAGAAAATTATCTACATTAAACATTATGGCCTCAGGTAAAGCCTTGACCTGAGTTCAGCTTTTTTTAAATACTGTGTGAGAAAAATCCTGGAGCAGCCCGTAGGGCTTTGAGCCTATCTCAACATTTTGTGAGGCTCTAAACCTCCACTCAGCCTCACTTAGGATTATATATCATGAGGTTTTTTTCTGTCTTTCTTTCTTAATTGTGCTTAATTGTTTTTCCTCATAGAGCTAAAATAAATAGCACTGTGGCTTTGCTAGATTAAAGCAATAAAAGGGGAAATTCTTACTCAGTCAGTTGTCCTCTGATAAATTCACTGGCAGACGATTAAGGCAACTGAAGTGATTCTCATTCTCTCTAATAACTATTATCTTCCTAACTCCTCTGTCTGGCAGAACCAGTGGGGATAAATCTTCTATAAAATGGGGATAAATTACATATGTAAGGTGATAAGTGCATGTGAGCCGGGGCCCTCCAGGATTATTTAGTGTGCAGCTCATTACTTAGCGTACAGCTGCTTAGCCATCCTTTCTGCCCTGAACTTGGCGGGCGTCCCTAGCATTCTTTGTCATAGAACTGTACATACCTGAAGCTGGAGGGGGCTGAGTCCTGACGCTGCTGCAGCTGCCATTGTGGATGGAATGAACTGCACTGGGTAGTTATCACCTGTCAGAGAGGGAGACGGAGACAACAATGCATACAGGTTCAGACAATGAGCCGGCCCACAGTGACTAGGCAAGTGCCAACATGGACAGTGGGCCGTCCATGCTTCTGCCACAGAAATGTGGCACATTGCAACAAGACCTTGGCTTCAAGCCCAAACATCTGCATTAACAAAAGGCTATGTTGGTTTGACTGAAGCTGGATTACTTAAGGATGTTTCACACCATTTTCTCGTTACTCCACCTGTGCTTTACTCATCATGGGGAATATACTGACAACACTATATAGTTAAACAAGTTAGGAGTTATTGTGAGGTGTATTGTGTGTGTTCTAATTACATGTCAAATATCTTCCCTCGTATTGAGTTTGGTAGTTTGTAAAAGGACATGGATGTTCTCTCAGGCATGTTATACAGCTGTAGACTTGCCTGCCTATTGTTCAAAACATTGTTTGTTTCTGAACGATAGCTTTGGCAGCACAGTGAAAACACTTGTATGCAAACTGGTTAGAACAAGTGTGCAGTCACAATAACAAGGGTAAAAAAAACTCCAACACATTCTTATCTCACATATCACTGTGATCAAGCAAGGAGGAAGTGCTTTCCAAAAGCGGCACTATTTATTTCTATTGGCCTGCCATCAGCATGTTTGTCAGTGAGGGATATAAAAATGACTGCAGTTTGAGTGATATCCATGGGAGTGCAGAGGCTTTTACACACCCAACCTAGTATGTTGAGACGGACTGAACATCCCCAGTGAGACAGCACAGCTTTCATACAGGGGAGGGTGGTTTGAGCCATGTGTCTGAGGGAGAGGAGGTGGGGTGCTCAGTGGGAGCGGGGAGGGGTTGTTGGCCTTCGCTCAGACCCCACTTCTGCCTGTCACTTCTCCTCACAAACATATGGAGCCATTAAACCACAGACAAGGTAAATGTATGTACCTTCTCTTTCACTTTGCCCTCGTCTGCTTGCCTCACTCGGCAATCTTGTACATCACAGCACAATGTGATGCAGGCCATGGAAATTCAATCCCCATTTAGTGGCAAATAAAATCACACAGCAGAAGTGGTTTCAAATAGTGCTCGAATGGATGTACAGGGGGTGCACTGTGGTTATTTCTACACCTCCTCTTTTTGGTATCGCTTTCTCTCTTCATTTTCTCTGTGCTGTATGTGACATAGGATTTGTGGATAATAAATGACTGGATGTCTTTAGATGTCATGTGAAACGTAGAGAGGGTCATGCACCACACTACTACCACCTAAGGGGTCTTGCACCCTAAACTCTGGGTCTTGGATCTACATAGTCTGTGTCCAGCACCAGACTCCAGAGGACTGGGCGCAGTGCCACGTTGGTGTCAATCAGTGCCGAAAAGGAATAAAATTAACTTTTCTTTTGAAACTGGACATGGATGTTTTCATGGATTGGGTTCTTAAGTAATTCAGGTGACACCGTGGCAATCTTTTCAAGTTCATGTGATCCCATAAAATACTGTGTAAGTCATAGATCTGCCAGGGACTGTTAGATGGAGCAGATATCTTTCTTAGAACAGATCAAATCAAGATGAATGAAATAAGCATCTCAAACTCAAACTTGATGCTCATTTCTCACTGGATTTGAATTCAATTTGTTGTTTTTTTTAGTTTTTAAAAAAAAAAGCATCTTAAGTGAAAGTAAAGCATAAATGAATCTAAGTTTGTTGTTTTAAAAATATAATTGATGCTTTTATTGGCCTATGCTTTCAAGAAAAAGAAAATCTTAAATTACTTAATTTATTTGCAGAATGGTGAGAGGAAAACCCAGCTGTCCAACTAGAACGACTTAAATAACAAATGCCACAATATCAGAGAGCAGTTTAAATGTGACAAGTAATAAAATAGCATGGGAAAACCATCAACTGTCAGTGGGATATCTATGAGGAAGACTGGCAGAGAAACATACAGAGTATGGGGTCATTCTGCAGGTCCATTAGAGGCACCTCAGACTGAATGCTGTGTATGAACAGTGCGAATACACTGAAGAAGTCCAACTTGTATCTATTTGTTTAAAAGATGAGTTGGCGTCTCTATGATTGTGCTTGTCTACCATGCAACACCAGGCCATTGAGCACAGCCGGTGGATGGGGTGATGACTTACCACTATGGTGCCAGAATGACTTTGTTGCCATGAGAGCACCACAGGGCTGGGGGTCATAAGCGGCGGTCCCTGTGAGCTGTCTCATAATGATAACATCAGATTAGTGTGCCTTAGTCTTGGAAGTGAATGCTTGGCCACTCACTTCATGGAAAAGGGACACGGCAGCATCCTGTATACCCTGCAGGTGGTGACGATAACATTGTACTTTGGGTATATTGTGTGGAAATAATAAAGGCTTTAAAAATACCACTCCTGACTAAAAGAGTCATTTGGTATTTCCTTATGAGCTCATGAATTATGCAGGAATCATACACATTGTGACCCCTGACCATGATTCCATAATAGCTCTTGTTATTTGAGCTAAAACATTTCCGTGTCAAATCTATTGCGAAAAGCACAGTGGTAAAAGACTCCCCCTCAGGCACTTTGTTTAAGCTGTCATGGCTCCATAGTTCCAAAATAGCTGACTTTCTTTTTCATCCTGTGGTTCTATAGTTAATTCATTAACTGCTCTACCACACCTTTTAATGCTCTGTTGTGAACCTGCTGACTTCCGGGCATTTCATTTTCTGTTTTCGGTTTCCTTCTGCTTTTTTCTGGTACTAGTTTACATGGAATGATTTTCTTCTTTTTCCAGCTGACTCATAAATCAGTGAGGGTTTTCATCAACACTGCATGTGTGGGGGCTGCAAACAGAAAATAACTTTTTTGTCAATAGACAAGCTAATTCAATTAAATATCCCAAAAATATTTTAATTTTGGTGGCCTATGACTGAGTAGATCTTGTGATCTGGAAAGCTTGGACTTAGAAGAAGGGAGCAATTTTGGTCATGGACCTTTGTTATATTTAGGATAAGCAAAGTAGTATGTGGTGGCATATATTTCATTTTCACCAAGATATGAAGGAATTGGGGAATATGAAGTTATTGCTGTGGCAGGGCATCAATCAACATGTTGCAACAATTAAAATGAACAAAAAAAAGAAAATAAGGTGGCAAAGCTGCTCTTTTACTTGATCCAAAAGACAAAGGGAGAGAAGAAGGCATGCTGCAACATGCAGTGGAAAACGTTGCAAGTTGTGAAAGAAAACCTGTTCTTACATCATCTAAAAACTACTTAATTACCCTGTAGCATAACTCTGTAAAAGAATAGTTGCTTTTTACGCTTATGACAGCAGGGAGACTTTAAATGCAGGTTTATATATTTTGTGATTGAATCTCCACCAGTGGATAGTAGGAAAGTGATTACAACCAGCACACCAGGGAAAGACACTTCCATACACGGGACATGTTTGCATTCCTTTGCTTCTTTGCCCATATCTATTGTTCCTCATGGACAAGAACATTCCCAAACTTTAGTCTCAAGTCCAAGTTCAGACAGAGCAGCTTGTATGAGCTGTATGAGCTTCAGGTATGAGTCAAGCATAAATTTGCTGCCATGCGTTTGTTATGCACATTTACAAACTCTCAGACCAGAATAATAATTTTTAATTAAAGTAAAAGGGTAAAAGACATAGTAAGTTGAGAAAAAGGAATGACTAAAAGACTTCATTATCAAGCATACCTGGCTTATAAGACATTCCCGGAGGGAAGAGAAAGCCTTGCTGGGCTGCAGCTGCTGCTGCTAGAGTGCGTTGGTCGTGTGGAAAAATGGGGATCATGAGTGGAGGCATGTGACCCTGGACCTGCTGAACAGATAGAGAGCAGAGATCAGAGAGAGGCCTAAGCATAGGCATGGTACACAGAAACACAGAGCCTGCTCAGGGGGAGGCCAGATCACAGCTCTTCCTAACGCGTGCTGACAGGGGGCTCTGTGGCAATGACGGCTCTCGTGTGCTCACACAATACCTGGCCGAGCTATGCCTGCTCTTAATCCAAACCACAATTTCACCTCGGTACATCAAAGGCACTGCACACTCACATTGTTCCAGCATTAGTTAGAGGAAGTGACATGCAGGACAGAAAGCAGAGAGGATCTTGTTTAGCTCCTGTGGAGAACTACTGTATGTGTTGAAAGAAACATTTACAATGATCCTGGGTGTTGCAATAGAGCCAATGTGTTAGCAAGAGGGATTGCTACACAGGTGTAGAGACAGAAGTGATCAGCGTGTGCTGCACATGCATGAACACACATCTCTCAAGCGAAAATTAATTACACACATACTCGTTGGTGATCATTCAATGAGAATGCAAAAAGTTGAAATATAACTCAATACTTAACTTGTTTTCATAAGTGGAAAAACAGCTGACTGTTACTGTATTTTAATTTACTGTCTTTCTTTGTCTGTTTTCCTCCAATATATAAGTGCTCACCATTCAGCCTGTTGCAGGATTGCCTACTGGGAATATCATCACAAACTCCCTGCATTTCTGCGTCAACATAGGTTTAGCAGCTTATGTCTCAAAAGTGGTGTATGGGGGTTTGCACACATGTTGCCATTTTTTTGTCATTCTCAGCTTCCTGAAACTCTATAATAGGGAGCAGCCTAGCTACCATGGGCTTGTGAGGGTTAATCTAGCATGGAGCCAGATCACCTCAGGGGAACCTGCCTGGAAAATGGGTTAATAAAGGTCATCCCCCAAAATAAACACTTTACAGAATGTTTCTCCATTCGTCCCTCTTAAAATCAACTCGCAATAAAACAGGTCTGTGTGCAATTACTGCTGCTGCATTGGGGCATGAAATCAACCTGTCCCATGTTCTGGCTGAGGTCTGCTGTGATCTCCACTTTTTCAGCATCGACTTCTCCCCCCTGAAGACCCTTTACAGGAGTAGTTGCACCCAGTTTCTCTCACAGCTAGCAAGCTAAACCCACTTAAGACAACTTTATTGATTTGTCCAGAGGTGCAAAGCTAGCCTGAAAACTAAATAGAGTCATTTTATGTCTGCTGAGCTTTCATAGAAGTGCAAGTACAGAATAATAGAAAAGTATGTAATTCTTCCAAAAGTAATTCTGTAAAATATGCTGTTGCTGGAGAAAACTACATGGTCGAAAAGACTGCGACAAATGTCCTTAAATAAACCATTGCTTTATAAGGATTAGTGTTCCAAGTTTCCAGGCTGAACGGATGAAAGATGAAGCTTGGCCTTGCATGTATGGAACATATGGAAAAACACAATAATTAATGTCACAACATGAGGTAGGGCCAGTGACAGGCGTTGGGTGGGGGGTGGGGGTGGGAGCACAGGGGAACACAGCTTTTCTCTGTCTGTATATTTGGACTGTTAAAACAGATGGAGTCTGTTGCTGAATGAACGGTAGTCAGAAATTAAAGAGCTCCCTCAAGCCACTATTCCTCAAAGTGTGTTAAAAAATGTGTTACATGGCATTTCATATATTTTCATGAGTAAGCTAACATGTTTCAGCAGTAAATTAAAAGTTACATTGTTTCTACTAATCCAAGTTAAATAGAAAAACTAATCACATCTGGCTCTGTTTCCGGTGGTGACGATTTCTGACTCTTCAAGCATTACAATTTGAGACTCAACTTCTTCTTTTTTGTAAAAGTGAGAACACCCTCAATACCACCACAAAAAGCATAGAAATGTTTAAAAAATATTAAATATTTACACAATGGCAACATTTATTTGTTTTCTATTATTTATTTCAAGAAACATTATATAATCAATAAACAAAACTTCACAAGAGATTCTAGACACTGCATATTTACAAATACAAAGAGGCTTCAACTCAAAGCATCTGATGCATGGATGGATTTTTCTTCAGCACCACTACATGATAAACTCTAAGTGATATGATTTCATCTAGGATATCAGCTTTTATTACTGTTATTATCTTAAAATATGGAGCAGAATATACAACGTTCACCGAGGCGAAGACAGAGAGGAAATGTGCGCTGAAGGGGAAATAAATGCATTGAGTTTGAATGGCTGTGATTTGCAGTAATGAGCTCCACGCATTAAAGTTTAATTTATAGCAGCTAATGTCAGAGAAGGCAAATCAAAATTTGAGGAGGTTCAAGGTGGCAACAAATAGTGGAGGTTAGTTTAGCTGTCAATTAACAGCTGGTGCAGTGGCTGAGCACATTCATAATTATTATCAATATCATACTTTTTTATGTAAGTTCTTTTTTATGTAAAAGAAAAATATTTTAAATACAAAGTTTTAAATACTGAGACAGAAAGAGTGTACAGATGTGTGGCCTACACTCTCCCTGTTTCTACAAACCCAACCCCCTGCCTTTAAGACTTACCCTCAAGTTCATCTATGTATGGGCTGAGTGCCCAGGATATTTCTAATGCCAAGATGATCTTGAGGAGTCTGAGAATGAAGTGGAGCAGATGTGAGGGGAGCACTCGGGCAGCGTCCTCCCTTCTCCTCGTAAATACAGCAGCATTGTTGTGCTGGCACTGCTCTTCCTTTGTCTTAGCACTGCTAAGTACTGGATAATGTCATTTCACACCATCTGCCCCCAGGCTTCATTAAAGATACATGAATGGGCTATCTTATGAGGAACAGGTGCTATTGTTTGTCCCTCAAGACCCAGCACTAAGGATCTGACTCGGAATACTTGAAGAGGAGCATCTGTAGCGATCAGTCAGACAGACTTGGCTGAGGCCCCCGCCTCTGCCAGCATGCGCTCCAACAGAGGTTTCCGGGGGAACTCAGCCGCCTTGCTACATGTATCATCAATTCAGATGACCTGATGAAGTCTGTAGCAGGCCAGCATGCAATCTGTTTCCCTCCAGAGGAGATGCTGGTACTTGATAAATAGACTTAACTAGCAGTTCTGTTGAAATAGGGATACTTGCAGTAGAACGGCAAATAAAAGTGAAAAAAAAAATTCTGTTTATCTCTGCATGAACTGAAGTTTACTGTACTATAGTAACACCTTACTGCTATAATTTCACTGGTTAACTACAGCAAATTATTTGAGTAAATCAATCCTTCGACTACTGAATTAATCCATTAATGAGATAGTTTTCTGTTATCAGATTTATTAAATTATTCCTTTAATACAGGGGTGTCGAACTCCGGTCCTCGAGGGCCGGAATCCTGCATGTTTTCTATGTATCTCTGCTCCAACACACCTGACTCAAATTAATGAGTAATAGTGCAGAGCTTCATAGGGTGTTGTATCCTTTTAATTTGAGTCAGGTGTGTTGAAGAAGCAAACATTGAAATCCTGCAGGACAGCGGCCCTCGAGGACCAGGCTTTGACACCTGTGCTCTAATACATCACTTCATTCTTCATCGTAAAATGCAGACTGTTTTCACATGTCTTGAATGAAATATTCACTTTAATTCTTAAGCTAAAATGAATTAAAACTGAAACATATTCAGACAATGCTATAATAGTATACAGGGGAAAAAAAGACAAGCAGTATTTTCATTGACTTGTAACCTACAACGTGAATCCAAGGAGCTACACTCAGTGCAAATGGAGATGTACAGCGCATTACAGCTCTCACTTGGGACCCTGTCAACACCCATGCTCCTCACTGTCTGTTACAGCGCCCAGGAGGCCTGAAGAGCCCCCGCTGGCTTTTCTTCTGAACCCTTTTACACTTCTATGCACTGATCCACTCACAAGTTTTCTACTCTCAGAGACCACAATGTGCAACATGAAGGAAACATAGAGTTTTTGTTTTTACTGACAGAATTACTTGGTATTAACAGGATTAAAATTCAGTAGGGGCCAAAAAAAGACAAACATCCATCTTGTTGTCACCCTGGTTCATGGTTATTAGCTTGAAAGGACCTGTGAGATCCTGGGTTTCTCTACTGTGATTAATTGCTACTTGACACCTTTTAAACACATCTCTCCCACAGATCCTTATCACAGATATGATCTGCATTTATTTGCTCTGAGGAGACTAGCAAAAAGAAAGAGACGCTTTCAGTATTTTATACAAATACTGACAGCGAGTAGCCCCAAAATCATGACAGTTCATGGTGATTATTTTCATCCATTTTTCACTCACAAATGATGACAGACACCTCTCACATTAGGAAAAGATCATAGTCATCAGTAATCATTTAGAGGAGGATTCACATGTCACTGATGCCTAATTTTAATAGAAATTACTTCCACACTTTAGTAGTAGGTGGAAACGTAGCCCTAAAATTCTTCACATTTTCTGTAGGAGGAGTTCAGTAATTTCATGCACGGAGGATAAACTGCAGCTGCTGCTGTAAGAACTGCTAGTTCACACTTCGTTCTCCACTAGCTCCCCACGGAGCTGAACACCAAACGCCTGCAAGCAGAAATCACCTTTTGTGATCCATTTAAAGTGAACGCGATCTTGAGCTTGCCAGCAAGTCTGACTACATCCCAACAGCAGCACACACAGTAAAACTGACGCTAGACAGCAGGACATGTTTAACACCCGCCACTGTGTACACAGCCCACTGGGTGTATACTGCACTGGAGTCTACCCAGGAGGGAAATCACAGAGTGGAAGCATTTCTGCTGGAAACTCTATTGCTTCATGATTTTTTTTCTCCCTCAGTTAAACAATCAACAGTTCTTTGAGTACATGTTACTGCTTTGCTACTGTTCAGTTACTTTTTGTATTCTGACCTGGTATATCACATGGCAGACACACACGTTGATCAAACAGAGATGCTATGGTGTTTTGATTTGTCTGTAGCTAATGGTAATCAGACACATAGATCAATAGATCTGAAGCAGACTTTGATGCTCCAGACTCCTGCTTTTGAATAAAGGTCTTCATATTACCACCCACTCCACTGAAGCACATTATTCCTGCTTGTCTGCTCTGGAAATTAGAATGGGAAGGGCAAATGCACTGGAGAGCTTCAGGTCCCAATAAAAGGCCCTCGTACTGATCAAGTGTGACCTTTTATCATCACTTCCCTCTTGTATCTGAATCCCTTGTGCTGCACCCTTTCCTACAAAAGTCAAAGACAGACCACTAGTTGACAAGACCCATAATCCCTTCAGTACTGTATTGGCTCCGACATTAAAATTAAGCCCTGTTGCCTTAGGATTGAACTTAATAGTGTTGTATGTGTTATGCTGTTTAGGATGAAATGCTGCAAATCCAGACATACAAGTCAGGCCACCCAGAGGGAATAACCAATGGTTACTTCTGCTTCCACTAATTCCTTCAGCAGTACAACAAGCCCTCCTGGACATTCGCCATTCCAGTATGTCTATATTAAGTTGACGGGGGCTTGAAAGCAGAGAAGTGCAGTCCTCTGACCCGCCTAACACACCCCACTCCAAATCCCTCCACTCTGCTCGCCTCTACCTCATGGCTCCTTTAGACTTCCTTGGAATCCTGGATAAAACTGCAGGCTGCTGTTTGCTTAAATAAAATGCCTGGCATTTACAGGATTTTTACCCACTACTTGAATTTAATATAGCTTCAGTATTAAATGTTGAAGGAAGAAAAATAAAACTTAAACACAAGTGAGAACTAAAAAGGTATAAATAGTGGACAAAAGCACATGTATAGGTAGGTTGGTGCAGATATAAGAACATTTACATCATGCATAAAAGTAAATAAATAAATTTTAAAAAACCTGACATTTTGCCTTAAATATATGTTTGTGCAGAATATCTCAAGATCTGGCCTTATGGTATGTTCTTCTTATTCTAATTACTGTAGTGTAAGTGAGATTTCATGCCGTGGCTCTTTTTTACATTACATGCTCACACAATGAATGATATCAGTTGTTTGTACACAGCAACACAATCGGGCATTGCACCCCTCAAATAGAGATTATTTTTAGAAGAAAATTCACCCTGACCATAAAATTGGCAAAATCCTCTGGGAATCCACAAACATGTACTTTACAGAACAGAAAAGAAATCACATAAACAAGCTCACAAGTAGGTTTAAGGGTCAACATTATTGTTGTATATATATTGTATGGACTGTATGGAAAAAGTGAATTGCCCCCGACTATCTTGCAATGGTGAAAGTGAGGCTCTTAAGTACATTAGATATGGGTTGGTCAGATTGCAGCTGCATCCATGTGCTGTGAACAGGGCTGGGGTATTGGGAAATAGAGGGGTTTAAGTATGTGAGGCTTATATGATAATGTTGGTTTAAGGTTTGAAATATCTTCAACCCCCTGAAGGAAGCAGAGTGACACGAAAGCTTCTTCTGTCAACAGTTTTTTGTTTTGGATTTTTTAAAGTAATTATAAATCAATATATTGTTGTGTTTTATTGAAATATTAATCATGTACAATTCATCAAAAAAATATTTCAAATGTATTTTATATCTGAAAGAAAACCATATTTTGTGCTTATTAAGTTAAAGAGACAAAAGTATGAGAATGCCCGAATTTGAGTGATTTGATTGTCTAAACCATGGCTGGGTTTCCCCCTCTGTCCTGGTCTGTTTTAGCAGACTGAGGCTCTGTCTTCAGCATTACCTCCCAGCTGTTGGCTCCACACAACACAACAGTGCCCATTCTGTTGTTCGGCAGAGAACACGCCTGTCAGGAGCGGCAGCTTTATTAGACACACAAGTGCGTGCAGACTTTCAAACAGGCTCAGATATCACCATATAGGCCAAAGAACCCATAGCATTTTATAAAAGATCAGACAAGCACAACATTGTGTTTAAGGATTTCCAATTAAATTCAAGGAAATGTTGAAAGAAAAAAAAACATGGTATTTGAAGAATAAAGTAGCATAAAAAAAATCTTTTTTGCTGCGATTAATTGTGCAGCACAAAAGAGCTCATTCATTGTGTTCAGTTGGGGAATGCTTGGACTCCCTTCTGCCCCAAAAACAAAAAGCTCCTTTTTTTGCATTAGCCATGGGCTGAATGCTTTGGTTTGCCACCCCAGCCCTAAGAAAACACGCGCCCCTTTCTCGCTGCCTGTACACAGTGGAGTCTATTAATGCAGCGCCTTCTCCCTGTGAGTGTGCCCACTGCTGAGGAGGATGGCCGTGTAAAACCAATGCAAAGACAAAACAGTTTGCACAACATTAGCAGAGAAAACACAGTCCGTGTGGAGGGGGAGAGGAAGCTAAGTCAGCATCACACTGAAGGATGTGTTCTCCCTCATCTGATATTTTTCCTTACGAGGGTTGGGGTACAATGGCTGTTAAGTGTAGCTGTTTTTCCATCATCCAGGGAAGGCTTGAGGAGATCCAAACAGGTGCAGTTTTGTGATAATCACTCTATTCAGGGTATTTGTTCAGAATGTTCAGTTATCAGCATTATTCAACACATATGATTTAAAAGGCCAATTCACATTTCAGGAAGGCAGATATTCTTCTGACAAGTGTTCTCACTTGTAAGAGCTGATACAGAGCTAGAAATCTGTGTGATAAATAAAAGGGCTGCTTTAGAAACCCCTCAGGTGACTAATTTTAAATAAACCCTCAGGTGTGATTTTGTATATTACACTCCTTCATGTGGCACCTCTTGTATCGAGCCTCTTAATCATTGCTGCTTACACAGTCAAGGTGTCAGAATACAAAGGCAAATTACATAAATGGCTTGGCTTTATTTTCTCATTCACAGTAGTAATTAATATGTTTGTCTACATTCTTACCTCATTGGCAAAGGCATTGAGTTTTTGCGGGGGATTTATCAACTTTGCCTAGAGCATGACTTTATTTTTGTTTTCTTTTTTTTAATAAATAATTACTTGATGTACCAATTATCCAATTTCTTTGCATCGTTGTTTTCAGATAATCCCTGCCTCAGCTGAGGTTTTACATTTTATACCTTTTTGTGCATCATTAAGTTTTAAAAGGGCCGTGATGGCTTTATTGTTTAAATTGCACATGACTTTGTTTAACGTCAGCATTTCTTCTGCTTTCTGACAAGGAGTCACATTTCATAACTAATTAAATTGATTCCTCCCGCCCCCCGATAGAGTCCACTAAATGGAATTATTTGTATCCAAGTGTCAATATATTAAATCACAGGGGCTAATGAGTCAGGTCACTGCTTTCTTTTATCTTCAGTCTTGCTTGTGCACATCTTCATCAGCTAACAGTCTCCTTAAATGGAGGATGAACATGCTGGACCGAGTCTCCCTGGGTGAGAGCCAAGCCTGTCCGACTAGGCTGTTAATGCCCCCACATAATCCTCCTAGCAGGCAAACACAGCCCTCCTCAACAAACACAAGGGAAAGAACTGGCAGCACAGAATCTACGCAGACAAACGTGTATGCATTGCGGCATGCACTTCCACACTTTCAACACACAGATTATCA
The DNA here is from genome assembly GCA_037177055.1 of Atherinosoma microstoma. Taxonomy (NCBI): domain Eukaryota; kingdom Metazoa; phylum Chordata; class Actinopteri; order Atheriniformes; family Atherinidae; genus Atherinosoma; species Atherinosoma microstoma. The sequence goes on along the minus strand of JBBBVU010000001.1, from coordinate 16,552,835 downwards.
TTTCCCTGCTTTATTACTCTCTTATTATCATGCAAACAGTTTCAGTCTAACTGCACTAATTGGGGGAACTTGCACATTCTCTTTAACAATGTCTATTTTTGTTCTTTGTTCTTTTCTTTTTCTTTCTTTTTTTTTTGCTTGTGCTCTAATAAGAACCTCACACTGAGAAAATAATTTGTGTTGGGGAGACAACAGAAGCTTTTGAGAATACACAAATTAGCGCTATTATCTTTATGAAATTACCATACAGCCCCTGTGTTTATTTAAACTCATCTGATTGATGTTAAATATTTACCATAATGGTCTAGTTTGGTGGCTTTTGCTTCTCTAAATTGTTAATCATAGAGAATAAAAGAATTAAATGACTGGATTGAATGAGATGCATATTCTTTTTTGTAATAACAAGAAAAAAGTAATCAAGCAGCAGTTTAAAATATGGACAAAAATTTCAATTTTACAGAATATGTTTTGGTTATATAACTATTTTTGCAGCCCTAAACTAACAGGTTTAATACTCCATGGGTAGTAAAAGGTTGTGTGAACACTGAATACAGAACAATTATTTATGGGAACCTGCATGACACTGGCAAACACCACACAATGGCTTGATGATTTGTGTTGCAACAGGACTGTGACCCTGAACTCCCAGCCCCCCTCAAGCTACATGTGAATCACACTGGAATGGCTTGACAAAAAAATGTGAAAGTGTCTTAATGGCACTGCTAAAGCAGGAACTGGGTTTTATTGAATATCTGAAGAATGACTTGATGATATACCTGTTATGTCACATCTGCAGAGAACAAGTACAACAAAAAGCTATACTCCAGTACATGAAAACAGATGTGCTCTAAAACATACAAGTAGGAATTTGTTCAAAACTGCTTAGAAACTATGGATAATTATACATGGCATTGGCTATCATAATAATAAAAATGCTAATGCTAATGCTAATAATAATAATAATAATAATAATAATAATAATAAATTATTATTATTATTATTATTATTATTATTATTATTAATAATGAATAATCATTAATAATAATAAAATAAATAATAGATAATTTTTATTAGATCATACTGTATAAGCAAATTGGACTGAAAACAAACAAACATGGATATGGTAAACGACTTTAGAAGTGGTACATTCTGTGAAGGCAAAATCAAAAGTATTAAACAAAACAGCCAGAACAGGCTCAGACCCATAATTAATTAAAAAAAAGACAATAAAAATGGTTTTTGTTATGATGCAGCCAATCAGCTTCTTCCACAAGAGACAGACGCGAAGCCTTAGTAAATAAGAGATCTCATCATGTTTGGATGGAGGAAAGAATGATGTCCAAGTTTACTTAAAATGTCCCATCATATAGTTTTCTGTATCTCTAATCTGTACCACCTCCTTAATGAGATTAGTTTCAGCTTCTGGTTGAACTGTGGATGGCATAGTCATCGTACATGTAGCAGGACTCCTCATCAATTAATCCGATTGTAGTAGGCGTGTAGGTGTAAGAAAATATCGATTTTACCAAAAATATCGCAATATTTTGAATGCCGATATTGTATCAATATTGAAAACTACGATATTGTTTTTCTTATTTTTTTATGAAAAAAATATTTCGATCCCCCCCTCCCAAAAAAAAAAAAGATCAACAATTTGGTATATATGCAAACATTACACATTTCTGTGTTGAATCTAAACTTGACTTTTTGTTAAAGTATACTTGAAGAATCCGAAGCATTCTCATTTTAGATTTATATAGATGTAAATGTTAAAAGGAAAACAGTAAAAGTGTTTGTTTTTTTTTTGCACTAAGCATACTTTCTTTTGATAAATACTATAATCAAAAATGGAAATCTTCTCCATGCATGACCATTGTTCATACATGTGTCATATCTCCAGCTCCATACGTGTTATGTTGCACTAAGTGCTGGTATGGTTGATG
>JBBBVU010000001.1:16525966-16543727 GCA_037177055.1 Atherinosoma microstoma | reverse complement strand
ATATATACTGTATTAGGGAGAGAGAGAGAGATTGGCCTGTACCCTTCTGCCTGATGAGCACAAGTAAATGAGTAGTACTAGCCCCTTCAACAGTGTATCAGCGTATAAAATCAAGGGTGCTTGATTTTAAAGTGTTTTCCACAGAGTGGTATGCTCTGTTCTTGCCTTAAGTGGAATATAATTTGGAATCATTTTTCCAATACACCATCCACTATTCAAGTGAAAATTGAGGTTAGTGGCTCCTTGAAAAAGTTTTTTGAGAATACAATCTCTCTCTTTAAAGATGCGTTTTGATGGTGTGAAATGTGAAAATTCTTCTGGTAAGCCATTCAGCTAGAAGCTCAACGAGACAATGTTGCTACAGTAGGAATCATTAGTTGTAAGTAAATGTTCAATGAAAGGAGAAGATAGGGAAAGTTGTCAGTTAGAAGAATGAGCACAGGAGGAGGAGGTGCATGGAGAAGGATGTGCCTGACACCCAACACACACAGCAAGATAAAGTTGTCTTCACAAAGCCAGCCAGGCTCACAGCCTTGACCATTGCCAGTGGCCAACCCTGGATTACCCTGTGCAGTCTGAACATATCCAGCCATGTGCTGCCTGGGTGGTCTTTCACTGCACCTCTGCATTCTGAATTAAATATACTACATAATGTGCATACAAACAAACACAATGAAATGATAGTGTCTGGCTTCGGGAACATTAAAAGTGCAATCATCATTTCAAGTTTGAGTATAGCTAAATGCATAAGGTGGAACAGGAAAAACACAGTGCGATGACAATGTAAGTTTTGGCAGCTCTTGTGTGGTGTAAAAGTATGCCCTTTTGGGACTGACTAATTTCAGAGGCATTTACCAGCCTCTTTCATGTCCCCCACCTCCAGGCTCTCCTCTGTCAGCAGGGCTCATTAGCTGTTGTTACCCCCCCCCCTCCCTTTTTTTTTTGTTCATTAAGATGTGCTAATTATTCGCCTCCATATTTTAAAGCGTTCCCGATTACCAACAGGCAATTAACATTTGATGAGAATGATGAATGTTAGTGTGACAGAAAAATTAAAGATAAAGAAAAAGGAGGAAAAAAGAGGGGAAGATTGATGGAGAAGTTAACTGAAGTTAGCAGTGATATTTACTTTAATGTCTAATTTTATTGAGCTGTGCCACTAAAGCCAGACATTTGACTCATGATGGCAACAGTGGTGCACTAATTAATCTGAAGAGGCAGAAATGTTGGAGTAATCAGTGTGGAGAAAGAAGGAGGTGTAAGCTGCTGTGTTTGAGGGCTAGCAGAAATGCATGAACTGACCTGGATCTGCTGCTGGAGGAGATTGATTTTGTGCTGCTGCTGCAGAAGCTGCTGTTGTTGTCTGGCGATCTGGTTGAAAACAGAGATAATACTGACATGAAGGAGAGGAGGAACTGAAATCATATAATACTTCTTTTTTTGTTTTTTAAGACATATATCAGGGAATCCAAGCCACTTGCAGTAGTAGACTGTGTTGACATTGATGACTTAAAGATGGAGTTTAAAATAGCAATCTTATAGGTAAGAGTGAAGCATATTAGAATTTTAACATTATTCGCTTGACAATAACAAACCATTAGATTTTTTTTAATGATCAAACACAAAATGATAAAACTGTGGAAGGGAAGGGTGAAGGATTTATAAGACAGACAAATGTGATTATGATGGAGATCGTTGGTGCAGGCGGAGTGTGAGTGATAGAAGTCCCTGCTGCCCCTGTGTGACGCGCAGCCACACCGCAATGTTTCCCATCCGAGGACTGCCTCTTTCTACATGCTCACTTCATTGAGCATGACAACAGAGTTTTAAGTGTCATTTAATTTTCATTTTTAAATATAATTACAAAGTGTTCACTGTAAGATATCTGCCGTCTGCAAATGTGTCAAGATTAATTTGTGCTGTCTTCCTCAAGAGTGTCAACAGTTAATTACTGTGTTGTATCTTGATGGCTTGATGACATTTTAGCTCTCAGCGGGTTCTCCCTCTCCCCTCCGTCTCTCTTGCTCGCTCCACCATTTTAATAAAAGTCTTCCATTTTAAAATAAGATCAAATGACTTATATCACTGCTCATTCATGCTGCAATGTCTACAAAGCCTACAGAGTCGAGTGTAGTTTGCAGATGAACATCATTGATTGAAAAAGAAATCAATACCGTTAATGTATTATTAGTGTACTATGACCAAATGTATAACTCCAAGCTATATGGTCCATCTCTTCATTTACCACAGGAAGGTCTGAGAGTGAGCTGAGAAAACTCTGAGTGAACTCCTTGCTGATAATTGACTCATAGCCATTAGGGTGGCTGGTGATAATAAAAGTGTCGCCTGTGTGGATAGTTTGTGTCCTTATTTCTTCCCAGACATTAACACACTTCATGGCCTGTGCTAATTTGCTGATTTGTACAATATGGCTCATTGGCCTGATTTGTGCTGCAAATCTAATGCCAGGCTTGTTCTAATAGGAGTCGATTTATAAGATACAGAGGACTTCCATGTTTAATATAACGTTTAATTCACACATTGCCTTGCATTTGTTAGTACAAGTCATAATAACATTTTTCCTGCCGCACAGCATAAATGCGGGTGAGAGAGCATGACCAAAATATCCGAGGCAATATAGAGTGTAGCATCTCTTAAATCTAATAATATTCTAAATTTCTCTCAAGGAGTAAGATTTTATTGGCAAATTTCAGGCATGAAATATAATGGTTGAGTGGCATTTGGTTAAAATTGTATTTAATGGGGTTTAATATTGATTCGGGAGGGGTAATAGAGTGAATAAGATGGAAGGAGGATAGAAAGGGAATGTTGCAAATAATGGGGAGAGAAAAAGAAAGATATGTTGAAAGGAGAAAGGCTATTAGCTGAGATGCAGACAGAGAGAATGAGTAAAACTGTGAATGTGAGAAAAGAAAGATACCTGCTCTTGCTGCTGACGAGCCAACTCCATTTGCTGCCTCTGTTTCTCCATCTGTGAGGCGGCGAGTTTCTTCTGTTCATCGTGAGCAGCCAGGAGCTGCTCTCGCAGGCTGATCAGCTGGGTGATCATTGTGGAGAGCTGATGTTCCTTTTCTGCCAGGCTCTCTGGAGTACCTGGAGAGGGGTGGGAGACAGCCAGGTCAGGAGTGGAATGGATAAACTCAAGGTGAAGAGTCAACAGAAATGTGTATTTGTCATGCACACTGGACAGAAAAAGAAATACTCAAAAGCTTTCATTATGGCCACACATAGTTCCCAGTGTCTAAGCTTTTAGAAGAAAAGCTGCAGAGGGGTCCTGACTTTGTATATTGATAAATATAGAAAAAGTGACCATGCTGCACACAACAATCATCACATTGTGCTATTGTACCATACACAATATTTAATACAAAGAAAACCGCACAGGCAACAACCAACTGCAGTGAATTCAGTAAAAATGTTAAGGTCACACACAGCCTGGAGTTCATAGTTTCACTGTAACTGGTGTTCACAGATTTCAGAGGAAGAAAGGCAATGAATTGTTTCCGGCACATTGAAAAAAGCTGCAGGGAGCTGTCAAACCAAGGTGGCAGCTTGTATCAGACTTTCAGGGGTTATTATGGAGTAAGTGTTAAGAGTCACTGCTCTCATTGGCTTCTGAACTACTCAGGTTTTAGATATGGCAGTCACACCTTCAATATCTGACAAGTAGGGCCACACAACATTGAAAATCTGTTGTTGTTGTTGATATTTAAGCATGCACAATATCATGATCACAAAGACATTTTGACTTGAACTGGAATAAGCACAGGTGTATTAATGAGAGCTGCATTCCAACTAGAAAACGTTCTGCCTTTGTGCATGCTCAGCATAACTATCGTGCACATGTGCAGAAGTTGAAAGCAGCTCTTGTTGCTAACCTCGGATTAGTGCCATATATTGAAGTATTGTTTATATGTTGAAATTACCCACAACGATAGCGCATATTGCATGTTTTTCTAATGTCATGGATTTTTAAAACTAAAAATGAAACAAAACATTTGGTGAACAAAGCAGATGTTATGAATGGCTTTTGACACTCATCTAGGAGACTTTGATCAACACTGAGCACCACTCTGTCACTCGTGTACACTTCCAAATGAAAAGCAATGACAGACCAATAGTCTTCATTCTCTCTTTACAGCTACATGTCTACACTGTGTGCGACAGAGAGCGGCTCCACTGCACTGCTCTCTGCCTCTGCTTAATCAATGCTAAGTGATCCTACCATTGACTTACACAGCCAACATAATTGCCAGTGAGAGGCTAGACAGTAACTCACTCTCCTCCCACAGCACTCCTGTGTGACAAGCTGATCCGGGGAACACACACACAAAAAAAAACTGATAGGGAAGAAAAGACAGAGAGACAGTCAGAGAGACGGAGAAGGATAAAAGCACAGAAATCCAGATAACAGTACAGTGAAGTCTGGCTAGGGGCCAGCAGGAGCTGAATTCTTTCCTGGGTGTCTTCCTCTCGTCTCTGACCACATCTGTCTTGAGTTTCTACGAGAGCTCCCAGGGGCCCTCTCCACTCAAACTATTTTAATTTGACTAAACACCTGATTTATTTTATCTCTCCGATGAGGAAAGCCGTTTGTCTTAATAGGGCCTGTCAACCTCCAGAACCCATTCAGGGCAATTTACTGGCAGGCTTGTCTGAACCTCAGTTTGCCTCGCTCTGCTTCCACTGCCTGCTGCAATGGAAGAGAGCTGCAATTCTCCATTTATCCTCCTAACGAAAAGAAGAAGAAGGGAAAAAAACACCTAAAAGCAGCCATTCATTGAGCCTGTGTGCAGTTTCCAAGGCCTGAATTGACTTCTTATTCACCCGACTAGACTTGTTGTGAATGGCTTATCTGTAAAATTGATACAATCAGCACCAATTTTATTAACCTTTGGCTGTGTTCATGAAGAAGCTGCCTCTTACAGGTCACCAGCAAGATACATCAGGCGATGTCACAATAAATCACTGCTATCAATACTGCAGTTGAAAGGAGGGAGAGGCATAAATACAGAAAGAGAGAGAAGAAAAGTAGGAAGACAGAACAAAAAAAGAAAATCATCATGCAGATGAAGCTCTGTGAGGCCATTGGGTCATTGGGATCATAGAATCACTCAGCCTGCCTAACCACATATTTATCAAGTTAACTTGCTAGTTTCAGATCAAAGCATGTAAAAGTAATATAGAACTGTAAAAAGTATGCGGAATGGGTACAGGAATATGAAGAGCTGCATCTGCTTGGGGTCCATAGAAGGATCTGATAGGCTAGCCTGAGTGTTGGGTGCCTCATCCTGCCCAGACACCACAGGAATACAAACAGAGGGCCCATTGTTTAGATGTTGAGCTGAACTGTGGGAAGCCTGAAGCATCCTCAGTGAAAGAGAAATTTAGTCTTTTGCTATTTGAATCATAATTATGTAACATTTTGTTAAATTCTTTTCTCTCTTTTTTCTTTTTAAAAAATCTATTAAATAATGCTAAAAGGTCAAGAAGAGTTAAAGAATAACTCAGATTAACAGTGAATGTCTCAACATAAAAACATTGAGGAGTTTCATCTTAGAGAAGGTACACAGCTGAGCAGAAAATCAGACGCATATGTTTTTTGTTGGCGGGTTAGTGTTAAAATCTCTTTCTTCCTGCTTTAAATTATGGATCAGCTTTAAAATGCAGATAAAACTTTTATTGGGTGGTACAGAAGAGGAGAGTCGTGGTCTGTGTCTGACCAGCCCGCTGACAAAAGAGGCCGTTTCCTGCATATTGCATGGCTTTTAACAGCAGTGGGGCTGGGGTCTGCCTGTTAACATGTCTCCTCACATTGCGCTTCCGATGGCAGACAGACAACCCAGAGATGCCTTGGCGCTGCATAAATCCCAGCAGCCAAGCCAGACCTAACATATTGTGACATCCCTCTGGTAGACGACTGAGGTTCAGTAGGACAATACCAGCCTGACACAGGAAAAGGAGGCCAGGAGTAAGTAGTGAAGCTGCCTCTGCACTTTCCTTATTATTTTCAGACCAGTTTCAGAAATTTTTTATTGATTCATAGGAGGAGGAGACGGTAAAGCTGGGTTGTGCAGTTTCAGTCCATTCACAATTCACCTTTTGAGATTCCTGCCTCCTATTAATGTCACAAAGTAGGGCAGACAACATCAACGGGTGACTAAATAAATGATAAGAGAAAAACAAGCAAAGCCATGGTTGCTTGGGGAGGGACGGGGGTATTTGAGCCTTGGGGTCTTTGGATAAAAGGCACTTTGTAGGGGTGCGATTTGTTTTGTCCAATGCTCACATCTCCCTCTCTCTTGGCTCCCTCCTCTCTGCTCTAATCAAGCAGTCTCTAATTTGGGTTCCAAGTCCAGTACCGGGGAAAAAGAAGGAAGCTTGTTACTTTGAAGAGTCCCGAGTGAATAACACAGATAAAAGATTCAGGCACAAAAAAAAAAAAAAAAAAGTGAGGAAGGGTGAGAGTGAAAAGGGGGAAAATCACAAGGCACCCTATTCTCTCCTCTTCCTTTGGTTAAGACAGCTGAGCCATTATGACCTGATCGGAATTGAGTTTTTTAGCACCAGAGGACTGGAATTTCTTTGTCTCTCTATCAGTTAGCTATTGTGGATGCTTCCATATGCTGCAAGCCCATCCTAAGTAAATTAGGACTTGTCTAAATGCTGCGATTGTACCACGCTGTATCCACACACAGACCGCACATAGCTTGAATGCCATGCGTGCTGAAGCTGTCTGTCTTTGCTCTTTCCTAAAATGTGTGTGAAAATAGACACGTGTGTGTACAAATGTGTGTTGCGCCCTGCTTCAATCAATAAAAGGTACATGCCTGAGTAAATGTACGTGTGTGTACTCTGCGATCACCTGACCCTTTGTCCATTCTTTCTGTGAAAAACACAAAGAGGCCAATTGAGTCACAGCAGACTGCATATTTTTATACCTTCTTCAGTGTTGAAAACATGATTTTTTTTTATTTTTATTTTTTTTTTTTTTTACCTATGTCAAAAACTGGAAATACTGCTTTGACAAAAGCACAAAACACAAACTAAACTTGTGTCAAATTCTGGCTTGTTATATTAGTTTTCCATTGATAAGAAAATCTAATATTGAGGATCTATATTTGCAGGAAACCTAAAATAATTAACCTTTTATTTTACCATTTATTAGCTTTTAACTACTATTTGCACACTTGTTCAGCAATGCTACAAGGCCATATGTGTTTCCAGTAACATGGTGTTAATGCGTCTCCATGTCCTACAACCAAGACAATATGAGCAACAGCTGTTTTACCTGGCTTGCTGCCTCTGCTGTGATATAAAAGCTGTTAATCTTGCCAATAAAACCCCATTAACAAGCAGAAGTAGTGACTCACAAGCACGTCATATTCTGGCAGCAATTACTCTCAGTCCTTGTGAGATGTCTAAAGATACAAGCTTGTTCACACTGAAAAAAAAACTGCCCATCATCTTGTTAAAAAAGTAAAATCTTCTCTGAATTTCAAAACCTTTTAAACGGACATCAGTTCAGACATTATTAGCTTCTTACTGCTCTATGTTACCTAGGCAGTACCACTTTTTCAAAATGTGTTTTCTGATTGGCATGTGGAGTGGTTATTAATAAAAGCACACTTCATCCGCGGTGATTCTGCTGGTCGTGGTGAACACTGATGGAGACTAATATTTTGATGATAGAGAAAGCTTCACACTTCAGCATAATTATGTTAACGTAAGCTTTAGCACTTAACTGTCTATCCCTGACAATGGACGAGGCACTTCGTCAAAGCTGAGATAGAGACTAAACCTGAGCACATGACTCCACAGGGTGTGGTGTGACCCTTGAATTTGCACTGAAGAAAAAGAAGACTGTGAAACTTTATTTTCTCTTATTTGAGAAATTTAATGGAGCATTTATTAACTCTTAAATACACAGTGATGAACCCATGTTGGCACCATGGAAGATCAAATATGTATGCAAGGCACTTTAGCCAGAAGTAAAAGACTTCTCTTCATCTCTAATTGTCTTTATAATAACAAGTTAGACCCCTGTGCCCTTAAAATATAGACAAAATGCATAGTTTTCAAGGTCCCTCTTGTACAAAAGCCTGTTTAACAGTGAATCAACACAATGGCTTACTTTCTGCAAAGCCTTGAAAGTGAATTAGTTGATAGATTTTATCTCATTCTTTTTAGAGAACAATTACTCATAGGTCTTCCCTATACAGCTGATAAATACAGCAGAATGTGCTTGTTCCCTTGGTTTGTGCAAAAAAGATCTTTTCACAGACTTTCAGACTTATCTTTGTTGAAAAAGTCTATCAACAATGTTGTCACTTTGTCTGAGCTTAATCCGAATCACTGCGCCAAAAGAGTTTAGCCGAAAGGCAATCTAAAGCAGTTTAATGTATTTACAAAGTCTACATGAACACCTGCACAAATGTCAGGCTTAATACACATTTTGTCATTACAGCTAATGGTATATCATAGTTGTTTCATTCCACTCACATGTATTACACTTCACACTGACATTCTAAAATCAGAGTGAGCTTTGTTAGGACAGACAATTCATAATGCTAAAAGAACATCTAAAGCATCATGAAGATATGACGATCGCACAGAGCAGAGTGGGTGAAGAACAACAGAGTTGCGATTCTGCAGCTCAGTGATATGTACTAAGGAAAATCCTTGCATTCCTGCAGATGGACAAGAATTCTGCATTCAACTTATGATGCTTAGAAAAATCAGTGGTTCCACCTTGGTATAGGAACAAATTTAATTGTTAGAATGTAATATATAGTAAAAGCACACTATCAAATGGTTTTTGTATATGTTATTCTTTTAATTCTACACAGTTTGTTTTGCTACAGATAACAAGTAAATTGAACTAATATTATTACTTCAACTGTTGGTAAAAGGAAGTGAAGATTTGTTTAGGCTGAAAGTGCATGAATTTTATACATAATATTTAGATTTTGGAGTCTTTCCTTTGCTGTTAAATCAAGTTAGGTGCAAGGTTTAAATACTACATCCATCCATCTTCTGCCACTTATCCAGTTCCTGGTTGTTTCGTCTTTAAGTTCTGATCAGACCTACCCAGACCTCCTTTTCCCCAGCCCCCTTCTCAAACACCTCAGTCTCAGCAAAAACGGTAAAATGGGAACCTTTGTCCACAAAAGTAAAATGAAGTAGTTTCCCAATCCAAGCTTAAAATTTATGAGATGGAAATATTTTGAAGCAGTAGAAATGGAAAAATCGTCAGTAAAGTAATTGGAGCTCTGTAGTTGGAAAAAAAACCCTGAAAAAGACAATTTAGCTGCTATACAATTCATAATATCCTTTATTGTGATTGAGAGTTTTCAGTGGACCAACATATCTTATGACCTATCACAATGTCACAATATCAACTGGGAGGATAGCAGGCATACAGATCATGCATACTCGGAATATGCCACAAATATCTTTAGGTGAACAAACCATGGGACACAACGTGAATATAATCCAAAACTAAGAGAATACTGTCCTTATTGCACATGTACATAAACACACATGAGCACAGCACTGCATTTTTTTTCAACCTCCATTGCCACAAGCTAAATTCCTCAATTCATTAGAGGAGAAAAACACACAGTCCAACACTCACATGCATTCATCTGGCAAATGTGGCCTGAGGAATAATGATTTACTGTGGCTCATATTTCACCTGAGTGCACAGGGCAAACAGTTGACTGAAGTGTTGTGAAGAAAATGCTAACTGAGGCATTTTTGACTGGAGCAACTGGACAGATACCGTTTTGTACCATTTGTGTGAATGCTTTTATATGTTTGGCTAGATATAATAAACATAATATACAGCGTGTAGTCAAAATACACAAACCATTTGGAGTCAACTAAGCATTATTTTTTTCCTATATGTCTCTAAAGCTCCGTAAGTCAGTTTTGATGGTAACTGTATTTTGTTGTGTGTCTGCATCCAAACAGCACTTCATGAAACCTATCAAAATTTGAGTTAAATTCTAAAGTGAATACATGTTTTTAAGAAAACAACAATATGGACTCAGTGTTAACACAGTGGACATGCATTTCTGTGCATCAGTGTGGCCAGCACAGGTAGGACCAGCATCAAATCTGCCTAAGCAGCCACCCTGCCCTGCCCTCTGTTCTCCTCCTAAAGAGCTTCCACTTATCTGCCTGCCACAGGACTGTTTGTGTGCACCCCACCACTGTCATGTAGACACCATTCTCAAATTGATTGTAACAGCGCAAGAGCCCAGATTTTTCTGCTTCAGAATTCAAGCCACCATTTCAATGTTAGTGTTGAGCTTTTTGCTTTCTTTTTTTGGTAAATTCCAAGAAAATGAATACAGCTTGTGTTCCAATTTCGTAAGTACACATTTTTCCCCAGTTTGAGTAAATGCTTTAGAAGAGTGTGTGGGCATGTGCGTTGGATGTTTTTTTCTTTTTCTTCCTTTTTTTTGGACCCCAACAGGGGGCCAGTAAACTGCCACTCAGCAGGGAAACTTAAACAGCTCTGTTGAGTGCAAAGCTCAAAGACCCTGCACAGAGCAAACATCCAACAGAAAGTATATTTATCAGCTACAAGACACCATATACTATACTACATTTCTATGTATTTCACACAGCATATGTATCATTTACTATTAATGTAATGCTGTGCATCATGTCAAGAGTGAAAAATGCCTTTGAGGTAGATAATTATAAATGTAGAGTCTAAGCATCCACATCTTAAGTCTCTTTCTCTGTCTAGTTCTCTCTCTTGCACTCCTTCCACCTCGTCTTCCATTATCCGCTACTTTTGTGTGGTTTGGAGCCCCTCCAGCCAGCCTCCCTTTCTTGCGCTGTGGTTTTGTTCAGGAGATTTCATCGTTCCTGCAGATTGACAGCTAAGCTCAGGTATGAAAACAAACAGTTAGCGCTGGAATTGACAGGTGAAAAGAAATCCGCCGCTAATGCTCCCGAGCAAACCCTCCCTCTTGCCTGCCCCTACTGAAACTAAGCTCTGACAGCGTACAAGAAAAGGCAGATGGAGATTTGAAATCATTAACCCTTAATAACACCATGCTACTTGTTTGGCTTAAAAGCACTGCCTCTATTGGATGATTGTGTCTGTATCTACTGATTCTAAATAACAACCTAAAAAACTCTTCATCTTAAAATGGAGTACATTATGCAGCCAGATACCTACACAACAATAAGCTGTAATTATAGATGTGTCATCTGTAAAAGGTAAACGGTTGGGTTAGCAGACCTTGAAAGGCAAATCTCTGATGCTGTTGATACTATTGTTTTGTTTTGTTTGTTTCCTGAACTGTGTGTTCACTTCAACAGGGTAAAGTATTCAGGACATGTTTGAACACAACTGCAATAGAAGTATGTGTCTCTCTTTTCATGGGTAAACCCATTGGTAAAATTCTGCTACACTTATCGATTTTTATTTTATATTTGTTTTCCAAGAACGGGACACAAGTTATTTCCACACCAGCCAGATTCCACCACTTGCTACTGCTGCGACAATTGTTAAACTTTCAAGGTTTTGGTGAAACAATGTCAAAAGAAAGCTAAAAAGGTGCTCAGTATAATTGGCAGAGGAACCAGTGAGCGATCTGCAAAGAGCATGCAAGGCCACTCAGCCAGTAGATACAGTATTTTTTAATCTGCATGTCAGCCATTATTCCTCACTATCTTTCATTTATTTGAAACCTACATACATGTTTGCCTTTTGTACTCATTTTAACCTAACAATTAATGAAAACTCAGAATCATCATAACACTTTCGATCTTAATCATAAGGTGTTTTCTGCTTGGTACCTTTGTTTGTGTTTTAATTAGTCGGACCTTGTGCATCTCCAACCCTGGGCTTCTTTTTAATTGCCCGTATTTACATCAGGCAGACATCAAACGCAGAGAGAGAGACATTTGTAAGGGTGAGCACAAAGCAGCCCTTTGAAATGTCTACAGTCATATGATATGGCATGCTAATTAAAAATCTAAGGCTGCCTCTGTGATAGGAAAAGCATTTATATTTGTAACTGTGGTGTATAGACTCTCTCCATAACTCATCAACACACAGAGGCCATAGTGTTTATTATCAGGCTCCCTACCTGTTTACAGACCACCAAGTAACCTTCTAGTTGCCATTCATCAAACAGCAGAAATGCCCTGCCTGTAATTTAACACAGCAGATTTCAAAAGGCTAAATCATTTTAAACATTTTACCCCCTGCACTTTGATCTACAGTGACACACAGTGCACTAGGACAGATACAATGAATCTAGCTTACCAAGCAATGATTTCTCCTGCAGCTCATTAAGGTTATTGCCAATAAATATAATCAAAAGAACAATCAACAGCTATTTTTCCTATCCATAGGAAATGGAGAAATTTTAATTCTGTAATTAATCCCAAATGTTAGTTTCACTTACACCCACCCATATCTTAGAAAAAGAAATAATATGGTGAACCTTTTGGTTTTGTTAACTGCCATATACCATTTTTCTCATACTCTATATTATTGCAGCACCTCTTGTCACATTCTCTCTGAAGAGCTTCATTTTAGCTCTTGTCTCTTTAAGGCCCACTCCCTGAAGGCCCAGTTTGCTCTGATTGGTCAACTTATTGGTTAAAAACAGCTGAGTGCAAGACAGCTCTTCATTCTTTTATGTTTGTTTAAAAAAAAACATTAAGTAGACTTCATGCAAACATGTTTCATGATGATGCTCAGATGTTAAAAAAAAGAAAGAAAAGAAAAGAAAAAAAAGAAGAAAATCAAATCTAAGACTACAAATAAGGCACTTTAGGAGGATTCTGTACCTCTACAGAGCTTCTACGTGAACATAAAGTATAATAACACACTAAAGGTATAGGGAAAACCCCAAATGTATAATATGACCTCTTTAATTGAAAACATAAAAATGTAATAGTGAATAAACACATCACATCACCTTGATGGCCCTCAGAAAATTTGAACAGGACAAAAAAACCTCTGATGAAGAGATTTACTGAGGGTAAGTGCAGGAGCCCAGTGCTATAAGCCAGCAGGTATTGTGATCTATAAACACACCCGCTTTCAGTAACAGTCAGTGCTAAGGACCAAGCAGCAGCCCTGCCCATCCTCAGCCTACCTTCACACTGGCATAAACACAGATTTTGGGGGAGTGCTGAGTTGTGCTCTACTGTGGCGCGCTCAATACTCTGTGCAGGGCGTTCACTGTCTGAGTTGAGACATTCCACTCAAATGTAAGCTCACTGAGGAGACAACTGTGTGCTTCTCCTGTCCTATCTGACCAGCTTCCCCCATTTCAGCCCAGCCATGCTCTGCTCACATCAAGCACACTTTGGGTTCAACAATTACCAAAGCAGCGTGAAGGCTCTGCATGTGTCAGAACAGAGAAACAAAGCTCATGGCCATCTGAAAGGACAAGAATAAACCACAGAGAGCCTAAGAATGTGTCTCCATTTCGAAGAAAAGCACTTTGGATGGAGTTAGACATTCCAATAAAAGATAAGGGAGGAGAGACATGAATGAGGAGGGCAGCCAAAGGCCTTTGTTTTATTTCAGAGTACAAGGCATTTTCTGATAATTCAGCACATATATTCTGATAGGAATGAGGGACTGCTATTTGTGTGCTAAATCTACTTGGTTCTGATGCAGTGCTTGTGTTCTTACCTTTTACTTCTGCCAAAAGCTCACTGGTGTTGAGCCTCTCCATCTTCTCTTTCCAGTCTTTAGAAAGAAGTTTCTCCATGCATGAGGATTCTAAAAAATGTAAAACGAAAAAGGACATCTGAATTCATTTTCAGTCTTTGACACAGTATGTTTCTTTGTGTAATATTATGTACAGAATACAGCTACTTTTTAGAATAATTCTGCAGATGTCATAAATCAGTTCACTTAAATGAAAAGTCAGTGTTATCAGATGAATAAAAGGGTATTTTATTTGATGGCGAACATTAAAAGAGACTGCCTGACAGTTGAGAGATGAGCTAAGGATGGAGTGAGGACGAAAGACAGCATTGTGGGGATAGTGTAAGGCCAGAGACTCACATTAAGTGGGAGGCAAAGTGTGAGACTGGGTACATCCAAACTCTCACATAGTTGCCAATGATGAAAACAATTAACATTTGTCCAGCAGACAATGAATCAGAGGAGGAATGGCTGCAATCTGCCATGCTGTCGCTGGTGTAGCTGATAAAGAACATACTGGGCTGGCTGACCCAGGCCTCCACCATCTCTACGCTGCACAGGGTTCAGCCTGCTCTCATCAAATACCAGCAGCCCAAGCAAGCCTCCGACACTCCATCTTGAGCTACTCCTTCAATAAACTGCCTCCAGAATGAACCAGATTTTGACCTAAAGCAAGCATGCAGCATTTAGCCAGACTGAGAAAAACAGATAAAAAACAAAAAGGAGCAATCCCACCACAATTTTGGGGAATATATTATTGTGCTCTGACTTTTATATATTTCCTGAGAATTAGATATTTAACAAAAGTTGTTTTCAAACATGTGAGGTAGAAATTACAACCACAAAGTTGTGGGCTACCATAATCAATTATCAACCACATATCTAACAGGGTTTTGTTTGCAAGCATCTTTCTCCCAACAGGAAGACGCAATTCATGAGCAAGATGTCTCAAATAATAACACAGAAGGTTATTCTCAGTTTGGTCTGTGAAGTGTTTGAGTCTAGGATGCACAAAGAGTCAGAAACAGAAAAAAATATCAATAAACGTCTGTCAAACACAACATTCTGGACTCTTCCAGTCTCACAATTACCATCCTTGACATCAAACACAGAGGAGATTTATACAGTTGAGGATGTATACAAATGTTGTTTCCTTTTATCCGTCTGTTCCATGTCTTGACCACTTCCACAAGCCAAACACCGCTGACAAAACACACTGACTTCAGACGAACAGGGAGTAACACGGGGTCAGTAGTTCTTGTAGGCTTGTTTAAGGATGGCTTTCAGGGAGATCAAGCAGAGTCACCATTTTGTTTGATTGTCCACTTCCTCCAGTATGATGGGGGTCGACAGGACATCTTCAGCTCAGGGTCATTATAACATTTCTTCTGCTTTATTGACTTTCCAATTCCTAACTCAGTTTGTCCCCTTGACTCTCAGAGAGGGAGGGAGAAAAGGCTCTCTGTTCTGTGTGTGTTGGTGTGTTTTAACTCCCTGCGTGGCACAAAGATCACAGATCTTTGAAACAGGGGTTAAGGGTGGGGGGAGTAGCAAAGCTCAGCTCCTCTTCCCTGCCTGTCACCCCTGGGTGAGACAGTTTCCTTGAAGAACAACCTCCCATCAAATCACAATCCCAACACAAATGCTTGACATTTTATCCTCTTAAGCAAAGAAAAGTTGGATTTTTAAAGTGCTGAAAAGGGGAATCAAACAAACACATTGAACATATGTTTGTATGCATACATATGCTCCCTTCTCTGTAACACTCACGCTCACTTTCATAACAGATGCTCCTCCAGCACTTGATCATTAAGGAATGCACCAACAGTTGGAGATAATGCGGTGCCAGCTTCCATTCTACTCCACTTCTCCCCCTCCCTTGCACCTCCCTCCCAGGAGAGCCTCCGCTCCCTCACTTCTCCATCCCCTCTGCTGGGCCAGACACGACCTGCCAAGTTCTCCAGCACGAGAGACTACAGCTGGAATGCACTGCTGTCCTCCCTGAGCTTCCACCTGGGAGAGGTGAATAATGACCTGGATTAGTCTATAAAATAACTCTCAAACACCTTCCAGTGTTCGAACAGTGTGGACAAAAACAGGCATCCAAAAATGGTTTGGGTGAAAGGAGAGTGATTTTTGCGCAGGCCTGCTTGAAGACACAGTAAATGAGTCAGATGTCTGGCTTTTTTCAAAGCACCATTCCACAGCTTATTTTCTTCAAGAATTTAGATTAATAGAGGGAAGGCTATTTCAGTTTTTAAAATGCAAGTCTCTGTTCTCAAGAGAAATTAAAGATGCCAGTGGAAACAACTGGTTAGTATCAACAGTAATACTGTCAGGTTTTGACAGAATGTTGAAAATTGATACACACTGTACTTGATATGAAACAACAGATTATTTGTGATAAAACATTCACACTTGACTCTGGATTTTAATGAATCTGCAAGGGAAAGCACATATAATCATTTATGACTGATAGTGGGAACTTTTAGTATTATAGCGTAAAGTTTGTTACTCTTGTCCTTTAAAAGTAGGACATCACATTCTGGGGAATCAGCTTAAACAAGAGAAGAGTCCAGTGAGTTTATTTTTATTTTCCTACGGGGGCTATTAAATCTCTCGCACCCCCACCCCTTCCATTTTTTTCCCTCCCCCTCTTGAGATAAAATGCTCTGAGGCAGGGGAGCAGGCCATTCAGCTGGGATGAGAATGGAATGAAAACAATAGCCCTTATCAGGCTCTTATTTACATTTTCCCAGCGTCCCTGCAGTAGACAGCTTGGCTTGTCACCAAGCCCAGATCGCCCCACTGGACCTGGACCAACTTCCTCCAGCCCCACTGATTCCAAGGGTCCCTATGGACCTTCGCCTGGCACAGACCCCCTCCACTCTGCAGCTAACGCAGATAGTAACATACAAGACAAAACTACTGGAGTGTGGGTCCAAGACTTGTTCCCATTGAGAGAGGAATGGCTTCTGGACTGCTAAGCCTGTCTGGGTCTCATTGTCTCCTCTCTGGGGCTGGTCCTATTTAACTGGAAACATTCCCTGAACCCGTTCTTCATTTTACTTTTCTTTTTTTTTTCTATCTTTAAAAGTTTCCAAATGACACTTAGAAGAAAGCGAATAATCACAAATGTTTTAATACTGCCAAATTCAGTATGTTTGTCTCCTATCAGGGCTGTCATCTCAGGTATAAAGCTCTCCTATGCAGGTATTCTGTGATCTTACTGATGTGGCTGAACAAGCACAGAAACTGAGACACCTAAACCTGAGATCAGTTGGCAAGATTAGACTATTTCTTTTCATTCCTTTTTCACTGTATTAAAAACAAAGCTAATGGTCCTCATAAATCTTAACAAAGGAATGTTTCTAAGTTGATGTGTGACATAAACAAAGCCTTCAGCACCTGGCAGCCAGTGGTGCCAGAATATCATGTTGAGTGTAAACCACAGGAGTGAAGGTACAATCAGAGCCAGGTTATGACTATCTGTCCTGACACCGACTGACTCCCTGACAGTTTTAAGAAAAATATTAGTGCAATTTCTGCTCTTTGTCTGTCACTCTCGGTTTCATTTAGTATCCTCCCACAGTTTCCTCCCTCTCTGAGAACACCTGATAATCCCAATTTGTTTTTATTGTTCTCACTGCCAGGCAAAATGTTTTTATTAACTATAGTTAGCTATAAATCTCTGCATTTGGGAAGTAAAAGTTAAGGTAAAGTTGTTTGCTGATTTATCTTTTTATTGCTATGGTAAACAATCAACTTTAACTGCAGAAAAGCTCAAATCACATCAAATTGACAAATTAATTCAGTCAAAAACAAAGATAATTTTGTCCCTTTGAAATTGGTCAGTAATAAATCAGATCTTAAAAGTTCATGATGCACAAATTTTCAAATAATCTTCTAGACTTAAAATTAGTTATGGAGCAATCATTGTGTGTGTGTGCGGGGTGTGTTTGTGCGGGGTGTGTGTGTGTGTGTGTGTGTGTGTGTGTGTGTGTGTGTGTGTGTGTGTGTGTGTGTGTGTGTGTGTGTGTG
>JBBBVU010000001.1:16501306-16521131 GCA_037177055.1 Atherinosoma microstoma | reverse complement strand
TGTGTGTGTGTGTGTGTGTGTGTGTGTGTGTGTGTGTGTGTGTGTGTGTGTGTGTGTGTGTGTTTGTGTGTGTGTGATTATCCTCCTACTGTGCATTCTCATTAAACAACAGTTTTTGGAGGAAAATAGTTTTTTTCTCATAATTAAAGTTGTTTATTTAATCTAACACCCAACTTTGTTTACTAAAATGTCATAGTTCAAGATCTACACATTGCTAACTGGACCATAAGAAAAGGTCACTATTTTAGATTACTCACTCTCCGAGGAAGAAAAGGAAATGTGTGCATGTTTGTGATCATTTTGTGTTCATCTTATCAAATTCCCAATTAAAAAATAATGTAAAAAAAAAAAACCCACAAATTTAAAATGAATCTCACTGCACTACACAGTTATGATTCTTGCCTCTCCATTGGATAAAGAAATCATGAAGTTGCCATAGCACTTCTAAAGGTTAAGCATTCCAACTTTTAGAAAGTCCCCATTCATTTGCCCTCAGCTAAGTGTGTCAATGTGCTGTTGTTCAAGTTCAGCAACAATAGAAGCTGTATTTTTCTTTTCAGACAGCCCATTCCCTTTCTGTGGGATACAGAGCCATATGGACTGCAACCTGCTGGGCAAAGATGGAGAAATTTGCCTCTCATGAGAGACTGAGCTCATTGGTCCAGCTCACAACAGGGAAGTTACAGCACCAGCTTTGTTGAGCAAAGTGCCACCCACCCAGAAATAATATGTCAAAGAAGAAGGCAGAAGATGAGTGCTGCAGTAAACAGTGTAGAAGAAGTAAAGTAATTGCAATGAAAAAGTATAATGACATACTTTTTGTCGTACAACATTTTTAAAAAGTCTACTCCAATTTATCCTAATTTTGGATATTAATATTAAACCGCTGACTGACCTCCATGATAAGTAATTGACAACATAACATCATATGGCTTATTAAATTGTGGTCCATTGCAGTCTTGAAAATTACACTAGAAGCTCCTCTTAAGAGTGATGATATCTATCAAATGATTATCATAATTGGCACCCGCACTTTGCAATGTAATAAAACACAGTTCTGTTCATTTCTTTTGACATTTTCATCACACCTCCTCGTGCATGTAATATCATTGAACAAGGCGAAAGAAAAAGCATTGAGTGGGAGGAAACGTGTTTCACGACTGATTAAATAGTCTCTTTGTTCATGAGGCTGCTCATCAAGATTTGTTGTAAGATGTTCATGCTTGCTGTTTTGTTTTTGTTTTTTGGGGGGGGGGGGGTTAAAAAAAACAACGCAAATATGTTAATAGACTTCATCTAAACAACTTGTCATGTTTGGTTGTGTCAAGGCGGATCTCTTTGCTGGATGGCTGACGTACTTCTGACTTATAGAGCGAGCCTGAAATCTGCTCTGAAATCATTAGCGGGCCACAGAGCCTGTCTGTGCCCAGGGTGTGAGTTACCCTCACACTATTTTGATCCTTGGTCAGATGACACCGGTTCTTTTGTCAAGTTATGTGTGGAGAATGCTTGGGAGCTGAATGCCACAGCTAGGACAGTGATACTGAGCTGGCACACAAGTCTCCCAGTGTAACACTGCTGCAAGCATTCAAACACACACACACACATACATACTCTCAGCAGGACACATGTACCCTCACTCTACCCCACATCCCGTTGTGGAATAGCCCTATTTCTGACTGCCTCAGCACCCCCTCCTCTGCTCCATTGCCCATGTGCAGTTTGTCTGCATATGACCCTCTTCATGTTTCTCATAACCGCAAAACAAGGCTGTTATCTCCCACTTGTAGCTTACATGGCCTAATGACAAATATAGTAGCATTAATGGCTTCTGCCTTCTTACGTGTCAGCACTGCACCCTCCCAGTGTCCCTCCAAAAACTGTGCAGTCACATTAAACAGTCAGGCCACCATAAACCATTGCTGATTTAACCATCTAGTTATTCACATACAGCAGAGAGGCAGATATATTGTGCGTCTAGCATGAACAAAAAGAAAAAAACTCAAAAAAAATATTTATCCTGCAGAGCCAGTGACGTCAGATGTCACTGACTGTGTTTCTATGCTATTCATTATAAATGCAGTTAACGAGCCATACCTACCTACAGCCAATGCGTGGGTGTGAGAGTATGTAAAGACAAACAGGGCTCTGTGCAACCCTGGCTGTGATTTGTCTCTTAGAGACACCCGTTTCCTCCTATCAAGGGGTTCCTGTGCAGCCAGTAAGCCAGCATCACAATGGGAGTTTTGTGCTGTATGGGTGCAGGGGGACACACTCAACAGCTGAAACCCGGGAAGATGGCCCCTGGAATGCTCTACAGCAGTTGCTACTGTTGACTAATCGGAATATGAGAACTGGGGAAGGTGATCTTGAATGCAAAGAATGGCACATTGAAGAAGCAGCTGCTTGTTTTGTCATCTGAATGACCAAGACAGCAGAAAGGGTTCCCGTTTTGAAAGGGGCAACAAAATCTATATCTTAGCTTGTGTAAAGTGAAACCTATGTTGGCCTCTGTAGTCCTATGGGGATGGGCCTGTTATGTGAGGGCTCTGTTTTGGAAGATATAGTAAATACATAATTCAGCAATGGACCAGGTTCTTTGGGCTGACTATTCCCCTTATGCAGCCACTCCATTTAACACTGGGCTCTGATCTCAGCCTGGCAGCAGAGCAACTTTGTCACTGGAGAGTAAGAAAGGGGGGGGGGTCAAAATTCATAGGAGGAGGGAAAATGTTGATCTGGGCCAGATAGTGACAACGAGTTGATAAGGATTCAAAAAAGACAAAAGAAAGAAAAAGAAAAGAAGAAAGGTAGGACAGAGAGAAAAGCAAAAATTAGAGAAGAAAGAAGAGGATTAAAAGTAAAAAAAGGTATAAGTAAATTGACCATGTTTTGGTTTTGTAAAAGTTCAAGCTGGCATAGTGCCTACGCCATACAGCCGAAAAATCTATTTAGTGTCTACTTCACAGGGTGACAAGAGGGTTGATTGGCAGAGAGCAGAGAGCCACTTTTGATCATGTGTCCTAACAAGCGATTCCAGCTCATGTCTCCTCAGCCTGAACAGATCTACATTACCTATTCAAACAAAAGTGACAGACCAGAGCACTGCTCCACTGAGCTGCTCCACCATGCCACAGGCCAAGAGAGAACGCACATACATGCACACAGACACACACATACACACACATACAGGAAGGCCCCTGCTGACACATGCAGTACATGCAAGCAAGAGCACACACACAGAAATACTGGCTATTTGATCAAATAGATTATCAAGAAAAGGAGCTTGCTGAAATTTGTTGACAGAAACAACAGATTATCAAAGGTTGTTGGAACATGGCACACAGGGGAGATGCTTGACAGATGTTTGGCCTGTGCTACTGTCCTGAACGGAAGGTCTTGGTCTTACACTGTCTGGAAGGATGCAGCAGTCAAGAGGCAGCGTAGAGCAATGCGCAAAGAATGTCTCAAAATCGGAAGCCAAGGCAACTGGATTTCCAGCCCTCATTGCATATGCATGGAGTCAGAGGCTCATGCTCAGATCATTATAACAAAGATTCCTATTAATTAGGTCGGATAAAGCAGAACCAGATGACATGGCAGCTGGGATGAGACGGGAGGGGAGAAGGGCGGACGCCTAAAGATGAGGGAGATCTCAAATTTAGGCATCTGTTGGGGGGGAAGGGAAGGTTTATTTGTAATGTAATGTACAGTAAAGGTTGTATGCAATAAACCTTTAGAAAGCCTCTCAAAATCTCCTTAATACTGCATTTGAAATAAATAAATAGAAAAAAATAAATCTCTTGAGGTTATCAGCACCTGCAGCCAATTTAGCTGTGAGCCTTCACCTAGAGTCAGCGGGAGCTGCAGCGCAGGCAGGAAACAGTGTTACAACAGAGTCAAGAGTTCATCAATGCTAATCAGACCACAGGCTTAGAGCTGATCCTATTCTCTTCCAAAGCTTTCACCCATCCCTGAATCTCATTACATGGCATGTTGTAATAGCAGATAATGACCTGGGGCTACTCACACAATGCAGATCACTCATCCACACTCAACCTACTGCACAGTCATTATACAGTGATAATACACAGCCTCGCCAGGGGGATTACACTTACAAATAGGGAGGGAAATGAAGACAAGTCTAAGTGGTAACGTGGACCCACATAGAAATCACACGTATAACTCTGTGCCTGAACACAATTAGTCCCGTGGCAAACCCTACAGCGCTGCTTTCTGTCACAAGCAATAATTAGGTTACCTGCCGCTGTAATAGGAGAACTCTTTTCTCTGTAGCTATTAAATATCCTTCTACCTGAAATTATAAAGCAGCTGCAGTTTGCCCGATGGTATGGCTCCCCTTTCCTGGACTAATTACCTTTGACTATGTCAAAGGGCTCCAGGTGTTGAGTATTCTGTTAGAAAAGCCACTGTATCTGACTGGCAGAAAATGGGATGTTATTTGAAAAAAAGAAAAGAAAAAAAACTTTTCTTGTGTTTTTTCTTGTACTTAAGTCTTGACATATCAGTTTGTGCTTGCAGGTTTTTTCTATAGTATCAGCTGGCAAAAGGGTTAGGTTATTGATATTTATTGATTATTTAATAAATAAAAGATAATGCGTAATCTTTAGGTACTGTTGACTCTGCTGTTTCCTCAACAACATCTTTGGAACTGAACCAGTTCACTGGAAGCCAAAAGGTTCACTTAACTAAGAAGAGGTTAAAACATCCGAATATTCGATTTTTCCAATCTTCAATTACTTTAAATAATGCTAGAGGTCTTGACTGAAACCAACCATCTTGTTTTTTTTTTTTGTTTTTTTTTTATTCTAGTACATTTTTCCATCAAGACAATTATCTTACTCATTAAACCAAACACAAAGAATAAGACTGGGTCATTTTTTGGCCATATAGGATCAGTATCAGTAATACAATGATGATAAAAGACATTACTGTTGTGTATTGGTTCTGCAGGCAAAGGCTCTACAAGTCCACACTGAGTCCTGGAAAATCCCTAAAAGCTGCGACATGATACTGAAACACAATTACCCGTCCTTGTCTTGGGGACGATCATAAAGACTCAACACACAAGTATTTCTGTGTTGACTTGTGCAGTATTGATTCATACTTTAGTGCATTATATAAAACTGCTCTAATTGCACGTGAATCAAAGCAAGGTCACCTTGGGTTTTTATAATGGTGGCTATTTTTCTTTTTGCCCTAATACTTAATACTGACATTTTTAACTCTTGACAAGTGCTGTCTGGAGACTTATCCATAAATAATGCATTTACAATACCTAGTAAATAAACATGGGGCACAATCGTTAGCCCTGCTGGCAACTGGGCCTAATAGAGCTTTTACAGCAAAGGTGACTATTCAGCTAAATGCAGCGCTCGCTGCTGGGAGGACATTTTCATTCATTAGCACAGTCACAAGCACTTAAAGCACTTTAAGGACCAAAGATGGAGAGTAACAGTGGAAGGATAGAGGGTGAAAGGGTACAAATATATAGAGATGGAGGGATAGAAGAATTCTACATAATACTTAGTCTCTATTGTTGCAAGGTTTATTAGGCATTGTGGAAAATTAGAAAATGTGGTCAATAATTTTCTTAAAGTGAGACATTTAATGGAAGATTTTAAACTGTTACTCTACATTAATTTAGGCAACATTGTATCTGCTCAATAAAGTCAGTTTATCAAAATCACAGAAAAAAATCCTCTGTTTAGATTTTTATAGAAATGGCGAGGCCTCAAGAAAAGTGAGAATAACAAAATGTCAACTAGAGGGGTGAATGTCTTTTGTGGGTTTCACAGAATAAGAAAATAATATCTAAAAAGCTCAACAAGAAACATAGAAACAGCTAATGATGACATTCAAAAATTCAAATTTTAACGTTGCATATATGAGCAATACACTGTGAAAAAAATATACCACAGACAATTTGATTTTCCTACATCGTGTTTATCTTGAGTTCATGAGGACAATGAACTGTCTTGACCTGAAAGGGAAACTCAGAGAAGAATGGTAACAGATGGTGAAGAGTCTCTGAGGACTCCCATGATTATGACCAGGCAGGCACCGAGGTAGCAGAATTAGACACAACAGTTGTCATGCGTAAATAAACCTTTATATTTAGCTCTTTGGTTGCTTGAGACACATCAGAGACATCATTAAGACAACAATTGACTCCTCCAGCATTCTTTAATTTATTCTTTAAGGGGTTAATCCAGCCCTTTTCATTTCCAACTGCTTCCCTCTCCATAAACAATGACATGAGATTATGATTTCTCAGAGGTTTCTGTCAAGTTTTCCATAGGCAGTTTCTTAGAGTCCCCCTCTCTCCGTTTTACAGTAATCACTGATCATCACCGCTGAAGTTTGCTCGAGTGCTCTCAGGAGCAGAGTATCTCTCGGCTCTTGCAGCGTGGGGACAGCCTGCCAAACTTTGTGAGCCTCTTGTCTTCTGCTGTGTTCCCTGCTCAGAAACTAATTTCCTCCAACAAGGGAATGTATTTTGGTGGTGATGATACACAGTGCATGAGGCAGACCGAGTCACTATTATTAACAGGAGATTAAAACAGCTGTTTGGCACTCCAAAGCACCCTCTCCTCCTTGCACTAACATACGGCCCTGGATTACAAGCTCCACTTGACCATTTAGATTACTGCAACAACCAGCCTTCACCAGCTGGGGCTCATTACCACAGGCCCACTGTTGCTACCAAGAGCACCAATGATCTTGCTGTAAAAATCAACTCTGCCATCAGAAACAACATGCATGATATATATCTTTACGATAAAGTAGAGTAAAGATGTGGCAGCAGAGCCACTTTTAATGAAGCAGTTTGTCCTGTGAGGTAATGTCTGCCATTCTTTCATATTCAGATCTGCTCCAGATCTCTGCCTATTATCAACAGAACCAGAAACCAAAGTAAAACAAACCCAAGATTCATGTCTGTTGCTGTGGAAGAAATCAGAGGCATTTGGAAAAAATACATCACAGAACATGGGGATATATACAAGTACATTATATAGGTGAATTTACCTAATTCTAAACTCTGATTGGATTTTTATCGATCTGTGTTGTGGTTATAGGAAGCAATTAAACTTCTCATGTCTTCTTTGGTTATCCACAACTTAAACTTGGGCAGTCATTTCAACCAATTTCAGTTATCCATGCTTTGTTAGTTTATAATAAAAAAAGAAGGAAAGAAAATCTCTCATTTATTTGTGTTCAGTGGAAACTGGCCTGATTGATTGGGCTGATATTATCAGTTGTATCAGGATGTGGCCAAATGATTATCTGGTGAGAGGCCTGTGATACAAAGATCGCCACATGCATACTTAAAAAAGAAGTGGAAAATTATTTTTCGGCTAACAGAGGTCTAATTTATTCGTCTGATGAAGTGCTTAAGCTAAGAGCTCCCCAGACACTAAATGAGACACATGGATTCCCAAGGGGGTTTAACATTTGATTGGATGTAGTTATATTACTACAGCCCTAATTAAGAAGGGGGATGTGTTTCAGCAGCTCTTTCAAATATTTGTTTTTCCACCATACTCGGGGTGAAACGGGTGCAGATATGACAGAGACCTAACAGTCTTATCACGGGGAAAGATTTTGTTCGCTCAATGTCTCTGCTGTTTTGAGAAAAGACTAATTAGGAGCATTAAACGGGTAAAAATCCTTGAGAAGAGCTTTGGTTGTTTGTGGGAAATTAAGCTTTGAAGAGTAACGGTGCAGAGTGAAAAGTGTTCTGTGTAGCAAAATAGAAAGAGGTAATGTTCCTGGCATCAGGTCAGCACTATGAGTTTTATAGTCAAAGAGTTTTCCTTGGCATGGAAGAGGACCACACTTATGCTGAGGTGCTCTGCCACACAGTCTTTGTCACATTGGATGAGGTTCAGAACAAACTGGAAATACTGTAACGTCATTATTCCCAGCTTGTGTGTGCCTGTATGAGTGTATGAGACGGAGAGATACAAGTGAAAAGAGGCAGACAGTCAGGAAGTGAGAAAAATGTTTTTTTTTAAAAAGAAGAAAAAAAAGAGGGAACATTTGGGAAGAACAGACATACTCAAGAGAAAGAGACTTTCTATGCTCATACACCAAACCCACATGTGCACAGCCTGCCACACACACACACAAGGAGTTGTACCGTCTTGCTCTGTCTTTGTCATCTCCTCCAGCTTCTTCTGCTTCAGCGTGTCCACCACGTCTGCCAGGCTTCCTTTGCGGCGCTCTGGAGTTCCAAACGCTGATCCGCTCAGCAGGTCACTTCGCTCCCGGGCCCCCTCCTCAGGCTTGTGTGGGGAAGTGGAATTGTTCCGGAAGGAGTACAGGGAACATACTTTATTGCTGTCAGATTCCTGTAAGACAAAAAAAAAAGAAAAAGAAAGTTGGGAAGAGAGGCAACATGTGTATTAGTGTGTTCCTGTGCTCTGTCAGAGCTCTATTGAGCTTTTTGTCAGCTTGTGATTCAAATTCAGTGATTGCTAGGTTTTTGCAGCTCAGGGGTTATTTCGCCATTTCAAATGGCTCCTTTCTGGCTTTTCAAACAGCAGCTTCTGTATTTTCAACAGCAGTAGCTGCTCTGGTAAATGAGATATGACAAGTGAAAAATTGCGATGAAATGATGAGGTACACTTTCATGGGGCATATCCATAATGTACTCAGACTTTATTATTCGTCTACAAAGACTACACAGAGAAACCTACCAACTATAATCTCTCAAATTGCTGTTGAGAGTGCATTTGTGTTAGGGTGACTACTGTGTAATTTTTTCATTTTCTAGTGGAGACCTATCCTCAGCTGAGTGCCTTGAGCGTCCATAAATCTGCGTCCTGTCTCAAGCTGTTGTTATTTTTTAGTCCCACCTGTGTATGGTTTAGTATTTAACGAAGGGTCCTGTCTCTGGCTGACTGGCTTAGTGCTCCCTGTGCACAAACAGAGATATGAAGGAAAGGGGTAGAAGAATAGGGGAGGAAACAACTCTGCACATGCGAGTGTATAGCACACAGTCTGTGGCTGAGTCTTGTGTCTGACAGAAGGTGGTGTTAATTATGGTTTGTGGAATCTGAGAAAGCAGAAGGTAGCAAAGCACCCAGCAGTCGCAGCCTTTAACGGAGAAACGGTTATCTCTGATTTAAACTTTGGCCCACATTGTAGAGAGAAAAAGCATGACACGTGATTGTGGCCAACACATGTTGCACACCTTCCATAGAAAAGTGTGATAACGGAGGGTATTACAGCATGGTTAAATGATACAACCATATCTGGAATCACTGACAGTTCTAAATAAAAAGTCATGTTGTAAACGGGGCAGGAGTGTTGACAGTGCCAATATTTCATCGCTTTGTGGCATGTTGAGCTCAAAGCAGACTTGCCATGGAGTGTAGGGTGGTCTGGTACCACCCAACAGAATGGCACGACCTCCAGGGGCCTCCTCTGCATCTCCCGGCCTTGTGCTGGATGATTATGCATCATGGTAGAGACAGTGGAGAGCGCTTGAGGGGAGTGGAGCAGTGCTGGGTTAATCAATTGGCGTGGGTTCAGGGCACAGCCCACACAGACGCATGGCACAGCAATAGTCAGGTAATCAGCAAAGGCAATACTCATATTTTTTATCTTTTGCTTTTTCCTCTTCTTTTCTCATTCTCTTATGTATCATTTTAAAAAATACTTGCACTTCACATCCTTTTTTTACTTCCATTGAAAATTTATGAAATCCTGACAAGATAAAGGAGTCTTTTGCCTGTCAATTAGCATCAGTGAGATTTTTACACTCCTGCATCATGTGGATGCAGTCTACTCTGCTACAGAAGTTATTCATCTGTGTGTTCATGTATGTGTTGTGCAGCAATGTTGAGGGTTTCAGTGGCCAACTGCAGAGCTTCTTCAGAGGCCCTCTGGGTCTCTTTACCACAAACCTGTCTGTCATAGACAACCACCTGCCTCCTATGTCTATGCCTCACAAGAGCCTGTGCTCTTCTTCACTCTGCTCACAACAAAGCAGCTCCACACTTAGAATATCCAACATCTGAGGTCTTGCTGTTGCACATGAAGCTTAGACACAATGAGGAAAGAATTGCAAATGTGCACCAAAATCAAGACATTTCTGTAACAAGAATCCAAAGCAAGCATCTGGAAGCCGATAAAACTATTGTAGGTTCCCCCTTCATCTGACTTGATATGATATAGTGTGTCATCACTCAAAGAAGGATAAGAAATCCTTTATTTGACCTAATAATAGCTTGGTGTTTGGCACAGTTTTGTCTAAAGAACCAAGAATCCCTGAGGTTTTGCTGCATTAGGGAAGCAATAGGGCATGAGGGGACAGGGTATCTATTGAGCTTATTTATAAGCCAGAAACTGAGTGTCTGCTCAGCTTGGGTTGGGAATATTTGAGGAAGACATTCGTGCACTCTAAGGTTTGAGAGAGACCTCCTTCACAAGGCTTTATATTTATAAAACAATTTAGATTCCAGCCACAGAGGCAACAAATAGGAATGAAAAGTGTTTCTAGTTTAATATAAAGTTTGTTCTCACCTATGGTAATTCACTGAATCTTCAGAGGTACCCAAGTACCTCAAGAGGTATCCAAGTAATTGCAATGTCTATTACTTCCAAAGGGAATGTCTTTTTTTTAAATTGAGAACATGTTTGATTTTATTCAGTCTCATGTACAACACCATTCATTGTTGATCCTTCAATATGAGTAACCAGAAAAACAAAAGCTAAATAAGATGAAATGACAGACTGAAATTTGTTCGTTACTAATTTCACCTGTATCTGACAAAGATCCTATGTAAAAATGTAGCAGGTTTTTAAAATGTCTGATATTACTGGTTAACTAGCATCCTTATGGGGTCTTCTTTTTTTCTTTTTCTATGTACAGGATGCATGTCTCACCATGCGCTGCTGTGCTGACACCAAGCTGTCCCAGTCGCTCTCTGGCGGTACGCTGCTGAGTGGCTGCATTTCATCAGGGGCTTTTCCATGGAGCAGACTGTGAAGGGGTAGCTGTGGTGTGCCAAGGGCCTCTGTACTCTCATCTTTCTCCCAAGACAAGTGCTCCTGACTCATGGCATCATCACCATCAACCACCGAGGCAAAGGGAGACGTGGCTTGCTTAGAAGACATGACTCTGCTGCTGAGCAAGAAAAGGAAAACAGAGTAAAGAAAAAGACATTAAATTGTAATATTAATTTCCTTAAGTTTGCACCTGAGCAGATGAAATATGTTCCACCTCACTGGAACCTGTTGCTGCTCTGGCCTATGGGACATGGGGGCTCTAATTCTTTTTTTCAATGTAGATGGATGACTTTATTTAGGCCTGGAACCTTGCTTGCTTTGGTTCTGCCCAAACATCAAGACAGGAACTCAGGTAGCATGTCAGACAGGGACTGGGATTATAACCAAATCAAGCTGAAAAACCTGATATTTTAAACTTATCATTCAAGGAAATTTAAAACAAAGTTGTTGTATCCTCTGATAATATTCCTTATTATTATATTACATTACAATTTTTTATCTTTACATTACCTGACTGATATTTTTTAAGCTAATTTGGTTTTGTCCTTTCATTCTGAAGCAATCAGATTCAAACAAAATCCAGCCTCATCTTCTTTTGTTCCCACACATCAAATTAAGAGATTATTAACATTTTGGTGTGACAATGGTCCCCCAGGCCAACAGATCCTCTTAACAGCTTAAAAACCAAAAGCTGAGGATGGCATGCATGAATCTGTCACATGCTTTCATGAATATTACAGTGATGGATGTACTTGACATCTCAGGTGCAAAGAAAACCCAAGTTAATTCTAATTTCTTTCTTTTCTTCGCCTTTGACAACCTAGCTCTTTTTGGTGCACAATTTATAAAACCAATTCCACTGTTTCTCACAATTAATGAGGCTGCACCCCTGCTGTGAGTTACAATGAATGAAATTAAGCACTGTCCCGGCAAATCTAATTATGCATTTGGTGTTAAATTAAAAAGGTCTTTCTTATGATGTGAAGTGCAGAGATGAAGCTGGAGCATATTTAACTCCTTAATCCGCTTTTCCCTGAGCTGTTGCTCTGTTTGTTTTTCTCAACTGGAGGATATTGACCATTAAAACCAAACTGGGAATACTCAGGGCTCAATATTCTCTGAGGGATGAGTGCATGTTTCTCTGTACATGTGCATGTGCCGGAGGAGAAAGAAAACTTGCTGGTATGAAGTCATTGGTTTGCAGATGTGTGTGACAAAACACTCAGAGTTCTTCTTGTAGAACATTTCACCATCTGCCCTGTTCTCTTGCTCTATCCACAGGGGTCAGTGTGACAGCACTTTCATTCCACACTCAGCTTGCTGGTGTGGTTGGGGGTGGAGTGGAGTTGAGTGGGTGGGGAGGGGGGGTGTTTCAAGGTTGAGGCAGAGTGTGCAGCGATGGTGTCCTTGCACTCTCCGTTGAAAGCCAGGCACCATGAGATAGGCAGAGATATGTTCCATTCAAAAAAGGATGTTTTACTAACAAGGTCTTTGGGTCTGATGGTTCGTGGTCTTACTCAAGGAAATTTAGCTTTGAGATGTATTATCTCTATACACACACATACACCATTGATTTGTTATCATCTGCCACTAATGTAGGCAAGACTATGCATAAAGCAACTTTCAAAAATGGCCTATTCAAAGTGCTGTTCAAAAGTAAGATTAAAAGACGGTGAAAATAAAAATTTAACAAAATGGAGGAGAATTAAACATCTAATGAACCCATAACACATACGTAGACAGAATTATATTTGAATAAATAGCAGAAAGGTCTGCAGTCTTGATTTAGAAGAGGTTGTAGTTGGAGCAGACCTCAGATCTTTTGAAATTTATTTGATATATAGTAGGTATACCAGGGAGATTAAAGGCTTTCAGTTTTTTTTTCTATTTAATAACTCTTTAAACAAGCACACCACCCCAAAAGATCTGAGAAGTCTAGAGAAAATTAATGCCAAATCTAACATAATTCAGAAATGAATTATTATTCAGACATGTACACTGGTATAACCAAGTCCAACAGTGTCTGTGCAGTACCTTTTTATCTCGCTGCCTTTCATTTACTCTCACACACTTGCACATAATCACTGACCAGCCTTCGTTGTGGACGGCAACTTTAACAATATAGCTCTGGTTAATCTGTTGTGGATCCTCAGCTGTGGAAACATGCTTACTCAGTCAGACAAACATCAGTGCCGAATTGTGGACCGTTGTCTGACTACTTGTCTGTCTCTCCTGTGCGTAGAAATGTTGTCGACAGTGTTTTTAGTAGGACTTTGCCCTCAATTTTAATCAGTCATTAAATTGTTTCCTGCAATTATATCAAATAGAACATGAGCTCAAAACTGTGTACTGTTAATTGAAAATCAAGAGTCAGAGCAAAGTTCAGGGCATGCATGTAATAGTAAGTAGTATGAGTGTACATGTGTGTGTGAGTGTGGGAGTGATGGGAGCAGGCCGATCTCGTAGACTGACATATTTTTTATTCATGCACCCAAAAAGCTTGAGCCTGGAGCGCAACAAGCACCTCGTCTTCAATGAAGTGTGAGAGTGAAACAAAGCACTGCTTTTGTATTACACAGTAAATCAAGTGGTATTATTTTACCACTAAAATATTCAGTCTCTCAGGCACTTTTACTTTGGTCTCCAGCCATCAGTCAAACTGCTGAGGCGTGAGCAAGAGAAGAGGATAGACAGAGGAAAAAAGAGAGGGAGCAGTGGAGACTCCAGCCTCCTGTAACATGTGTCTACAGCAATCTTGTTAAAGAATGCAACAGATCTGCAGCAGCTCCATAACAGTATTTGTCAGCAGGAGTTAATAATTTATTAGCAGTGCTAGGAGGGCTGCGCTCAGGCAGCTAAAGAGTGCAGAGAAATCCTTCTGCCCCACCCCCACCTCTGACAAGCCCTATACAATGCTACCTCATATTATTGAAAGGGAAAAGGGGAAGTGTGGAAGTAATTCTCTGAAAATATCTGAGGGCAACTGTGCAGTGTTTTATTTCTCATATTCAGATCACATGACTGAGATCTAAAGGTGGATTTGTATGCAAAATATCAGCACAAACATAACAAAGATTAATAGAAATAAAGAGTAGAATTCAGCTGAATTTGGGTAAGACCAGTTGTATTTGATCATATTTTATGATGGAACTGCAGTGTTTACACTGTTGGCCTACTTGCTTGGAAAATAAAATCAGCAAAACAGCCCTGTTTGTACATCTGCAGTGTATTCTTGAAGTAATCTTACTCACATCAATAATTGAATAAGTTTTGGTTCAAAGTTTAGCATATTTAAGATTGAAAATATGATGAACTAAAAAAGTAGCTCATAAATTGTTGACAATCTGATTCTCATCATGTTTTACTGCACAAAAAACCTAAAAGTAATGGGAAAGCACATGGCAAGCCATCTTCTTGTAATCTTTCTTAAAGACAAAGCCCCAGTCACTCTGAAGACTTGAAGCAGAGATGAGGCAGGGTCAGATAGAAAAAGCAACCTTGCCTATATATAGCTCACAATATTGCGCACATTTGAAGGATTAGGACTTAAGTTCTCCAGCCATGGGCTCATATGACATGGAATGCTTTGAGTCATGAATTGTTCCTTCAGATAATGTTTCATCATCGTGCAAAACAACCTCAGCTTAATTGGTAAGTATTAGAGAGGTGTTGTGCCCTGCTCATCTCAGGGGGTCTTGTGACTGCTGGGCCATGTGTCCCCAGCTATCCCATTTCCTCTTTCATCATAAAAGGGTCTGACCAGCTCTATCTGCTCTGTCACACTGTTTACCTTTTATAGACAATGGTGATAAGTAACTCCACACCGTATCCCCCAACGCCCCATCCCACCCACTTGTCTGGCTCAGCGCTGATGTCTTGCACCTTCAGGTTTTGATCACAAGCCGCAGTATGCACATGTTATCAGCAGACCAAGCGGAGAAAAACAAATAAATTATTAAAAATAAAGATAGCTTTACAAGGGAAAAAAAGCTGGCAGAAAAGTATTAACTGTTAATGTGCAGTAGTGTACTCTAGCAAACTTTGCACGCATATGAGAGCTCATATTCTAACACTAAAAAAACACAAACAGATATGTTGATTTGAATAAATAAATCTTCAATAGAGTTCACATACTATATGTGCCATCAGTCTACAGGCAAAAAAGGAGAATAAGTCAGGTAAACAAACCTGAAGTGTTGAGGGTTTTTTTTAAAATAGAGACAGTTAATAAAGTTTCTTAGATGTGGGCTCTCAGTGGTAATGTAACTTTTTGTAAGTAAGAAAAATTAAAACCAGTAATATTGGCCATATAGAGAAGAAAAATGGGGAGGAATGCAATTACACTGGATGTGTTATGATTTGTCTTTCATGTCAAGTATTTGCCAAGTCTATTTCCAAGACATGGAAACAGCTGATCTTTCATGTGATCAGTTGCATTAAATTTAAGTCTCTAAAGGTGTTGGCATTTACCCAAAACGTTTTAGTTTTTTTTATTATTCTAAAAATGTTTTGAAAGAGCATGAAAGCTTTATTTGGGGGAAAATGATAAAGAATAAAGATTGGATACACTACCAAAATTAGACTGTTCTGTGCACCAAACTGTAAACGTAAAGTGTAACTATTAACAAACTATAAAAACACAAAAAAAACTATTTTAGAGTAAGATGGAAATTGATATAAAGAATAGTAGTGGAGCCTGAGACCATGTGTGTGCATATGTGCAAGAGAGAGAGAGAGAGAGAGAGAGAGAGAGACAGTGGGAAAATCATTTGTGTGTGTTTCCCTTCAGGGGTTCCTCGTGTTCTAACAGGTGTCATGGTAGGGTTCCTCTGGGTTCTTCACCTGCCATAATGAGATATTACTACCTGACAGCTCCCAGCTGGAAGAGCATTGACACGGAATCCTCCGTTTAGCACAATTAAATTATCACCCTCCATTGTGACTGTGCCACGCTGTGCAGCAGCCAGGTTACTGGATAGATAATCAACCCATAATGTGAGCTGTATACTGCACACTTAGTGTACACACATCCACATTTGTCTGCTGAGCTCTTGCTCAATTTAAAGCAAGATGAAAAAAGGAGCTGCTATTTACCATTCAGTTTGAGAGAGTAAAATACAAACTGATCAGCAGACAGAGTAATAACACATAATGATACATCCTAAATGGTTGAAAAATGTAGATTTTTTTCAACTTCTGTGCAGAGACAGGAGAGTTGTCTAAATTAATTACTTTAAATTGTTCCTCCATTATTGTTGACCTTCCCCTGCAAAAAGTCAACTCAATTATGGGGGCACTTCATCCTCACTTCACATTCCCTCCTGATACCATCTCCATTAGAAATTGCCACAGTTGCCACAGTCAAAATTCACACTCAGACGATAGCCATCCAGAGCAAATTAAGCAAGCCACCTGAAGTGCACACTTTACATATTGAGCAGAGCATTGATAATTACTTTGTAGGGTAAATTATTTGCAATAATATGCTACTGGAGGAACTGCCATGTATCTCACTTTAAACACTTGTGCAGCTGCCGTGACAGCATGCTTGGTGTCCTTGCCCCCCACGCAAGGCAAAGGCTGATGCAGGTGTGAGGGTGCTTAAGTGTCCCTGTCTGTCTAATCTGGAAGGGTCGATGAGCACTCACAGACTGAATCCTTCCTCTTCCTCCTCTTCCTCTCTCTCTCTCCTCCTGCTTAGATCCCTTGTGCCATTAGCCATTTTTCTGATCCCAGGACGCAAGCTCAGAGCTTGATGGCATAACAGCCTCTCAGTTCCTCAGGACACAACACAAGTTTACTCATCCGTATGATATTGAAAATGAAGGAGAGCTGTCCAAAATAATTCACTACTTGCCTTCTCTAAGCAAAAATGATTCACTAGAGGAAGAGGGTGTGAGAATACCACTTAATGAAATACATACACTGAAAGGCAGTGACAATTGCAAGAAAAAGTTTTAGCAACAATCATCTCATTCATTCATTTTAATTTTCTCTCTGAGTCAAGTATTGCTAGCACTTGCACAAATCTCACAAGTCAAGCCATCAACCAGCACAACCCTGTTTGATGAGCAAAAGTGGATTTTGTGGCTTGTCTCACAGTTGACAGTAAGTTATGAGGCCTTTGTGAGCAGGAGAAGGAAAACAGAGATTGGAATTTGGCAGAAAGACAATAATACAGAAATCTTCTGTTCATGGTACCAAAAATTTTCATGGAAACAATCAAGCATTGTTGAGGGAAAGAAAAGCAATGGTGACAGATGAAATATAGACTGGGGCCCCCTTTTTGTAAAATGTTACACAAAGCGCCATTCAAGCCAGGTCCACTCTGTCATTTATAAAGATAAGTTCCTCTGTGCGCTAGTGAATGCACTTCAGCAAGTCCAGTGTAATATCTGGCACAGTATTCAGAGAAGTAAGCGGAAGAGCTGGCACACAAGTGATGCATCTCAAATCTAAAGAGAAGCACAATGAGAGTAAAAGGAACAAAGAAATCTCAGAGGAGAGGATAGGAGAAAAGAAGAAAGAAAAAACATGTTAGAGTCAACGCAATCATATAAATTCTGTGAAATTCTTAAGAACTTTGGTAAATTTAAATGATTTTGTAGGAAGAAGGAAACGCATGGCCTTGTTGAAGATAAAGCACTTCATAAATCCTGATCCAACATTAATAGCATCTACAAAAAGTAAAACAGTTTTATTCTTGTTCAGTCTCATCTCATAAACTTCTTAATCCTAACCTTTGGTGAGGAAAGTGAAAATTACCCTTAACACTTACGTAATTAAGCTGTTGAAATGAGAGGACAATTGGCGCAACAACTGGACATATCTCTTGTTCTTTGAGTTTCCCCTAAATGTCTGCTGTCTTATTCCTCAATCAATTAATACTACTCATTGAAAACTCTTACACAAGGGAAAGTTATAAAAACTGGACCTCCTGTCCTTCTTTGTCTTTGTTCCCTTGTATGTTTTTAAGGAGTGTGAGAAGAAGAGCCAGAATAGAGTTAGGGTGGGTAGAGAGTAACCCCGTTTCATGTGACACGTCAGTTGGAAAATCAAAACAGGGGTAGTTCATTTGCTCCACCCAGATGAGGCCATCTAGCTGAGCCATGATGAATAGGGTCAGGCAAGCCACACCTCAAAGATTTATGATTATGGCTTATTATGTTGGGAAACTGACATTGATTGCTGATTTAAGCCACTGAAACCAATTAATTTTCCAGGGCTGAATAGAAAGCATGGTCAACAGTGTGTGTCATTCTGACAGGTTGGATGGGAAGAAGCGGAGCAAAAGTGCAGGACTAAATGAATGGCTGGCACCCAGCTCTGTTTGGAGGTGGTTAAAAGTTACAGTGCCTGATTGACAGCTGATACAGAGAAAGAGAGAGAAACTGGCATAAATTGAGATCTGAAGAGCAAAACCAGAAGCCCCGGCCACTGATCTGGGTAATTGCTCAAACATTTGGTGCACAGAAGACATGTACAAGCTGCTTTTTTAGCAATGCTAAAATGGTTTCATTCATGGGGCGGCACCGAGGAAACCTGAGTAAATGAATGCGAAACATTGCACTAATAAAATCAGAGAGCTGACAGACATGGTTGAACAGAAAAATGTGCTGTATTTCCACGCCGAGGAAGCAGGCAGTGTAGTGGATTAAACGCCGACTGAAACACAAAATGCCTCACCAGCCTGCTGGTCACCATGAGTCTGAATAATCATACCGTACTCCTCTCTGCTTTTTCTCAGAGGAAAAAACAAAGATGTGCGTGCCACAAACGTTACACAGTACCTAAAACAGTCTATTACCAAAGTGACTTTTTGTGCTCTGTTCACAACAAATGCCACTTTACATCCAGTTGTATGTTATTTTTTCTGTGGTTGTAAGGGAAAGCTTGTGTTTACCATTACCTTTTTTCTGGTAGTTTATCCTTTTATTTTATTATTTTTTGCTGGCTTGCTCAGACAACACATGCTTAATATCAGGGTCCCAAAATGAAATTATTAACTAAATTGCTTTCTTAAAAAGCCACAAGCGTGCAGCAGGATTTGTGTGTGTATGTGTGTTTGGCTGTGGGCCACAGGCCTCTGGTTCTCAGGCAGCCTCTGCCCCGGCTCTGTTGTGGTTCCCTGCCACCACACTCATTATGCTCAGTCCCAGCTCAGCACGGTGCAGCGCTGCAGCTCACCTCGCCTCACTCACTGGGCTATTTGGAAATAATCTGGTAATCTCAAACTACTCCTCCATTTCAACTCAGGGCCTCATTCACACAAAGAAGCCCTTTGTCCCATAATAACTTCTGGCCACACTCGGGATCTCAATCAGGAAATCAATCAAAAATACATTAAACAAATATGGATTTTCCATTTTATGTTTGGGTTTCTGTAGCGCTGATCCACAGATTTACACTCCTGTAGTATCAAACAACAATGCTTGCTGCTAAATTTGACTGATGTGTCAGATATTTAGAAACATAAATCTTAAGTACAATAAAATAAATAAATGAGTGTATTTTCCTCAAAGAAACACTTAGATTTTACATAAACCTTATGTAATAAACTCACCAGAAACTTTATCAATCTGCCTGAGATAGATTTCAATAAACATGGCAAATAGAATGGAAAGCAGATAGGGAGTGAAGGACAGACAAATATTTGATAAGAGGATAGGGACTTTAGCTGAGCTGTTTGACAGGGTAGCTGAGGACCCCATCTACACACACACACACACACACACACACACACACACACACACACACACACACACACACACACACACACACACAC
>JBBBVU010000001.1:16483377-16501206 GCA_037177055.1 Atherinosoma microstoma | reverse complement strand
ACACACACACACACACACACACACACACACACACACACACACACACACACACACACACACACACACACGTACACACATGCAAACACACCTAACCCTCAACCCTGTCTATCTGCTCTCCACTGAGCTAAAGGTAGCAGATGTGTCTTTCACAGCCTGTGGAGTGTGTAACCGGTCTGCAAACAATAGATGGAACTTGACAAAGGTCGCTGCACTTGCAACACACTCTTTACAGTAAAAGGCAGTCAAATTTCATCAGCCAGTTCAGTAAATAATTCACTTTTTCCATTTGACAGACCACTAACATATCTATCATTGCACACAAGCACCGTCAAAAAGTTGTGTGACTTGTGTTAATGCCTTGACCAACTCAGCCCCTCATATGCTTTTTGAAGTCTTTTTCAATCCCATTTAACAACGTTCAAGTTACTTTTTTGACCTCCTGTTAATATTAGAGTTGCTGTAAACATGTTCAATCCCTAATAATATACATGAGACCACGTACTCCAAAGTACCTTAGCACCATGAAACTAAATATCTGAGCACTAGGATGCTTTCTAATGCCCTTTTAATGTTCATATTAACATGTTTTTGTCTTTCAGTTACTGCATAATGTGATGTTTAATTATCCATTTATTTGTTCGCACATCTGTGTACTGGGCATAGTGTTGTGCAGTCTGACAGCCTATAAACCTTCTATCTGGTGTCAGCAGGGCAGCCCCCAGCAAGGCATATCAGCTATAAATGGCAGCTACATCACTAAAGCGCAAGCTAAAAATATAGGACGTGGTTTCCTCTTTCCCTGCATTCACAATTGTGTGTGAAGCTTAAGCTGAAAAATCCTGCATGGATAGCTTTTTGTCAAAGCAGCAAAAAAATCTTTTTTTTTTGGAGCTTCTGGATAGCACATAACAAATCTCCAGTATTTTGACAGCAAAATGCAAAACATTCTAGCATGAAAAACCTTTTTTCTCTTCACTTGCAAGCCAGGTTTTAAGAAAGCTCTCTAAAAGCTATCAAAAGTTTAAACATTTCCCACATCCTCCTCCTGTGGGTGTGCCTGTAAAGTGCTTCGAGAACCTCTAAGGAATTGCATCATCAGATGGCGAGTAAGATCATGGTAGCAACATACTGTAACATAGGGGAAATACCTCATTTTGGTTGATTCATAAACACCTTGTGCACAAGCTGGCTGGCCACTCAGACTGGTCTGTGCTGTGCTGATTTAAGGGCAGAGCTGACTGCCCAGAGCCAAGTCCATGTTTAGAGTACACACGCACACAAATGCACACAAATTATGGTATGGCTCTGTTTTAATTCAGCTTTTGTGGTGTTTATTACCTCTGACTAATATCATACATCAGCCCTCTCTTATTATCAGAGTGGGTCTTTATCAGAGACCCTTGTTTGATAAAGTTAGAGTTGATGCATTATGAACTGCACACCAAGAGTCAGCAGTGATCTGCATATTCAATAACTTCCGTAATTATATGCGCAATTTATCAGATGGGATGTGATTGCAGGGGAAGTGGAATAGAGTGGAATAGAGAGGAGCAGAGAGGTCTGATTCCTGGAGGACTAAAGTCTAATCACAAAACTAACATGATAATTGAAATCTAAATTGAAAGGCTTAGCTCTCGGGGAGAGTATGTCAGACATGGAGTGTAAAGGCACGGGTGGAGTGTAACAGAGAGAGAAAGAGTGGCAGGAAAAATTAGATTGAAAGAAGCCAATAACAAAATGCATAAATGTAGGAATTCTTCACACTAATCATTTAAACAAGCTTAATAAATGTCTCTGTAATCCATTTACAAGCTTAAACATAACTACAGCTTAATCAGAACTCTGCTGCTCGAGTCCTCACTAAGACCAAGAAAGTAGACCACATCAGTCCGACTCTGAGGTCTTTACACTGGCTGCCTGTCCGTCAGATGATGGACTTTAAAGTTCTGTTGCTGGTCTATAAAGCGCTGGATGGTTTAGGACCAAAATACATCCGGAACCTCTTGACCCAGTATGAACCTATCAGACCCCTCAGTCATATGGATCCGGTCTTTTATCAGTACCCAGAGTCAGAACCCGACATGAAGAAGCTGCATTCAGTTTCTATGCTTCACATGTCTGAAACAAACTCCCAGAAAGCCTTAGATAAGATGAAACACTCAGTTTATTTAAATCCAGATTAAAGACCCACCTGTTCTCTGCTGCATTTACACAGTTTTTATTTAAAAGTCCAAATGTGCCCCGTTTCTTTTAAGCTTGAATTTGACCATATTTTTAATTCATTTTGTTTATTTCATGTTCTTTCTTTTTCTATTTGTTTTTAATTTTAGATTATGCTTCTTATTTTCTGATGTTTATCTCTGCACACAGCTGTAATGCTTTTAATGTTTTATGTAAAGCACTTTGAATTGTCTTATACATGAAATGTGCTATACAAATAAACGTGTTTTACCTTAAACAGACTGGAGGGAAAAGAGTACTAAATCAGACTGGAGGAAAGATAAAAGTTTTAGTATTGAAATGTTTTTGTTGTTTTTATTCACACATACACTATCATCACCAACTTATATGAGGTGTGTTTTTTATTCCTTTTCTTTCCAATAATCATCTACAGTTTTGTTTATTTCTTTTGTTGTTTTCATTATTTTTCAAGGCAGCAAAAATTTGAGCGTCCTAGTTACTAAAGCAAATTTAAACTGAGAATGTTTAACCATATTATACGTGTGTGTGTGTGTGTGTGTGTGTACACCCTGAAAATAAGATTTTTTCAAAACTTTCTTTTTCTTTTTCACAGTTTCTCTTACACTTTGAAGTTGTTGGTGAGTTAGAGGTCTTCATTTGTTTGCAATCTACAATTGTGCCACTAGGTGTCACTTAACCTAGCAATTCCCTTTTTATTGGATCATGGCTTGAGCTAGACCATTTTTATCAATACCTTTAGCATTTAAGACAAGCATACAAAATTGAGAGAAAATATGGATCTTATTTTCCTTAAATCTAAATCTTTGTGCTTGGTAGACTGGTTCAATAATCACTCAATATCCTAACCTGTCACCATTATCCCTGTCTGTGTGAGTAGATTGTGGCCTTTAAATTCCTGTGCTCCAGAGGTGACTAAAGTAATTGCTTGTGTAAAAGGACATATTCTGCATTCTGTTGAACAGAAAGATCCTCAGTTTATATGAGGGTCATGTAGCTTTAACTGTTAATTTATTCTTTTTTCATTTATTCAAAAAGCCAAGTTGCTTGTCTTTGCTTTTGAACACAATTATTTTTAACTTAATCCTTTAGATTTGTGGGATACTTTTTTTCTTTTTCGCAGACATATAAGCAAAAATCATATAATGAGCCATTACAGTGAAACAATACTGTCCTCCATCTCACCTCAAACACTGTTCTGTCTTCACCTTCACTTCTCACGTTTTACTTGTGAATATAACCCATCGGAAGAAGTGAGGGGAAAAAAGATTGAAAAGTCCTCTGTCCCATCTTCCTCTCTGCCCCCTTTCCCTGCTGTCTGTCTGGACCACAGGATTCATATTCATCTTTCAATAAGGTTTAATTAGTGATGCCAAATTCATTAACCTGTACTGCTGTTACACTGGCCTCAGCCATAAATAAGCTTAATGTGAGCAGACATATTGCAGCTGTAATAAGGGACATAAAACTCAAAGAGAAACACATACTGTTCTTCTGTAGTCATGGATCATTCTAACTCAGCAGCATTTTAGGGCTCGAGTCTCCCTCTATTAGCCCACAGAGCCAACAAAAATTATTTTAATTTCAGCTACAGTATAGATAATATTATTGCAATTCATTACTTATGATATTCTGTATATTCATCATTACATTCCATCTTGAAATTTTCAGGGCTTAGGCTGAAATGTTATGTTAGATCAGTCGGTGTTTACTGGAAAATTAAAAATCAGAGACGCACTGCAAAATTGCATTTTGCAGTTGTATGTGAAATTGAAAGTAATAAGCTTAAATATCAAGAGCTTTTAAGGTTAATGTAAGAGTTCATATTGTTTCTAACATAGTTCACTGTCCTAGGATTACATATTGACCTCTATGGTCCACTATCCCCAAGTGATCTTGCCTAACAACTTCCACAGAAGAGCCTATTAGACCTGAATCCCACTTTGTTGTTAAAAAGGGTCTTGTCCTTTTAGTACACACTCTTCCCTGCTTTGTGTTTTTCAACCATAGGTGGTGGAGAAAAAAAGTTCATTGTTCTCTTGAAAATGGAAGTTGGAGTTACCAGGGTAACAGCTCTAATTCTCTTTTTTTTGTTTTTTTACCATTTCTTTCATATTACAGTGTATCGAGTGGTACCTTTTAAGTCACAGGCAAGAGCCCTCACTCCCTTTTAATTAGCAATGATTCTGTTTGCCAGGAGACAGCATGATGAGCTAATCGAAATTTACGAAATAATGACGTACTGCAAGCAGCTACTTCTTCCTCCTAAGGCCTGTTCCAAGAATAACAATAATGAGGCCATTATAGAGGATTGCACTTTAAAATGCTGCACTGCCACCAAAACAGAGGACATAATTGTTCTG
The DNA here is from genome assembly GCA_037177055.1 of Atherinosoma microstoma. Taxonomy (NCBI): domain Eukaryota; kingdom Metazoa; phylum Chordata; class Actinopteri; order Atheriniformes; family Atherinidae; genus Atherinosoma; species Atherinosoma microstoma. Next base: position 16,496,644 of record JBBBVU010000001.1, on the reverse strand, counting down.
GTGTTTTCCATACAATCAACAACCCATTGTGGGTGACTTGAGAACTAAGGGAGCAAAGAATGGGGGCCATAATGATTGGTCTGTGCTGCCTTCATAAACCTGTACAAAGTGGCCACTGAGCAAGGAGCTTGATAGACTACTGATTTGGTTGTGGATGAAGACAACTGTCTGGCTTTGTAGAAAAATGTCCTTTTTGCTTTTTTGTCTGTATTGCCGCTCAAAAAGCCCCCAGGCCACATTAGAGAAGACCCATTCATATGGTGAAAAGCTGAGAGTCACACAGGCTTATTTGTGGGGGCCATAGAGTAGATTTGGAGAATGGCCATTTATATAACCTCCATCCATTTCAGGAACATAAAACTGATCTCCTGCAGAGGATAATAAAAGGTGCGTTTGTGGTCCATCAGGAAACTATAGGGTGTTCTTGGAAGACTAATGTGTATATACTTGACCACCACATATATTTAAGACGTCACTTTAGTTCACATCAAGTATTTCAACTGAGCTTTATCTAACAAGACGCTTCAATTAGATAATTGCATATCTGTGGTCCAAAACTAACTTCATTACAAATGCAGTTCACTTCAGCCATCTGGAAATTACAATCTTCCAGCAAGTAGACTGGGATCAACAGAGGAAAAAGGATCAAATATTTTACCAATATGGTTTATATGTAAACTCGCAGGTTGAACGCTCAGTGGGGTTGTACAAACATGGTCCTGCAGCTTTTAGCTGTGCTCCATTGTAAAGGAGGGAAGCGAAACGGGGCTTGAGGGCAGGAGGAATGCTAAGTGGGCCCCTTAGCCTAGTCAACCTTCAGTGGGTTTCATTTATCTTCATCTTGTTAGACTAAATTAATTAACAATCTCAATGTTACACACTTTCTCCTTTCATTACATCAAATAATGGCAGAAATGTAGGGGGAGGTCCTGCCTACTGGGAGTAGACCAACACTGAAGACATCTTTCTTTTTCAGTACTTATCTTTCCTTCTCTCTGTTCATGTCTGCATTTGGATCCCTTTTCTTGCACTCACTCTCACTTTCCTGGTTGCTATGGCTACGCAAACAAAAACCTTTTAAAAGTCTTTCATAAACATATGAAAAATTGATCTAAAGTGAAAGCGCATCTTTTCAACAAAGAGGCTCAAAAGCACAAATGATTGTCTATTAAAGACACTGTGTGCACTGTATACTTTAATGCTGAAAACTTTAGCAGGAGTTTTGGAAATCAAGAATATTAAACAATGTTTTCACCACACAAAACAAAGGCTTTGAGTTGTGTGAGAAATAATGGGGTTCAGAGGTTTGTCATTTAAGTTTGACAATTTTGTCACAGAGGCTTAGTTTCAGGTACCATTAGGAAGCAGTGGTTGTTAAAAAATGAAAGTGGATACTTTTATGTCTATTAAAACCCTTATGTCTGACTCACAAGCAAACTCATGACTCAATACATGAATGGCAGGCCCATTTGGTGCGCTACTGTGATAATGTTAAAAACAAATGCTTATTGGAGGAGAGAGCCCCCCCCCCCAAAAAAAAAAGGTGGAATTTTTTACTGGAAAAAAAAGTCTACCAGCTTGTTTCTACCCTTTTCAACCGTTTCACCCCCACCCCACAGCCCCTTCCAGGACACATGTCTTATCAAAGCAAAAGGGCTAACCCTGAAGCAAAGCCTGCCTTTAATCTTGGCCTGATTGTCAAGGCCTCAGCCAGCGTGCGTGATATCTTTCTGCTGCTGCCTTTAATTAAAACAGACATTGACAGAGGGATGTGGATAAGGCGTGCAATAATGTGTTTACTTAGAATAATCAGAAATTTCTCACAGCTACAAGAACAAAAGAACTAGTTGAGAAACAGTAAGCTTTAGGTCATCTTTTCTTTCTCTCTGTTCTTTTTTAAGATGTGAGATTGGATGTTGAGATATCACTCAGATACGCCTCTGCCTACCCTTCTTTGCTACCCTACTCTCATCCTGCCACATACAGGATGCAGCTCATCTTTAGTATAGTTAGTTATCCACCAAACTGGTTTCGACAGGTGGTGAGAGTTAAACGCCGTCATCCACTTTGTAGCATTACTCCAAAAAAGCGGAAATGAGCCATGGCAGAGCGTTCAAAAATTTAACATGCTGTATGCCTGAACAACTCCTGTCAGACTGTAGTAGATATACCACACCAAATAAATTGGTGCCATGTCCAGAAAGATAAAACAGATACTGTACAATTTTGCATTACATATTTATTTGTTTGCTGCAGCAAACAGTAAGTCTATCAGGTATTTCTGAAAATATACTAAATACACATTATTTATACCGAAGTGATGAATGGTTCTCCCAGTTGTGAAACAGAATTTAAATAAAGAGAAACAGTTACAGCTCACAGAGTTGGATATGTGAAAAATGTCTTTGTGAATATAATTCAAAGAGGATGATTCTGCAGTATTCAATTCTCCCCTCTGTCAAAGCAAAGAGCAAAATTTTCGTCTCTTTTTTTTCTTCTTAAGGTTATAAATGACTGCATCTGTCTGAATTCTAAAGATAAATAAAATAATTTCAAATAGGCAAAAGATTTTCCTATTGAATTCCTGAAGGACATTTTGACCAGCAAGAGTGATGGTATCAAATTGTCTTTTCTTTTTAAAATGCCCCCAACAGTTCTGAGAGAAAAAAAATGTGGTTAATTTAATCAAATAAGTGACCTTTTGAAAAAGAAATCAAAGAGGATTCATTAGCTTTAGTAAAGTTTGGCTGACAGCAGCTTTGAAAGGCAGATGCTGCTGCTGTGGCTTTTAATGAGCCAACCCTAATTAGGGAGCAACACTGGAGCCTAGAGAAGGTGGTTGACTAGGAAAGGAGCCAATAGTAAATAAGCTTGCTTATTTACTTCCTCTGTGTGTAATGACAGCACAAATTTTTAATTAGAATCACAGGAAGGGTAAAGACAAAAAAAAAAGTACAAGAGTATCTTTACGTTAGGGTTGAGCACAAACACAGGACACAACAGGAAACAACAGTACATCACAAGACTGATATGCCAGCAATTGCCTCAACACAACCCTGATTAAGGTGGTTTGTAAGGGAGGGCAGATGAGGAGAGCGGTCAGACGAGAACATGCAGTATAAAGACAGAGAGCCTGACCTGTAGGCTGTTAAAGCTGTGAAATGAGAGGATGAAAAAAGAGGGGGATGTGGAGGAGGACAACTCATGTATATGTAAACTTCAGGTTGTTGATGTGTGCTTTCAGTCTGAGTCAAGGCATGCTACTCAACCACACACTACATGAGCACACATAACACAGAGTTTGTGCAAATATGTTCAAATCCATGTTTGATAGTGTTCAGATATAAAACACGTGCACGCACACACAGGACAAAGTTAATGTGTCAGAGTTTAACCCCTGTGAGCCCGCTACCACCCCTGCCCAATCTGTGATCTTAAATGGCAACAACGGAAATGAAACTAACCTCAGTAAAAAGCTGCTACGAAGAAAGCCCTCCATGTCAGCGTGTGGGGTTCTGGCAGGAGAAATCACAGAGAACCATTTTCACTATGAAATGAGTAATAATCAAAAAGAAGAGCAGGGAGAAAGAGGGGAAAGAGGGGAAGAAAGAAAGAGGAAATGAAAGAAAGAAAAGCACATCATACATCTTCCTCTTATACAAGATCTTATGTCTTTAATTAAAGCAGAAATATGACTAGGAACCCATCCTCTCTTTTTATGAACTGACATCATTAATTATACCTCTTTCCATCGAGGGAGTGGATTTGCATACAACATCGGTTTGCACTGAGAGCATGATGATATGTTTGCATCAAATAAACTCTGCCTACTGATCTCTATACAGCCTATTTCCACCGCTGAGTGCAGATATACGCATGTACATCCAGAACTGTAACCACAGATTCAGTCTGTTCAGAGTAGCCAGCGGTGGTCCAGCTGCAGCCCATGTGTGGCGAGGCTGCTGTGGCTTCTGGGAGCTCGGCCGCAAGGGACCCAAGCTGGGAATCGCAGCACCAATGAAGCAAAAGGATGTGGTCATGATGTCACCACTTGCATGGGTCGTTCAGAAGCCTTACCCACAAAACACTGGAGACACATGGCTAAAATTGACTTGCAACAGGTTTCCATTAGGCTATGTTACTGGTCTGTGTAATATACCAGTTTTATTGTGTTAAGACTGGCTGAAAATTGATTAAGACTTGCATGTGATTTGTTTTAAGCGGTAAAAAGTATCAGAAGTTTCAAAAACCTGATTTGTAAGTGGAACTTTTATCAGTGGTTGAAATTGAAATGTATCTCCGATCTCACAATGAGCCTTATAAAGACATCAACTTCGAAAATATGGCAAAGATATTGTGCAAAAATATTTTTGGGTTTATATCGCACCACTGCACCTCAACTTATAATCTCTCTGCTGTCCTTTTATTCACTTTCATTACTTTAAGTTCAAGAGCTATAAAAGTCACATACCTAAATTCCTGCTGAGAAAATTACTACTTTTGGGAAGAAAAATTGTGTCTTTTTAGCTCTCTCTTTCATAGTGCCTCTTTATCATGATGAGAACCAGAAAAATCAACAGCAAATGATATCTTCGCCCCTAAACACCTTAAGTTTTAGTGACATGGGTGTAATTTGGCATACCCCTCCCCACTGCTCTCTTGGCTTACGAGACAAAGCCTCTGAGAGAATGGAAAGAATGAGCTGGGCCCAAGGACACTGTGCCTTTCAGTCTGGCCAGCACTTAGCAAGGCTGTGGATCCACAAGGCCCAGAGGGCTCAACCGAGACTTTTCTCACAATAAGGTGTCTAGGGAGGCGGGAGTGGCATAGCCAGGGGTACTGCAGCTCTGCTCTTTTCTCCACTCGGTTGGGCCCAGCGCACATAATACCATCACCATGCCACAGCACACCAAGCCAGTGACAACGTGAGAAAACAACCGTCAAACAGAGCAGAGCAGATCAAGCGTGTCTCCTCACTTCTCTGAGTGCAAAAAGCACACATACTCTCCAGCAGACACACACACACAAACCAAAACAAATTATCAACACAAATATGAAACCCATCTGAACTTGAAGCAAATGCAAAGAGTATGTCAAACATATACAAACAGATTTTCTTCCAAAAATGTTTTGGAATTAACATAAAAACGTATTTTACACACACGACAGACAGAATGAGCAAAGTGTACTTTTTAATCATCTGAACCTGTATCTCCTTCAGCTGGCTTGCAGGAAAGCAAATAAAACAGATTAGGCCATGCTCAGTTTCTATCTTTGTCTTTGGTTTTATTCCATAACCCTTGTTGTTTCACTCTGCTTGTGTTCCCTCAGCTGTGCCTGCTGTCTACGGTTCCATTGTGGTCAGAAACAACTGAACATAGACTAAGAAAGCAAAGGTGCGGTTTGGACAGCAAATGGCCAAACTAAGGAAAAAGTGACTGAACCACATTGTCTTTGCTCTTTTCTGAACACACACACACATACACACGTGCATACCCACACATACACAGAAAGAATGTCTTGTCAATTGAGGTTCAGCTACAATTCAAGGGCAGAGAAACAGGGAAGATAGACATCCCCATGTTGGCCTGGACCAGTCTGAGCAGCACGGCATCCCTGTTGAAGAATAAGCTTCTGCCAAAAGCTGCCTCTGCTTAACCAAGTCTCCCACCATCTGCAACAAATGTGCTCTATTAAAGCAGTACCATATGGACAACAAGCTAGCTATTAACACGGCTTCAGCACATCCCTTTAACCTAGCCCAGATTTCAAACTTCCAGTCAAATTGACTGCTGATTTAATGCACCGCCAGCAGCCATGTGGGTCTTGGCACGAGACGCCACTCTCAGTCTTCAGTCATTAACAGGCTCACGTAGTGTGCGGCCCGCAGCGACACACAGAACTTAGCTCCACAGATCCTACCAGTTGCTACATCCCAGGTTACTTGGTATATGTTTTAAAAAATGAGGATATATATCCAAAGAAAATAGAGTGAAAGTCCAGACAGATCCAGGAACTACAACCTTCTCAAGACAAATGAATCAGGGCTCAAAACATTATTGTACTGAGTGGAAACAAACTTGTGAAGTAGATCTGCCCAAAGTGGCAGCCTGACTGGTGGCTTATGGCTCAGTTGTTCCACAGTGATTGAGAGTGAATTTGCTCCCGCTGCATGGATCCAAAATGGCAGTGATTAACCCTGCAGGGTGTGGGGAGGTGGAGAAGTGGGGGTTGGGGGGTACTTTAATCCCTGAAGGCAAGGCGGCCATGTTGACGCCTCACCCTTCTGAGTCACAGGGTGACCCACCCACCACTCACAAAGCCATGCTCTCTTCGCCTCAACCATGACGCCACGGCTGTGAGCCCCCTGTTCTGCGAGCGAGAGACAACGCACACCAAATCAATTACAGTTCTGCGGTTTTAACCCGACTCCAAAGTTCAGTAAATTGTGTTTATTTTCTGGCCTCCTTCTTAGCTGCTTAGACACTGTACATAATTAGAGTGGAAGTACATTTCTTCTTTCAGAAGGCTGAACATATACAAAGCAGTAGACTTTACAGAAGTCAGAGCTGTTGACAATATTCTCGTTTTTTATGAAAACGTTTAGATTTTTCCTTTTTCCTTTAAAGCTCATCTATAGAAAGATTATTATTAACATTATTAGCATTATGATTAATATCATAGATACACATAAATCACAGGCTAATTGTTCCCCAACATGTCAGTAGTCTCTTTATGCAAGTTAAAGTGATGAGCTAAAGACTGCCTGATGACAATCTAATTAAATAAGTCTCTCCATGCTCCCAGCAGTGCAGTAAAATGTGCGAAAAGGTACTTTTCGTTTGGGAGAAAGGAGATGGAAAGGTGTGTGTGTGTGGGGGGCTGACTGTCCAAGAAATCCCAGCTTTACACCAACTCAACACCCATGAAAATAAAAAAACAGTGATACCTGGTCCAGTACTCTGACGTGTGCATACACACCTTGTGTGTAATACAGACACAAAGACACCTTATGTTTCCTTTAATAATGGCAATGGTGTCCCAATGACCCCCTCCCTCTGTGCCATAACATACGCACACACAAGAAGAACACGCATGTCACACACGCTCACGCACACATCTCCGTCAGAGTTGCCAGATGAGTAGTGAATTAATTTGTGTGAGCCACTCCAACATTAGGAAGGTGTGTTGAAAGGTGTCTGCTCATGTTTCAAATTAAACGCGCTGCTGGTCAGCATTAGCACCTCGCCACCCGTCGGCAACTGACACTTAGGGGGCTGAGGGGATGGGAGGAAGGGGGGCGCCCATCCGCCGTTCACACTGGAATAATTAGAACATGTCAGGAAGAATTAATTTCCTCATTTTTCAAAAGGATACACAGAAATTACCATGTTATTATATGACAGGGTCCCTGGGAGGGTTGGATTAAATTTGATTTCTTGTGCAGCCCACACAACAAATTAAAGTCATAAATAAGATGGAAAGAAGCGGGCACAGAGCATATGTTTATGGCAATGAGTGAAGCCAAGGGAGCAGAAACAACTATCTTCATTTCATTTTATTTAAATCAGGCCGACACCGTGTGTCTGAATGACAGCAGTTGCTAATGGGCAGAGATTAGAAACTTCTTGGTATTAACACAGAGATCCAACAATTTCAACTAAAGCAAAGGAACGCTAAGTGTTTATAAAAGTAGATGAGCCCATTATACACAGGTACTTCTTGACACTTCATCCTTAAATTTCGTACTTTAATCATGTCATTTATGCATGAACAATAACTTCTTTTTTTTTTTTTTTAACACTTAGCCTTTTTATGTTTTTAATGCTCAGTAATTGCGCACATTGCACTTTGGTCGACTTGTATTTCGATAAATTTACAGGTGCTGCTGCTACTTCCAGAAGGATGGTTGCGTATGAACAATGCACAGCACTTGTTTGGTCTTTTTGCTTTTACTTTAATTCCTTTATAACTTTTGTCATACATGGTCTGCTTAGATCCAAAGTGTAATTGTTGACATCACTGCACATGTGACACAAGTTACCATTTTTGAGAACTTTGATTTTAAATAGTTTTGGTCAGGGAAAGTTGGGAAAAACATCTGCAATAATCATGGGGCATATTTTTTGTGTTGTTAATTATAATTGTTTGACATTTATTTCAAATCAACAGTGACAATAAAGTCACACTAATAACATAACTTGATACATTCATAATCTTACAGGTGGACAAATGACAAGCTTCTAATAAAAATGTCTTTATAAAATGACTCCACAACGCTCAGCTTTGTGTATTTTATCTTTCCCAGAGAAGATAAAAGTTCTAGTAAGGACATCAAGCCTCTCAATTAGAATTTAAAAAAAACATAACATTTTATTTCAGATTCAGTATGTGACTCAAAGAGTGCATTCTGCCGACCAAAACAACAACACAGGGTTGGACACACAACTATTTCTCTCATCTTTAGGCTCAGGTTAAAATGGTTAGCTTATTATTACAATGTAACACTGTCTTGGCATGGTAGAGTTTTTCAGCTTTCGCAAAATGGGCTGTCATTAGAGTCTAGTACTCCCCTGGGTACCACAAACTTTAAATAATTTGCGAATCAATTAACTGGCTACTCTCAACGCAACAGGGATTTCACACCCCAGGGTCGTGGTGCATTATCAGTTGGAGACGATTCATGGCTTTTTGGGGGAAAAGCTCATGGCTGAAATCATTAATTCATTTTACCAGACTTTTAGTTATGCATTACTTTCTACAGCTGGGGTAGCAAGAAGATTAATAGCATGTTCTTTGGTCCTATTTTCTCACAGGAGTAGCTTCTAGATGAAACTCTGTCCAACAGTAGAAAGTGAACATAGCATAACAAACAGCAAAACATCTAGATCAATTCTCCTAAAGTCTGTTGAACCTTATAATAACAACATTAATACACTGATATTTTATCCTTCTTTTTTTCAATTTTTCAATGTAGACTAGATCTCACCCTGACCTAATTTAATCATGGAACATTGTATTCAAAGTGCTTCAAATAAAGTAAAATTAAGTCATTTAGTCAATGCTGTGTTTTGAAAGATGAAAAAATGTGATGCAGGTTTCACACATTTTCACCAGGTAATAACATGTGAAACAATTAGTATTCCTAATTCCGCTCTAGTATCCTCTGAAGTAATTGGCGCTGATGAAATTAAAATCTTTGTTAGGCAGTCATATTCAAGCAGTCTCTGTTCAGCATATTGACCACAATCATTGGAGGGTCAGTGGACTGAAGAGGCTGATTTGATAAATAATAGATGGAGAGTAACCATTCAAAGGTTATTCATTTTCATTTTATGATGAAGTGCTGTTTATTTAATTTCTGACAAAATGGCTCCCCACATCCCTTCAGTCGAGGCATCATTACCGGACTGAAAGACAGTGTGGCTGTGGCTTATTAGATAAATGGCACGTTAACAACATGCATCTACTCAAATGGTCTAACATACAGTACTCTCCGGTATTTGCAGATGAGATTGCATGAATGTAATTAAGCATGTTATACAAGCAACACAACTCAATTACAATCCAGTCACATTCTGAGCTTAATTAAACTTGCAGATGAAATTATTCAGGTTCTTGATTGTATGAAGATCCAACTAAAAGTGAGTGAAACATTACTTCTATTGTGTAACACATATTGACATGACTAGTAACTTTGCAGGAACCATTAACTATGAACTAGTTTTGAGTCTTTATCATCAAAACTTCAGGAGTCAGTTTAACAGCTACATGACCAGGAGTGGCCAGAGGACACTGCTGGCAACCCGCACAGGCAAATAAGTCCTACCTTTGCAAATTTGTTCAATATTGTAATTAAATTGGTTTATTTTGCTTTATTTGCTGTGAATAAACAAATTCTAAAAAAGAAAAAAGAAAAAAAAAAAAAGGACATTTTAAGCTATTTCTCATTGATTTGGAGTTGACTTTCTTGGGTTCTGAAGGATCTCCCAGAGATTGTAGGAACTGACTCTTGAACCTAAATGCTTTTTTTTATTTTTTTTTTATTTACTTTATCCCTGAATGTTGGTGGAATGATAACAGAGCATCTGCTGAGACCTTAAAGGTATACTGTGTAACTTTTGGCCACTAGGGTGCTAAACCTGTAACTTCCCACAGGCCACAGGACACTATTGCAAGATTAAACAGCCTTTCTCTTTCTGGCCTCCTCAGACACCATGTTCACCTTCTTACTTGGTTCAGATTTGACAAGCTTTCAAGGGAAAAGTAGCATGAAGCATAGCCCACTGTGTTTTATAGATGTAGAGCAAAACGCTCCAGGTCACATGATCCCATGAGAGACAGATCCGCTCATTCAAAGTTACAATGTCTGGTTTCTGAAGAGGGCAGCCCCCTTGGAGCGCCGACAAGTGCCAAACACTGTATTGACCGCAAAAATCATCAATTAATACTCACACTAGTCTAATATTTGGGTCAAAAGTTTAATTTTGGGAAAAATTACAAGTTTAGGACCCCTAGTGCCCAAAAGTTACACAGCATCCCTTTAAATGGGAATTCTACTTTTGTGTACAATGTTATAAAAAAATATCCTCTTCATGGTGCATCTATTGCTTTTGTGTTACATACTTTTGATGGAGAGTGTTTGATGTTGTCAGTATTTGCTTTAATTGAATATTTGTAAATAAATTGTGCAGTGTTGTCTTTTACTGATATCTCTGCTGTGCGTATACTAACTTTGATCAATAAGATATATCTTCCATTCAGGAACTTCTGGTTCATTATGAACCAACTAGATCCCTCGGGTCATCAGTGTCAAGTCTACTTTCTGTTCCCAGAGTCAGAACTAAACACAGAGAGGCAGCGTTCAGTTTTTATGCTCCTCACATGTGGAACAAACTCCTAGAAACCTGCAGGTCTGCTGAGACTCTCAGCAGTTTCAAATCAGGTCTAAAAACATTTCTATTTGCATCCTTTTATGAAAACAAATTATACATCCTATTTTCTCTGAGAGTTTCTCTTGTTTTTTATTATTTTGTTATTTAATTTTTGTTTTAATTCCTCTTAATGCTTTCTGCACCCCACTGTAATGTTTCTAATGCTTTATGTAAAGCACCTTGAATTGTCCTGTACATGAAATGTGCTATACAAATAAACTTGCCTTGCCTTATTTCTGACTCAAAACTGGCTGTCTCAACTCAACAACACTAACAGGCAGCAGCAGAGATGGATTGCAAGCAGACAAGTGCACGTTCATCTGAGCAGAAGACATTGTAACATGTGAAAAGGCATGATCAAACAATGGTAAATGGCCATGAACTTTGAATTCCGAGACGTTTCACAGCTGTTATTGAAGAGCTTCCCAATCAAATTAATATGACTTTCATAGTATCTCCAATGACATTTGGAAGGAAAGAATAATATCAACTAAGTGTCTCACCTTTATTTGTTTAATATCTAAGATACATTTTTATTAGAAATCCTGCACGGCCGCAGCTGTGCAAAGACAGTTAAAGTAATATTTCTGCATGGAGAATTGTAGTATACTCTGCTCTTTTAAAGTATAATACCACATTTCATGTAGGCTTGATAGAGTCTGTGCCTAGTATTTGTATAAATAGAAATGTTTCTATAGCACTAACTGGATTAGTATGCATATAAATGGAACGGGATAATTTATCATCTAATATTTCCAGTGTTTTTTACTTGTCAGAAACAATTGCATATGATTATGAAGTGCAAAATGTTGCATGACCCAAAAATGCACAACAGACTATTTTAATCTGATAGAAGACAATCTTTTCAAATGAATGTACTTATAGTTTGGTACAGATCTAATGGTGTATCATTAATAATGAAAATACAGTTGTGTGTAAATGTTGACAGTCAGGAAGGCTGGAAAATGTGATGCAAATGTACAACTGTGGTTACTGCTGTCGAAATTCTATAAATATTTTGACACTGAAAAAAAAAGAGGAGATGCAAAAGATTTGTAGATGTGCATGATTTAGCTAATCATATTAAAAGGTTTCACATTTTAGTTTGTCTTAAAAACATCAAGAAAGTCTGATTTTACCTAAACATAATTTTAGCCCCCACAAACTAAATGAAAAAAGAAAAGAAAGAAGAAGCTATACAGGTGGTTACATGGGGAAAAAAGAGGAAAAGAAAAAGCTCATCATCCTGAATAAACGGTATAGATGCGATAGTAAATGTAAGAAAAAGTATGAAAGTCTGAAGTTTAAAAAGGTCTATCAGTAACTTTGTGCCTCTAACTGTTTAATTGTGCATGCATTGTGTGCCTATCCAATTGTCCACCTCATTTAATGCAGGTGTTCAGTGTGGGTGAAAGACAGCAGGGGTGTATGACACATGTGCCAAGACAGAGACAGCTGAGGAGACAAAGTGATACTTACAAAAACTGAAAGACTCAATCCCCAGCTTCCAGTGATCACTGGTCGGTGGATTTTAAATTCATGTAAACAACCTGGAATGTAAGCACAAATAAGACAGAGAAACTTTTCAGTTGTGTCCTTGTCGGTAACATAATTTGACAAAAACTCCACCAAAATACAGTATATGTTAATGTTATTAAAGAGTTTATATTCCTTTCATTTAATCAAAAATACCAGGAAATTTGGGATTTGGGGGGTTAAAATAAGCAAGGGCCTTATGCAACTGTATTTACCTACATCAGAACAAATACGAGAAGACAAGACAGAAATGGGACCATATCAACAGCTGGCTGAGGGTCGAGTCTCCACAGCTAAACTAAAACAGCTTCCAGTGCTTGCAGCTGTCAGCAGTGGGAATTTGTTCTCGACTATGTTTAAAATCTACTTTACAGCTACCTCATTAATCTGTCTTTCAGTCTGCAGATTTCACGAGTAAACAACTTTCATATAAACCAGTTGTTTTATTCAATTATTCTATCTTTCATCAAGCAATGACTGATAGTTTTAATTCTACTATCTGTCTCTTAAGGCATAATGAATGGGGGAAAGGGGTTTTATAGAAAGTAGACTAATCAGCGTTGAGTCAAGTGCGAATCAAGTGAGTCAGAGGAAGACACATCTGGGAATAGTTGTTTTAACCTATTGCTCCTGTTTGATCCCTGATATCGGTGATTTGTGACAGATGTTTTATGGCTGTGTTTCAAACTTTATGACACCAACTTTTCCTAGTTTTTCTTTGGAGTGTTGTGTGTGTGTGTGTGTGTGTGTGTGTGTGTGTGTGTGTGTGTGTGTGTGTGTGTGTGTGTGTGTGTGTG
>JBBBVU010000001.1:16463158-16483277 GCA_037177055.1 Atherinosoma microstoma | reverse complement strand
TGTGTGTGTGTGTGTGTGTGTGTGAGAGAGAGAGAGAGAGAGAGAGAGAGAGAGAGAGAGAGAGAGAGAGAGAGAGATAATTTCTCAGCCAAGATGATTCTGGATTTTTACACTCAAAAACAGATATTTTTTCTGGTTAGATAAATGTTTGTTTGAGAAAAGAAAAAGGCAAAAAGAATCAAACTCATATGCATTCGTAATTAATGGGAAAAAAAACAATTTGCTAGTCCGATCATTTAGCTTGAAAGGTGAAAAATCTCCAAGCTCATTCATGTTCATTTTCTACCATTATCTTGTTTTTCACAATAAGCCAAGATCTCATTACCAGCTGATTTATACAATTAGCCTGACTCAACACTACCAATTAAACAAGGCCAAGGGTTTTTTAAGGTCACGCTTAACTGATCTGTCACTAATTTACACTATGGCAACTCAGTCTTCTATTGCCAGGGCCAATAAGCCACCACCAACAAGACTGGGTAAATATACAGCATTGTTGTCAGAGCACAGCACAGTCTGCTGCGTGGGAGGCTGGAGGGCTAACAGAGTGAGACGGGTCTGAATGTGGCAGCCTTGAAGCTGGATGTGACAATGGGAAAGAGGGGACCTTGGTGACCCTAGCTGAATGGAAAGCTGCTCCATACAGCAATGTCTTGTTGCCACCACAAAAAAAAATTTCATCAAAGAAAGTGTCTTTGCATTTTCCAACAAAGTGTTTTTCACAATCTAAAAATTTTTCAAAATTTCTTTTGATAGCAAAAGACAAAAAACACATCCTCTGTAGTTATGGGTGCGCTTATTTAGATACAAAAGGAATTCAGAAAAAATTGCTCCAAGAAAGGAGCAACATTACAGTCGTAATATGAACAGATTAAAGTCGAGTCCTGCCTTTCAACACTATTTCACCGTTGTTTTGAACTGTGCTCCAGATGTAACCACCCACTCCTATTCACACATGCACACACCCGATTAATTTATATTAGAAGCTATTCAGTCTATATCAACAGTCCCTGCCTGCTGGATAAACCACATCACATTAAAGTAATTCAATAAACCCTTTGTCCAAATAAATAAGAGCTACATAATTACAGAGTATTATAATCAACAAACCTTTGAATTAATAATTTGATGGTAATTGAGAACAATGAAGTACATAAAACATGCTGAGATGCATTCTTTACTCACTGCTTATTTAAGTAAATTATTTGTGTGAGAGCAAAAATATAACAAAAGAATTTATAATTACAAATAGCGACGGAAGACCAATTATTTTTTTAATGAAAGAAATCTAAGAATCACTGTGGTGGAGTAAGCAATCGTTAACTGGCCGAGCAGCATGTAGGAGCCTTTCTTCATGTTATGAGACACACCAAAAGGCAGGAAACATTAAACAGGCATTCTTTATTATCAATTACAAGATCAGCACTATTCCAGTTAACCCTGCATTTAGATAATCGTATTTACACCAAAAGTGATGTTTTCAAAAGTTTTTTTTTTAATGACTACAACTGATAAAACAGGCTGATTAAATTGTTCCCATAGTCAGTAATAATGGTTTATCCTCAGTGCAATGTAGAGAGGCTACAATGAACTCAGAACTGGAGTTACATCCATCAACTACAGCTACAGTTCATTCCAGGAAACGCAAAGGGGTAGATTAGATTGTATTATGCTGGCTGGGTTTGACCAACATTTCTGATGAGCATGTCTTTGAAATAATTAGACAAGTTTTTTCTTTTCTTTTCTTTATTCTTTACTACACATATTAGTCTCCTGCTGCAGAACTGAGAGTATGTATAAAACAAAATATACATATATGTTGTTATTGTTTGTCATCAAGTTGTTGCCGTCAGTTTTAGAGGCCTTTATGCAAAACACTATGAATGTAAACGTGCTTTTTTACAGACAAAATGAGCTGTGTCCACTCTCACAGCTTTCATTAAAAATGAGTGCATGTTGTGTTCCCATCACTGCCAGTTGGAGCCAGAGCCAATACATACCCAGGACCAGTGCAGAATCATTCAACATGGTTGTGAATGCCTATTGTATTCAAATGCCAGATGTTAGCATGGGTTCTTTTTTTTCGTTTGTTTGTTTTGTTTTTTGGGTTTTTTTGTTGGTGATTTTTTTTTGTGTGTGTTTTTTTTTTTTTTATTTCTTGGCCAATTTAAAATGGGGCTTACTATGGGAACAAAGAAATGCAAAGTAAACTACTCTCCATTTGTGTTGAAATAATCTCACTGCCCTGAAAATACTAGAGGTTTAGCTCTCAGGTATCAAAATCCAAATAGACTGATGCAGTTCACATCAAAGAGACAGAGACAGAGAGCTCACAGCCACCTGTGGCATTTCTGTCAAAGAGTGGCCTTTTCTCTTGCTTTGGCTGCATAGCTTCCACAATCACACACACACACACACTCACACTCACAGAAGGAATACTCAGAAATGCAAAAATACAACCATGGTCAAATTGCAATGAAGGCTTTCATGTGTGGAAATAAAACCATCATTTACACCACTGAAATTACTTTAAAATACCCACAGTTATACACATTCATAGTGTTTCAGTATCTTAACTCTTGCTTTCCCTGATCCATTCTGATTAAAAAATCCAGACTTTTTATCAACGTTTGTCGTAGTTCAAATGCATGCCATTACTCTGGATACAAATCTAGATTCAAACTACAAATTTAACCAGTTATGTATCTTTATTTTACATGTAGAAAATACTTTATGCCTGCTGGGATTGCCATTTGAGCTCTAACATCTTGTGCAGGAAGCAAAGGAAATATGTTTTATTACTACGGTTTGGAAAGATTCACTTTAAGATCAACTGAACCTTCAAACTCCAAGCATGTATTTATGTACAGCGTGGGCTACGCTTGATTTAATTTTCCCTGTCCATAACAGACAGCTGTGTTTTTCAGCCATCATGTGACAGTGGCTCAACATCAATAGACATCAACACAGCTTTATGCAGCACAGAGGAGACCAATCAATGTCTGTTCTGGCCAAATTTCAGGTTGCATGTTATATATAGTCCAGTTAGATGACCTGAATTAAATACACAACATTTTTACAATTCTTACACAGTAGATGTACAGTAAATGTCTACATGGTGATGTATGCGGTATACTATACACATGTGCTGTTGTTGCATGTGGATATGCATGAGCAAGCCTAAACTTATACTTTATCCAGATCTGCAGCATGTTAAAAAAAAAAAGGACCCCCCCACACTACTCAGCTCCAAATCCTCACTCTCCGCATGCATCCAAACATACTCAAGTAGGAATTCTGCAGAGTTAGTTATTTTGACAATAGAGGTAATCTATGCCATCAGCAGGCTGCTCCAGTATGGTTATCTCTGCAGAAGCAGCAGCTACTCAGTCAGGCTGGGGGCTGCATGGGGGAGTTTGGGATGCAATGAGGTGAGGCTATAACAGTGTTCCAAGGGGGAATGGGGCTGTGGGGGTTGAGGACTTAGAGGTGAAGTGCAGAACATTCTGGCAGAAAAATGCCTTATATTGTAATTGAACATGTGAGATTTTCCGTTAAATATCCAGTTCCATAAATTCAATTCTTTCTGTAGTAGCACCATCTGTGAAATATGAAACGACAGCTTCCATGCAGTGAGTAATCACTGTTGCCAGGACTGAGCAGACATTACTTGTCAGGGAATAGCCAGAGTTCAGGTAAACTGTGGACATACAAAATGTGTTCACTCCCTGCTGATTTGATGCACACAGCCCTCTTCGAATAAAAAGTCCAGCTGAATGTTGTTAGAAAAGACAAGCTGCATTTCTACAGGAGATCCACCGTATCATTGAGTTATTTAGTGTTGGAAATGTGGTCAGTCACATGCAAACAGCTGTTTCATGCTCCAGCACACTGTTAACTGTCACAGCCGTACAAATCTCTCTCTTCTATGCTTTTTTAACTTTACCCTCTGTTTCTTCCACGCTGCCTTTTTTCCATCTCTCCCTGATCTTACCCTGACACTGAAATACATCAGACCAGACACTTACAAAATGTCTTGCACCAGCGTGTCAAGAACGACTACCGGAGTGTCACTCCAGTTAAAATATCTTTGTCGAGAGTGAAACAGTGACCGGCGTTTTGGCAGAGCTGACGTGCAATAATGGCAGATAAAAAAGAAGAAAGCCTCACTCTTGTGCAGCAGCTATTTTGATACAGATACAGTGCTGCAGCTGAACAAGGCTTTCATGTGCTGCTTGGCAAATACATTATCTGTCATTTCCTCTGTGTCAAATAACAGGGTTAAAAGTCTATTTACTGAGCAACTGGGTTGAGGCAGGGCGAAGGGGGAGAAACGACCACCAAATAGAATGTTTTTATTCCACGGTGGATGGCTTTCTGTCCCTGGTGTTCCTAACAAGCAGCCATGCAACGTATCAGTTCTTTTATTTCTTCTCATATATTCTTTACTCCACAGACTGTGAAGACAGAGAACAGAGAATGCACTTATTTTTTGCACACTAAGGAAGCCTCTTTTCTTAACTTCCAAGACATACACACACATTTTCTTTTTTCATTTCTTTTCTTTGTGTCTTTCTCATTCGGTGTGGGGATTTGTGTTTGTGTATGTTGGGGGCAGGGGTATGAAAACAAGTCTCTCCCTCTCTCCCAGGTAATGTGTTTATTTTCCTGGACCCATCTTCTAGTTTACTTCGTGGTGGCGTTTCTCCCCTCTTATCGCCTGGCCCTCGTGGGGCACTTTAGCCCCTCAAATCCTGTTCACCACATACTGGTTTTAGAATCTGTGAAATGAGTGCTAGAGAAGCGTGGCCACAATGTCTGCCTGTGTTGCTACTGGACTCAAATGGGCTCGGAGCTTTTTTGTCCAGGGAGATGCATAAATGGAAGTTTTTAACACCTCAAAGGAGGCTGGGCCTTTGTGGAGACACACTAGAGAAGCCTGCCAGTCTCCCGAGGAGGCAGACACACTGAGTGCTGCAGGACAAAGAGCTGGAGGAGCGGAATCAGCAGGGGCATCACTCTGCTTCGGGCACCAGACAGACACACACAAACAAAAACACACACACCTACATATATAGCTGAAATTACATACAGTGCATTGTGCACATGCACACAAACAATTACAAGGGATGGAAAGATGTGTTCCTAACTGCCTCCAAACAAGATGATGAAAAAAAGTAGTTTTGATGCATATATAATAGCAGTTGTTTCAGATTTTAAATTTGATAAATGAACTGTCTAAATTTGTCTCACATTTGTAATGCAACATTGTTACAGATGGAAAAATCAAACAGCCAGAAGCAATAGCCATATAATGAGAGGACATGAATATAAACAGTTTTCCAATAGATAAGAATCAACATACAGTGCTAACTGTAAATAGTTTCATATGTGATTGTTCAAACACACACAAAAACACACAATCAGCACACCACCATTTCCTTCTTATTGATTTCAGCTCCACTGTTTGAGAATAATTTCCTCATTTCCATCCCAATTTCCTTATTGAAATTCTTTGTTTTGTTTTTTTATTTTGTTTTGTTTTTTTTAAACTCCTGAATACAGCCCAACAGCTGGCATTTACAATCAGTCTTTATGTTGTTTAGTAGCATTTACATGCAAATATGTCTGCCTTGTACAAAGGACTTGCAACTTCTGTCTGAAGCAACATAATCAACCTGCAATTGTCTCCTGGCTCTGAGTGGTTTCCAGTGACAAGGCCTAAGCCAAAAGCATCTGTATTCAAATGATTCCCTATTTCAGGCACAGTTTAGTGTGGATATTTTCTAACGCTACAGCACTAAAAAGAAAGAAAAAATCAATCACATGGTGAATTAAACCAGAAAGAAAACAACTGATCCATAAATGATTAGGTTACAACAAGGCATTGGAGTCCACAAATTATTCAACGTTTTCCTCGTTTCGAGGGGAAGCGGGGACGCACTATTTGAAAGTGGTCTTTTCCCCCAGTGGCCTGTTTTGCAGTTACACTCTTGAATGGAAAGAATTACATTTAGATGAAAAATAATTGCTTTAGTTGCCCGTTCAATACAGCAAAAGGCAGATACAGTAAGTTCAGGTGATGATGGGGGAAATCTTAATATCTTAAGTGCAAAGCAGTGTTCTCAAAAAAAGTTAAGGAAAGCCTATTGACCATGATGGAAAATTTTTCTGTACAGCAGATCTTCACCATATATAGAAAAGAATGAAAAACTAAAAACCCAA
The DNA here is from genome assembly GCA_037177055.1 of Atherinosoma microstoma. NCBI lineage: Eukaryota > Metazoa > Chordata > Actinopteri > Atheriniformes > Atherinidae > Atherinosoma > Atherinosoma microstoma. The sequence continues at coordinate 16,477,052 of JBBBVU010000001.1, read as the reverse complement.
ATCTAAAAAGCAATTAAGCTTTTAATCTTTCTTATTTAGTGGACAACTAAACTAAATGAATGACGGGCATAAAACAGGGGCAACTTCATTGACTTGAGGATAAACAATTATTGAAAGTTTTAGAAAGATTTAAGGGTGGTATAAACAAAACAAAAAACAAAGGCTGTAGGTGCATGTGGCCATGGTGTAAATCTGATCATGATGGGGGCATATGTTTTGCTCTGGCTCTTATGCCCCTGTGCAGCCATCTCGACAATTAACAATATAACCTCTGTTTTTGCTTTTTATTTACAGAGGTCATTTGTCTCTTTTTGAAACACACAATTAATAGCAGCGTTTGCAAATGCAAATGAGTCCATTTAGGAGGAGGGAAAATGATCAGTTTGAGAATATTTCTGCCTTCTTAATCTTCTAAAGAGGGAAATGATTTAAAAGGAGGACACAAATCTCCAGTGACATGGCAGGAACTGTGGGGCACTTTCCTCTCTCCCTCGTTTCCCGTTCTCCCTCTCTCATCTCACTCATGTATCCCTCTGGCCCCCCATCCCCATTTCTTTCTCCTCCTAATTTACCTCTCCCCCCTTGTTGCCCTGAAGCGGCGGAAGGGCCAGGAGTAAGGGACAAGGAGCTGAGGGCAAGGCTGTACTTTGCTTGCCCTCTCTGAGGAAACAAATGTAGTGTTTAAGCCACTGATCACTGGTCTAATTGAGTTTAACACTCCTTTTCTGGATTAAAAAAGGGCCTTTGAAATGAAAGGTCAAATTACCTCTACAGTCAGGCAATAAATAAGTCAAACAAGGTAAGAGGTTCTTGCGAGCATATGTTAGTGGCAAATTTAATTAGCAGAAAAACAGAAAGCTCTTCCACTTCTATACTGTACTGAAAAAAACAGGCATTGCCGGTGTCCAATTGTGCAACAAAGGAATGAAACATATAAACCATAACTTATCAATTTTCCTCATCATTTAAAGTTAAGTTGTTCAGAAGATATAATAAGTTATTCTGTGTGTGCAAATGCAGAAACACTTTCAAATTCAACATATCAAACCTTAATCTTATCATATTAAATGTTCACAGCAATTATGTAGATAATCAAATAGCGTGGGGTAAAAGTTGAGCTATGGAAAAAATTGTTGGCCATTAGTTTGTGCCTGATTTTTCTCAATTATGTAAGATACCCTATAGGTCTATTGTCAATTGACTGTAGCACAAAGAGAGGAAACAGGCATAAAGTAAAGCTGCAGTCTGGGCGAGAAGCACAGAAGGTGGCCAAGCAGGGCACAGAATAAGAGAATGAGAGAGTGCTCTACAGTCAACAAGCTACAATGTGCCCTTTGTGACATAATACACTATGCACAGCAGATTGTGGAAAATACTTCAAAATTTACTGGTTTGCATATCCAGCAATAACAACTGACATCACAACCAGTGCCATATATTCCACGTTTTTGGACATGCTTCACATTTAGTAGAGAAGGAGGGGGGTTAGAAAAACACTGTCAAGCAGTTATTATATTCCCATCATGTCCTGGGAGCCCATTAGAGCATGGCACAAGCAACGGTAAAACTGAGAAACTCAGTAAGCTAAGGCTGCAGGCAGAGGGCTAAGGAGCACTTCGGGCTCGCAGTAAAAATCTGCTGCACACTGTTAAATGCAAAAAGATGCAGTTAAAACAATTTGCACCAACAGATAACTGTGTTCAAATTCTGGTTTTCTTTAAGATCTTTTTTTTTTTTTTGTTCAATTATTTTGTTGGTTTCAGGCCAAGAACATCCAGGTGTCTTTGCAGAGCTACTGAAAAAGAATAATAAAGGAGGGAATGCAGAGAAGAGTGTCCTGTAAGCAGATGTCAAGATAATATTAACATGAATCTGGTGTTAACAGCACAACAGGTGGGTCACATGAAAAATGTTCTCTTTTCACTGTCAAACACATGCTTTTCATTATTCTATAAGAAAAACTGACAAAACTCCAAGCAGAAGAGCTGCCGCCTGCCACAAACTAGTTTTCAAGTATATTTCTGAGTATATAAGCTGACACTGAATATACTTAGAACATTCCAGGAGGGAGAAAAAAATGAACATTTTTTAAAATCTATTCAAGGATTAAATTGCACATCCAGCCATGAGGTAAGTGCTGCAAGGTAAATATGGATTTTTTTTTTCTACTTAACACACCAGATTTCAATTGAATAAGGTAAATAGAATTGAATGAACCTTGCAGACTACTTCTCACAATCTTTACAAATGTCAGTTAATGTGTACAGTCAATTAAACATAAATACATGCATAAATTTGCTTAAATATATGACTTTCATCCAGATTTAAAATAAAATCCAACTGGAATATTGTAATAGTTAAAAAATAATATAATAGCACAGCTCTGAACAGAGTGTATGTATGTGTTGGGTGTTTGTGTGAATCCACATGCTTGTGTCGGTGTGTAATATGTGAATGCAAGTCAAAGTGTGTCCATGTCACAACAGACAACAGCCACCATCCTATAAATGTGGTTTTGGGCAGAATGTGGCCTAACAGTAAAATGTTGAAATTGGAAAAATATTACCCTTCTTTTTCTTGAATAGCAGAGAGATAAGCACCCTTTAGCAATGAAGCCAGAGGAGTTTAAGCTTATTATGAATACCTCTCAGAGCGCAGAAGCATGTACTGTCGAAATCAAAGGGAGTAATAGGCAGGTAAGCTAGTGTCATTTTAAGGAGGAAGTCAGTTGTGAAATTGTAAAATCGCGGGGCCTTACTGACAATCCCCTGCCCTCAGAGCACTTCCATAAATGATTTCTAATGGCAGTGGCTATCATAGATCTGGAAAAGTTAGAGGTTTGTGAGGTGAAAAGAAAGAAAATCCAATGCTAATCTCTTCATTGACACAGGCTAATAATAATAATAAGACCATTTATCTCTTTGATTAAACAGCACATTCTCTGAAGTTCACAAGAATGTGTGATTCTTTGCGAGTGCTCTAAGCTTCCTAAAGCAGACCAGGCTTTGCAGAACATTCCTCATGGTTTCATGTTAAATTGGCTGTGAAAATCCACTCTTATATGCTGGACCAGAACCATAAAAGAGGTCACCTTCACTTTTTTTTTCCGTTTCTCCAGCAGCATTAGAAATAGAAGAGCTGCTCATCAAATTTGTGATTTTTTTTTCATGTAGAGTGCATGTACGCTCGGAGAAGAACATCAGATGTGAAGTTATAGCTTCATGTTCATTTGTGAATTTTTTTGCCTAACAGATTAAGCTGTAAAGCTCCTCTGCCGAGAACTGTTGTAAAGATGATATCATAACATGGTTGATCCGAGGCAGCCCGGACTCTGCAGTGCTCACATATTCTACAAAGATACACACAGACAAAACACCCACAGGCTAATACATAGTGTGTTTTTCTCCCCTGAATATTCATCCATGTTTCCACATCATCTGCAGGTCTCCTAATCACAGTCACTTCCCCTTTAATCACAGGGCTCTAATTAGGTCCTAATAAACCATTTTGCCATCCTCTTGGAGCGCCTTAGTGTCACTCACACATCAAACCATGAAATACTATATTAAGGGGTTGTCAACCTCAAAGGAAAGCTCTTCCAGCAGCAGCGATATGGATACTTCAGGCACACCCTCTTACACTAATTGAAATTATCGAAAGCTCTGCTTACATGTGACACTTGGCCACGTCTTAAACCATGTCCTGAAGTACAGCAGTCAAAGCACAACAGTTTTGCCAACACTGAGGCTCTACTGGTTTCTCTGATGTTGGATAATCGTTCAAACTTGAATGGATATGGCATAGGGCCTCATGCTGCTTGTTCTGCCAAGAGAAGAAAAAGAAATGTTCTCACTCGCACTTTTTCTACTGTTTCTTCTATTCTAATTCAGTCCAGCAAGAGCTTTAAGGAAAGCCTCAATGATTCCACGTTCATCTTGGAGAACCAGTGTTGGGGATGATGATCGCTGACCACAAGTTGATAATGATGACTGTTTAATTAGAAGCCTTTCTTTGGCCTAGCCATAACCCAAACTTCTCCACCCTACAGATGGTAACCAATAAATTTAGACTTGCTGAGGATGAAGAGCAACATTGTACCTCCCCCAGTGTACCCTTAACCCCGCCCCCTAACCAAGAACACAAAGCTTTTCCCTTTGCTAAAATGAAAACACAACCAGAGAAGACTGCATAAGAAAATATTTGAAGTCCTGCTATGTCTCATTTTTGGAAGCTTCTGTGAATTTTTGAAGTTAAGGTGACACACAGCAACTTATTAGTTAGAGAAACACAGTGGTCATGGCATGTATGGTGTTAAGAAACTAAAATATGTTATTGTTTAGAGAGGATATTATGAGCTTGTTAAATGGTAAAGAAGAACAGTCTGAGACTGTATACCTACTGAAATCTGAATAAAGAAATATCCTGGATCCAGATCCATATTAAAAGTGTATCACTTTTGAGTTAGACTATGTGTTTTGTCTAACCTTTCATGCAAATCAGCAGATCTTTTTTCTGTAACTTTGCCAACAGTTGGACAAATATAACCAACCTTATAACCAGCTTGGAAGAGCTAAAAATAATCTTCAATATGAAGGGATGCAAACTTTGGTCTCCAACATAGGAATCATGTGCCTGACTTCTTCCATAGAAGTTCACATTATAAAAACGTAACACAGTTATCAAAATAAAACTGAAGCATTATAGTTTTTTCCCAACCACAGATAAGTACAATGATATAAGACAAGACTAAAAATACCCTAAAAAGTCTACATACAGAGGTTGGATGGGTGATAGTGGAATAAGTTCATTCACTTTCGGATGCAAAACAAGAGTTTAAGTCCCACTTGAGAGGAATACTATTAAGTTATATTTGTTGTTGGGCTCCTGAAGAAGTTATCATTGCCACTTGCCATTTTTCAGCTTTTTACAGCAAGCTACCTTTAGGGCAAGAAAACTAGTAATACGCTGTAAAAAGAACCAACTTAATTAAGATGAAAAGTTTGGACACACTGACCCATTGACTTTGAATATGTGTATCCAAACTTTTGACTGGTACTGTATTTGTTCACAACTATGCAGAAGGCCTAAATTCTACTCTGATGACTGGTCTGATGAACAAACTTTGAATGCACTGCTATTTTCACGTAGTTACATATGATTACAAGAAGGAAATCTCTGAATTAATCTAAAAATAAAAGTTGCATCTTTTTCAAATCTGTGCATTTTCCTCTCCAGTACTTTATCCATAGCGTCATCTCATTGTCCCGTAAACAGCTCTGTAGATATTACACACCATATTTTTCTTCATCCTGTCTGGAAAAAAAAGGTCTAGCTGTTCCTCCCATCTTTCTCATTTCTCACAGACCTGTCAATCATGCTCAGACATGCTCCTCCCAGATGTTTCTATACGCGTAATGCCTGGCAGAAACAGCATTCTGTGTTTTGTGTGCGTATATTGTATGTGGGCGGTTGGCGTGTGCCAGAGTGGCTATCCCTTCAGACTGTCAAAGAGGTTCATGGGAAATTTACAACATTAGCCAAACCACAGGCTCTCTCTGTCATTTCAGCAGAATTTCTGTTTTTTAGGCCCATTCAAGAAAGAGATTAGCACAGAAGCTACTTTCTTTGGATTTAGTCTTCAAGCTTTGAGTTGTTGCACTCAGTGTAGCTCACATTGCTTGTAAAAGTGCAGCTGAGCAAATCAGAGGCTCTATTAGTGGAATTCAAGACCAAGCAAAATGTTTCCACAGTCTATAAAAGTTATTTCAAAAATGTAAATGTTAATTCATGAATTTTTAAAAATCAAAAGGATGACTGTTCAAATTTGCTTCAAGCTTAAAATTCCCATTTATCAGCATTAATATCTTGCCTATGTTTATGTTATGGTATAAATAGAGTGATGAATAAAGTGGCTGCAGTTATTTCTTTACAAATGACTGCACTATTGCATATGTTATAAACAAGTACTATAACGATCTTTTTACAAACTTTCTCCGTGTAACAATTGTGACTCCAGACAAAAATGTGTTGCTTAAACTTAAGAATATGAGTCTGATCTAGTTGCTTAAAATCAGATGGATCACATGCGACATGAAGACAAACATTATTTGTGCAGTCGGAGTTCTTGGAGTCTGCTCTTAGTTCATCTCGTCATTAACAGGGCCAAAACACTCTCATCCCCATCCCTTTACTCAGTATGTGCATGTGAAAGGATAACAAAGACAGAGAACGACAGAAAAACATAGACCAGGAGAAAGCTTGTGGTTTTGTGTGCGGAAGCCATTTACTCTTAATGCATGTTAAGAGCACAGCTTTGCATCATATCCCAGTCAATGTATAAAAAAATTATTCAGTAAGGACACAAAAGGTCTGGGCTAGAAGAAAAGCTATGGTTAACTTCATCAGAACTTTAGCCACATGACCATTACATCTATTCCCGCACCCACCCTCTTTGTCATTGTGATTTATTCTTGGCATTGTACATTAGCATTTTCCACAGGAAAAGTGGTTGAGATTCTGATTTCTGGCCTAATACCTCCTTTCTTTTCCATAACTTACTCGCCTGGTTTAGATGTTACAGTAGCTCCTCCATGATGGAAGTTGCTGACCAGTATTCATTTCCATGAAGAAGGGTAAACACACACATACTCTCTGGAGATTAAAACTTAGTTGTAAAGACAAAGTATGGTCGTGTCCCAGCCTGTTTAGTGCAGTAAAATCAATAAGTGTCTTGGGTCATTTTCAGATTTATGTATTTAGATAATGAAAGCTTTGTTAAGTCTTTGCTGTTACGAGGAGTATGACACATTTCAATCAAACCAACCTAATCTCTCAGCCAACATTCTGCATCGTGGATCAAAGTTGTAGAGAAACTGATCATGATGGCTTCCTTGCCTTAATTGATACTAAAGACAACGCACCCTGTGCTTTTAGGTCACGTTCCTCTAGCGTGCATGTGTACAGAGATACATTCTGTGGATGAGCACATGTGCAAATATTCACACATAAACTAAGTGGTTGATCCGATTTGAGAACAACCATGTGCCAACAAAACGGCTCCTAGCATCCTGATACCATCCTGGAGCACACAGTAATGAAGCCAAATTGGATGGCTAAGTCCAGACTATGGAGCATATTTTACATCTCACGTCAGATCAAGCTGGCAGATGCCAAGCCGGCTGTTAACCTCCACCAATTGGATAATGTTTAATTGTTCAGCTTTAACAGACCATGGAGACCTAACTGGCATACAAGAATAACTGCAGCCTTCTATGATTAGGAGTAGATAAATGTTGCAAAAACCCCGATCAGTAATATTTTAACACAATTATTTTAACCCTCAAACTCATGCTGATCCCGAAATATTGTGGTAATTCATGCCGCGGTGGGATTACTCATAACAAATAAGAAATTCAAATATGCAATGTGTTCCATGACATAATTGTGCTGCATCTCCCTTATTAGAGAGGAAGATTTTTAGGCCAGTCTTTCACATTTATTTACAAAAAAAAAAAAGCTGAGTGTCACAGCTGCCCATGTTGGCTCAAGTTATATGTACATGGAATCCTTTAATGCTCCCTCTAAGGCTCTGGCTCGCCCGTGGGATGCCCTGATCCAAACACAATGGGGGGGATCACAAGGAAAAGGGTTGTTGCGACACTTTTGTATGTAAGCGGCGCAAAAGCCCACATTACACTAATCTCTTTTCCCTTGTTCACTCACAAGACACAATCTCAGGTCTTCAGAGCTTCTCCAATTCTAGGAGGACAAAAATCACTGGGGGCAAAAGATCACAGCTTCTTCTTCTCCTTTTTCAAAAAAGAAAAATCCGGACATTTTGCAGCAAGGTCACTTGCAACCACACACACAATGATCATTAATGTCAGTGATAATATTCTATATTTACTGAAACAACAAGCATATTTTCTCTGTGGTTGAAATTAAACATTTTGTGTGACTGCAGTTAGTGAGCCAAAGATCAAAATATTTTTTTTTGCAAAATTCTAACTATAGCTAACAAAATGGTTGCCTCAAAAGCTAGAAGAAAAAACTAACTTGTTTCTTTTTTTCTCACTTGCTTTGAGTTCTGTACCCAAATATCTGCAAAAGGAACATGAGTGTTTGTTTAAAATTCAGTTTCAACCACCTGCACCCTTTTCAGACAAGCTGACAGTTCTCAGCCTATATGACGCGTGTGTGTCTATGAGTGCATGTGTGTGTGTGTGTGTGTGTGTGAGCGCAAGGACTCGGAAATCCACCACATTTTAATTACTGCTCGGCTGCACTGTGTGCCTCTTTGATATGGAAATGGAGGCAACCATCTTCACACAGCCACTGTTCAAATCTTCATCTGATTCATAAAAAACAATGAGCCCCACTAATTCCTCCACCTGATTACAGTCCTAGACCTGTGTCAGAGACATGTGGCCCCCCAACGCCCTTCCAATTAATTCTACATATTAATGTGTGATTTAATAAGAAAAAAAAGTTAAAAAAAAAAAAAACAAGGGGTTGCTTACCATAGCCTAGACTGTTGCATTTTGAAGTCAAAGTTAATTATGCACAACTATGCTATGGACTGAAAGAAAATGTCCAATTATTTTGAGAAAAACATATTCAGTGGGAGAGTGAATGATACAGATCAAAATGGGGCACTTAGGTTACTTGTGCAATTATGCAGTTCCTGTGATGATACACATATTTAGATTTTTTTTTCTTCATCTGTAATCCTTTAATGATGGCAATACTGTTCACTTACAACAGCCAGAGGGACATGGAGATCTAATAAAGTAGAAAAAAAAAAAAAAACTGCCGTTCCTCATGTTGATATTTAGTTAGTGTTGGTGCTCACACAGTAGGTGCCATTTATTTCTGAGCAAAAAAATATGTAATCAAGTTAAACCTTTAGCATTAAAGATTAAAGAAGCATGTGTTCAAGGGGAAATGATGGAAGACAATTCTTAATCAGATGGTGAAATTAACAGCTGAAGCCGAAAGGAAATTCAGAATGTGAAATCTCGAGGGATTTTCCGAAACAGTCGATCTACTGCACTGTCTGCATCGTCAAAGTTCTTTGTGGAAGCAGTGACCCACTGTCTGTCCTCAGTGACCCTTGATTTTGTCAATATCCCTCATGAAAAGAAGGCAAATTTACAGACAGATAAATGCCATAATTAATTTAGCCAAATTAATTAGTGGCGCGTTACTAACTTGTCAGAAACTTCTTGTCAAGGATAACAGATCCCCACATACCCCCTCCACACACCCACAAATATGCTATAACATCTCCCATTAGTTTTGATCATTGTTGAAATATTCTACAGCAAATTAGATAACACTTTAAAAGACAGATGTCACAACATGTGCTGCCACATTTATTATCTCCTGCAGTCCTCCAGCCTTCTGCTGCTCTCCTCCTCTACCTTTACCATGCCTGCTGTTGTTTACCTCTTCTCATCTTGTTTATCATCAGGTCTCAACCACTACCACCACAAAGAGAAGGGAGACTGATGTACCCCTCAGCCACCCCCCTCCTCTCCACTGCAATGCTCGTCCCTGCCCATATCTCTAACAGTGCCATATCACTTGGAGAGCAAAATAACTGTCCTTCTACAAAACACAGAATCGGGAAAGGTAAGATGGTGTGCAAGGTGTCAGCTATGCAGCCCAAATGACATTTGTTCAGCAGAGACAGAATAGCTTTTTGGATTTTGATGTTTCAAATGAAAAACAAAAGTAGCATTTATCCACATCGACACTGAAGACACTGTTGCAAAATATCAGGAAGATGGAAAGTATCCTTCATGAAGGCACTGATGCCAAGCCATAAAGGGGCTCTCTATTACACAAACTCACTCATTATAACGATACAAGGACAGTTTTACAAGAATTTGAAAATACTAAGGCCTAGAAAAGCTGGTACGACTTCATTACAATGGACTTTATAATTATTTTTGTATTACTGGTTGATAAATGACAATCCATTATCGTTATTTGTATATCCTTCTGGGAGATTATGAAAAAATAGGCAAGTTTTTTATTCCTTTTCCATACGTGAAATCAGCTTATCATGAGTGGAACTGGTTGTAATATCAAATTTAGTTTGGCAGGGGAAAACTGTCGGTGTAAAACTGTCAGCAGAAGAGCAAGGCCATAAAACGAAACCTACAGACACCAGCACTTTCATTTGCATCACCGTGTGGCTTAATGATAAATAACTGCTGATTTTATTTATTTTTTCAAGCGGTGAAATAAAATAACATTTCTTGATCACCATTAATACAGCAAATTTGGTATTATGTTTTTGGATCAATGTCAAACTAACAGTAAAAACAAAAACAAAAAATATCCAAACAAGCAACATTTACTCATCACCCAAAAAGCCCACATTCAGCTGCTGTGTTAAAAGCATTAGCCGTTAATGATCATATGTGAGCAAGACTTAAGAAATTTTGAAGCAGTATCACATAAGCTCATTTCTTCATGCATTCCTTTCAATCCCTCCCCTGCCTTTTTCTTTGATCCCACTAATTGCTGGCACGAGAGCTTTAAGCAGATCTTACCTGCAGAAGATGAGGATAGTTTAAAGGGCTATAAGCAATCTCAGTTTGTGACTTTTTTTTAAGATTGACTGACTCATAAACTGACTCATCTTAAAAAGGTTCTGATGGCAATGTATTGATATGATAATGTGGAAAGAAACAGACTAAATTCTGCAACAGTGTTGCTTTTGCAATACTGAATACACTGACTGGGCTTAAACAGTGCAGGATGTGTTTAAACAAGAGAGCCAGGTGATATTTCCCCTTCTTGCCAAAATGAAAGTCCAAAAATCTTTGAACTTACTGGCACATCAGCGTCAGTGGCTCTATATCTTATGCTGAGTCCAGGGGGGAAATGCTGCTTTATTGCTCAGTCTTGCAAAAAGAGCTCAAGTCACCTCGACATCGACATCCACCTGTAGATTAGTCCTTGAAAATACAGAAAATGTGCATGGCTGGTCAGAATGACATGTAGTAAATATGATGCTGCCAAGCAGTTTTGTTTCAAAAACCAACAAACAGACAGGTTTTTGTCGGGTTTGAATTTAAGCCTGTAATTACATTTAACTCTCCAGGGCTACAGTGATTAAACCATTTTTTAATAAATGTCTATATTGGAAGAGAACACACTGCCCAAAAAACCATTTACATTTCGTTGATTACTGAAAAGTTCGCTAAACTGACAAATAAGTGTTTAAAGGAATATGGTGAATAATTAAGATGCCGGTAAATTTCCTGAGCAAAAAATAAATAAAATAAAAAAAATACAAATTTTCAATAAGAGAAAAGCTGTGTGAGCATCAAAGGGCTGAAGACTTAATGCCGCTTTTCACTCTTTCCTCTCTCTCGCTCTTCTGGTGAGCGACACGCTGAGCTGTACAAGCCGTCAGAGACAAACCCTTACAGAGACAGAGCCGAGTGTCCCTGTATAGCAATCAGGACAATGTGCTGAATGGGCAGTCTAATTATAAATGTGCCATTTAGACTTGCATTTGGTCTCCAGAACCGCCTTACCTTATGAGGAAACCTGCACACTGTGAGGGTTCAAAACAAAATGCCAAGAGGATAAAAAACTTTACCCCGTCACCGCAAGGAACAGACTTTTCCCTCTGTATCGAGGAGTTTACACAAGAGAAAACGCGGGAGGTTATTAACGGCTCATTAATTAGCCACAGGTGTGGCAAAAAAAAAAAGAAAAAAAGAAAAGCCCGCACTTGCACAGTGTGACTTATAAAAATAAAGCTAATTAATTCTTTAAAAGTTTATACTGTCTTTCTTCTTGTTAAAACGCTATTAAGACTGCTGGAGCAGTATAGGGCTGATTTTTTCTTTTTCTTTTTTTTTGTACAGGAAGTTTGTCTAATGTAGACAAACATAAAATGATGAGCCGCGTCTACCACTACACAAGCTGCTGGTATCTCTCTGTTCCAGTGATATTTTAGTCAACCCTCAACGTATTAAAAAAGCTAGAAAATGTTTTGTTACAAAACACATTTGTTTTGTAACAAATGTCTTTCCTAATGGAAAAAGCATACAAATATCATTATCTTCCTTATGGAGATAGGCAAGTTAAATTATATCCTCTGAAAACAACCCCCCAAAAAACATCATTTAGAACTCTGTCACTGCCTGATTGTCAGTACTGATTTGTGGAAGAAAATGAATAAGAAACATGAAAACTATTCTAAATAATAAAAAATAAATGAATGAATTTAGGGGGGGAGAGATAAAAGCACATGCACTTTGAGCATGAGAAGTTCTGCCTGTTAAGTTCGGCAGCGCCGGGCTTTAAAGGCTTTCCGCTTAAATGGAAAACTGTTCGAGTACTTCTACTCTAAATGGACAAGCCTTGCGATTGTTGCATTTAATTTATGGCTTATGCATTCTTAAGAGGTCAGTTCCCCCGACCCCCGTGAAAGTTGAGGAAGAGCAAATTCCCAAGCTGCGCGACTTGAAGAAACTAACTTTTTGTCCCCCCCACCCAAAAAAAAAACAAAAAACAAAAAAAAACAAATATCTATAAACGACAGAGGGAGTGAAAGGTCAAGGAATCAATGTTTGAGATACCCTAATAGGTAGAACAAGAAAGGAGCAAAAGCTTCAAATAAACTTGTCCAGCTCAGAAGCAGACAGGAAACCTACCGGGGCGCACATGATTGTCAATGGATGGTACCGCTTTGTGGACAGAAGTGAAACTGTCGCCTGCTGAATAAAGTTCCAGGACGTGTAAACACAAACGCTAAACCTTCGCCAGCATTTAAACACTGATTACGAATCATCGCTTTGTTGTGATGGTTAGTGAAAATGTTATCGACGACAGAGGTCCGCGCTGGTTTAAACGCAGCAGTTTCATCTGCGCAGGCTGCGTCTCGCGCCGCCTCACGCCGCTGAAATAAACAAAGAAGAAAAGAATGTCAAACCTTTTAAAAGACGGTTCAGCCGCTGTTGGACTTTAGTTTTTGACGAAGTTAGATCTGGAAAACAGCACAAATTCTGTGATTGCTAAGTGAATCCTAGACCCTCCGACCCAGCAGAGGAACGCGCCTCTCGACTCGCGTGTAGGCTGTTCGGCTTGTTTTGGTGAAAGCGACGCAACAGTCAGCTGCAATCATTAAAGTTTGACACTCACTCATCTCATGGCAAGATCTGCCGTTCTGAGTACACTTATTGTACTTTCTGGGGGAAAAGGAGGGAAAAGCAGAAAGAAAAAAACAGCTTTAAAGCACAATGCGCGCGGGACGTTTCACTATGACAGCTCGCTCGACTTTTAGGAACCAGCGCTGAAACACAAGGTGAAAAAACATCAGGACAACGTTGAAAAGTACAGCAAACATGTGCTTTACCTTGATGATGTGAGCCCGTAGAGAAGATAACAGTGCGTCCTTTCCCGTGCGCGAACAACACTAGACTCGGCTACACTTTTAGAGAAAACGATCACTGAGCTATCTGTTGAGCGAAAACTTGACTCTGCTCACACGGGGCCATATAGGAGGGGATCCCGTAGAGTCTCTGTGAAGTTCAGTTGTCCAAAACTAGATGTACCTTTTGTTGTTCGTCTATCTGCTCTTTATCTCCCTCTCTCACGCACTTAGACAAGAGAAGACTAGGGGCTGAGCTGCTGTCAATCTTGGCAATCAATGCGCGCAGCCATGTCGCAAGTATTCAAAGCATTTCCCGTCGTGCAACATCAGAAAGTGAGTGGCCAGGGCATTGATCTGAGGAAGGCAAAGAGGCAGGACTCCCCCCCCACCCCCCTCCCTCCCCCCCACAGAAGAGATGAGAGAGAGAGAGAGAGAGAGAGAGAGAGAGAGAGAGAGAGAGAGAGAGAGAGAGAGAGAGAGAGAGAGAGAGAG
>JBBBVU010000001.1:16443912-16459826 GCA_037177055.1 Atherinosoma microstoma | reverse complement strand
CTCCAGCACATCCCAAAGATTCTCCATGGGGTTCAGGTCTGGACTCTATGGTGGCCAATCCATGTGTGAAAATGATGTCTCATGTTCTCTGAACTACTCTTTCACAATCTGACCCCCATGAATCCTGGTGTTGTCATCCTGGAATATGGCCATGCCATCAGGGAAGATGGAATAACTGTCCCACAGAGTTGGACCATAGGAAATTATTTATGCAGCAAGGCAGGTTTAACAGATTTATTGAGGATGCTTTGACCGAAGCTGAAGATTGTTTGAGATGGTGAGCGGGCAGACAGGTTCTACTAGAGTCGGGGAATCTTTCAAAGAGCAGGAAAATTGTTTTAGTTACACAAAATACTTAACAAGACACTGAATGTTCTAGCAGCTGGTGTACCACATAGATGTAGCAATGATCCAGCGTTGAATGAAGGTCGGCCTGGAGTTTATAAGCAGGCAAGGTGTAATGAGCCTGATTCCTTATAGCTGCACTGACTAACCACAGGACACACCTGCTATACACCAGGGGAAGACAGAGCAATCCACAAAAGGGAAAAGGGAAGAAGGAACACAAGGGAAAAACTCCAGACCTTGGAGATCCATGAAAATTACCTGCTCATGGGACCTCATTCTTTGGACATATAATGTTGCTGACCCTAGACCTGACCAACAGCAGCCACCCCAGATCATAGACTGCCCCCCAGGTTTGTACAGTAGCCACTACATGATGGCTGCATCACTTTATCCTCTTCTCTTCTTACCCTGATGCCCCCATCACTCTGGAACAGGGTCAATCTGGACTCATCAGACCACATGACCTTCTTCAATCGCTCAAGAGTCCAATCTTTATGCTCTCTAGCAAACTGAAGCCTTTTTCTCTGGTTAATCTCACTGATTAATCTTTTCTTATGGCTACACAGCTGTTCAGTCCCAATCCCTTGAGTTCCCTCCGCATTGTTCATGTGAAACGTTCTTACTTTCATTATAAACAGCCCTTAGATCTACTGTTGTTTTTTTACTATCTGATTTCAGTGAATGTTAAAGTGAAGACCGTAGCAAACAGCAGGAAAAAACATAAAAATTCATTTTTTAAGCACATGATTTACTTTTGTTTGCTCAGATGAATTCATTCTGAGTGAAAAAATGCGTGCAGGAATCATTTGTCTGTAGTCAGAATGTCCTTCTGCTCGTTCAGGAATGAGGCACAATTATAACGCCATTAAACATCATCATCCAATCGGAGGTTCTTACCTGTTTGCTTAGTTAAATCCAGGTGGAGAC
Source organism: Atherinosoma microstoma (assembly GCA_037177055.1). Classification (NCBI taxonomy): domain Eukaryota; kingdom Metazoa; phylum Chordata; class Actinopteri; order Atheriniformes; family Atherinidae; genus Atherinosoma; species Atherinosoma microstoma. The sequence goes on along the minus strand of JBBBVU010000001.1, from coordinate 16,458,551 downwards.
TTTCCTTTTTCCTTTGGATGGACAAAGTATTTCTCATCAATTAGTTAAATTATATGTAATTAAAGTAATCTTATACCCTTTCTTATCTGTTCCTCATATAAAACTTGCAAATTACACTCAGGTCAATCACAATTTATTTTTAATCAAATGAAGATGGAGTTCTGTTTGCTTTGTTAATCTATTCATGCTGAGGCAAGGTTAAGATTCCAAGAGGAAGAAACATGTAGGTGGCCAAACAAAACTGGTCTGGGACACTTATGTTGTTAGAGGTCAGGACGGTGGAGCATCTTGACCAACCCTCCTAGTCTGATCAAAGATTCCAGGAGTCTCAGCATTTCTCTGAGTCTCATCTTTAGACCCCTGATCTCTTCCTGGACTGAGCCATGGATGTCCACTTTGACTCTCTGCTTCTTTCCAGACAGAAAGAAAAGTCGTCTCATATGCTGCTGAGTTGGAAATAAAACTGGAAAAGCAACATTTTCTGTTTCTCTCTGCAGGCAGAGCCATTTTTCATTTCTCAAAGGTTTTACCCTGATATGCAGCATGTCAACAGCCAGCTCATTGGCTCCCTTCATCTAGTGTTCATGTCAACACTGACTTTTAATTTGTGATTTCAATCAAACTTAAGAAATTTGCCTATGTAAACACAGTAGATGTGACGTTCATGAACAAATCGATTCTTTTGAATTCTTAGAAATTGATGAAAACTGAATTGCAGTCGTGAGCCGTTCTTTTTATATACAAATGATCCACGCTGCCTTCATGTGACACTGGTGCCATCATGGGAGTCTGATGTACAACACGCTCCATTTAACCTGAATATATCTATGGGCAGAAGCAAATACTGTGAGCTTTATCCAAAACTACTAAAATTTGCACTGATGTCACTCATGTTTATTCTATTTTTTTTCATATTTTTCCTATGTCTATTTTATTTGTAAAAATCTAGTGGATTTGACATAGGTACATATTTATTATTCATATATATTGTGAGTTTTTCTTTTGCATTACTAAAATGTTTCTTGTGTAGAAAATGTTGGAGTAAGATTGTTTTGCATGGAAGTCACTTGTAGCAGCTCAGTTTTTGTTGAGGCACAAAATTTTATGGTGAGTGAAAATCTAGAATAGAGATTTCACTGTCAAAGCATGGAGATGTGGAGCCACCTTAGGGAATGGTTACCATGAAAACACAAGCCGAGTTAAATTATAATGAATGGTAAGTGTGTACGTTTGAAATATTCTGATCTAAATTTTACCTTATATTTACTTCCAATTATTTCCTTGTTAAAGATGAGCTGGTTGGATTCTAAGAAAAAATAAATAAGAAAATAAGAAAGAGCCAGTCTTCTAAAATGAACAGTACCTGATGATCCAGCTCTCTTTAAAGAGCCATAAATCCTGTCTCTAAACATGGGTCTTAGGCAGGACTCACAAGAAGCTGGAATGGTCTGGAAACTTGCAAAGCGGCAGCAATCTGGTCATATTTCCAAGATCAAAATTAATTTAATTTCAAGTTGTCCATGTGTTGCCTAAATACATACATTTGGAGGAAAATTAACATAAATTTTGCTTTATTTTATTCTACTTGGAAATATGTGAAGAAAACCAAAATTAGACTAGTTGCAATCACCTGTTGGTTAACAGACAGCTTAAAATTTTTGCTTTGTTTTCTTCACTCTGTTTTCTGAACTCATGTTTTTTTTTTCTGTCAAAACATAATAATTCATGTGTTCGTATACAGTGATGCCTGTTTTCCATGTATTGCCAGTGTTCATTTGGACAAAAATGGTTATAAGGAAGAAGGCAGGTGATAGTGGGAGGCACTATTTCAATATATATCAATATATATCTCAATATATAGATATCTATATATATATATACATATATAGATATAGATATCTATATCTATATCTATATATATATATAGATATAGATATAGATATAGATATAGATATAGATATCTATATATAGATATATATAGATACTATATCTATATATATCTATATCTATATATCTCTCTCTATATATATATATATATATTCCTAATCTGGCCCAGGTGTCCTTCATGCATTTAAATGTGAAGATTAGTCGATGTTTGCATTAACACAAGGAAAAGTAGAGGGGGTTCAAATGGACAGCTCTGCTCAGTGTTTATTGGCATAAGTTTGAACACAATAAGTGACTTTGAACTAATTGTATGAATAAATCTAGTCCGTATGTGTTTCAAATGACTGTATAATAGAATAGAATAAATGGGATTTCTGAGTGTAAAAACAGGCTGCGTCAATGTTGCTTTGTAAACAGTAAACCAGCTCATGAAGTGTTGTCCTGGATATTTTGAATTGCACCCTGAAACAGGTCTACAACACAAAAGAAGATCTTTTTAAAAAACAGTGAAATAATCCCCCTTTTTTAACTAAGAAAATATGGACTACTGAGCTTACTGTGACCACTTACAAGATCTGGTGATTAAAAAATAAAAACACACACACACATCCACAAAAGAAACAACTCACTGAATGCCAAATTATGCAATTAACTACAAACAGTATTTGCATTCATGCAAATCATCTCCCTCCCAATTGGACTTGCAATGTGGGATGCTCTGTTCTCATTAGTTGACCCAAATCTCTTACTTGTAACTCTGGATTTCATCAAAGTTTAGTCAGGATCTAATATTTCCTTTCAAGTTAACAGCAAACCACTGATTAATCGTGTTGAAATAAGGAGTGCAACATGCCAATTCTAATTATATACTTATTAAGGACATAATCTAACAGCCTGTGCCAACAATAATACGTTTTTCCACATATAAACATATACAAATATTTACCAACATTATATGGCAAGATATTTCTAAGCATTTTCACCTGCAGTCTATGATTTGAGGAGCAGGAGGAATCTGTAAATGTGAAAACCTTCCTTGTTCTTTATGTAAGCTACACTGAAAAAAAATAGTTCTTGCAAATTATCTCTGAATATGAATTCTCCTTCTTCAGCAAGTAACTTAAAGCTTTTATGTGCTTCAGCAAAACACGTGTTTTCAAGTTGCAGCATCATTTTTCTCCAGAAGAATTTATGTGCATTTGTTTATTGCTGATGCATTTAAAAAAGAGTGATGTGTAACCATTACATTGTTCTGCAGATGTGAAGATACGAGATGCACTGCCTTTTCATTGTAGTAAATTTCACTTACTCTGTGTGAGTGTGTATGTGTGTGTGTGTGTGTGTGTGTTTGCAGGGAGCTGCAAGATTAAAGAGGAGGCCCAGGGGCATTTGGTTCATTTGCAAAGCAATTGCTTTTATGTACAAAAAGCCCAATTCACTGTAGGTATTGTAAAAGCTTTCCGTTTAAGGAACATGAGATTAATTCATTGTTTAACACAGCACCTTCTCAACTCACACTTAGTCATTTATGTTGGAGGAATTTTGTACTCTTGCTGTTTGAGAATATAACACAGGAAATTTGTTATTTATTATTGAGGCATGTAAATTGCATGACAAAGGAATTGTAAAAGCGGACAAAGATGCTTTGAAACAAAATAGATTATTTTAAGTTCTGCATGCAGTTAGGTCAATGTGGTGCAGCATTACTGTAACTCAGCCTCCCCTCTATTCTTTTTACAGCATGCACACATGATGGGAGGAATATTCAGTGATTCCTCACTATTAAATAATTCAACAAATTCCATTTCTTACATATTAAAAAATGAACTGCATGTGGAACTTGAAAATGATAAAACAGCATAAAATACTATTTTGAAATCAAAGCACCTATTGCATTGGCTTTCTTGGTTTTGTATATGTACAATAGGACTACAATCTGAAATCCCCACAGTGTGCAATGCAGGCGCCAGCTGTGTTTCCACTGTAGTCTAATTCTCAGACATTCATGGCAAGTAACAATCATATCTATGTGATTGAAATAGATATCACTGGGAATCGTTGTTGGATTTCTCCTCTCTCTTCTCTTCTGTCACGGGAAAACTATGAATATGTTACAAATGCATTGTGCGAACAACAGAGACCTGAGAACAAGGTCAGACTCCTCAGCTCGGTGTCGAGAGGCCTTCTCTTTCAAGCGAAAGCAGAAAAGAATAAAAACTCAAAGTTTGAACCAAATCAATATCAGTTTAAGTTTACCAGAAACACTGACATGAGGCTTTTTTACTTCAGGATTTCAAATGAGACATTTTAATTACTAGCACTTATTATCTTTTATTTACATGTGTTGATACTCTCAAACAAACATCCCTGTCAAGATACTGAGCAGCAGTCTCTCCTCTGAAAAAAAAAAAAGCATTTCTGAAGCCAGTAAGTATTTAGTAAAGGATTAATGCAGGAGGCCTTGATTGCGTTTAACAGAACAGGACCCAATTAGCATAATAGGCCCTCTTTCATTCTCTTTGAAGTCCAGAGCATAGAATAACAAATGTATATGAACCACCAGCCAAACGTCAATACATGGAAATGCCACAATCCTCAGTGGAGGGTCTTGGGTGAATTTTTTGCAGGAGGAGGGAAAAACATCTCATTTTATTGCAAAATAAGCAGTACAGAGGATGCGATCGGTCTTCCAGCCACCAGGGCCAGCAGGCTCGGTGGGGCCCTGATCCCGGAGGAGAGAGAGATGGAGGCAGGGAGGATGTGGTGCTGAGGGAGGTACATCCTTTCTTTCAGGTGTTTTTAAAGCGCACCACGATGTGGATGAGTGAGGGTAATTACTTTCCAATTAAAGATAAAGACGTCACCTGGGAGGGAGCCGCAACACAAAGGCTTCCTGAGCAGAGGGGGGCAAGGGCAGCTGATCGGTTTTAAGTGCACATCGCATCTTATCGTTCAGAGTAGTAGGTTGATTCATGATAAATGTAACATTATAAATATTTGTGCTGAAAGCTGCAGTATTTGGTAACAACAGCACAGTTGCACTTTCTATTTAAAAACATATTCTCTTTATTATTTTCCTTTTGAACCTGAAGTTCAATACATGTATTTCTCAGAGAGGTTTCTTTTACAATTGCAACGGAGACATAGTTCATGATTTAAAGATATGAATTCTGTACTTCAGAATCCAGAGTTATTAGCATCCACCTTCTTGGGTGAAAATACACGGGATTAAAAATGCCCTTTTGAGATGGAGAAAGCTTTGAACTTAAGAAACATTTTTAAGAAGCCTCTCTCTCTTTTTTTTTTGTATTGAAAGTTCACCTCCTTTGAGCATGCCATAGTTCGGTTCCCTTTTCAAATAATAGAATGAAGTTTAATAGGTCAAACCAATCAATGTGAATGTTCAAAGAGAATGTTGGAGAAGAGGGCATAGTTTCTAATTTTCTTTTGAACATGATTTGAATAAAGATATGGTTGATTTACAGCATAAATGTAATATAATAAGGACCAAAGACTATTTAAGTTAAATATTGGTCATTTAAGTTAAAGGCACAAGGGAACACTGGAAATCAGTGACTATTGTCAAACTTTTGTTATAAAGGAAAGCTAACTTGCTACTATTCCTTAGATTTTACAGATGCTCTTATTCTGCTGAACTTTGTGGCAGATTTAATTCGCTTTTATCCTTACCATATACCCTTAGTATACATGCAGTGGGTTGACTTGTTGGTTGGACAACATCAAAGACAGATTGTCCAACAAGAGCAAAGAGTTAAAGGCCTGTATTTAAGAAGAGCATTTCTAGTCTTGCTAACTCTCCCATGTTTTTTTCATTAAAAGTTATATACAAACATTAGTACATACATAGTACATACATTAGTACAGCACTACTTGTCTTTACTGAGCATGTTTCTCTCTGATGCACGCATTTGCAGAGGGGCACAGTGAAGTCAATATCTTGCCCATGCACAGTGGGCAAGATATTGAGGAGCAGACCACTGATCTATTCTTTAAACAGTAGCCAATACCAAGAAAGGATAAACAATAATTCTGTCATATCATCAGGTCCATTTAATATAATGAAATAACAATAGCCAAAAATGAACACTGACAGGCACATAAAGTAAAGGTTTGTCTTTTGTTGTTGGCTGTTTTCAGAAAAATGCTTTGCTCATCATCCAAGTACGTCAGAATGCGATGAAGCTTAGCGTTGAAATGTTCCATTAAGATGTTTTACAGGCAAGTACATTTTACTGGGGTTTGAGTTACATGTTAATTCCTCCATAGGAGAGACTTGATCTTAAAAAAGATGTGTGCTTATCTTGGTGTTTGCATCAACAATCAGTCAAATAAGTCTAAAGCTATCAGCATGTCAGTTATCTGCATCATCCAATAACATACATCCACAAGCCAAGAAGTGTAATTATAAGAAAAACTACTGATTTGTTTTAAATAAAGAAAGTTAAATGATGATACAAATGTTCTTGAAATGTCTTTGAATTTTCTACATTTAGCTGATTCGATGGGGTTGTAAGATATCTGGGCCTACTGCATGTGGCATTTAACTCATTCGATTTAATTTGAAATTAATGAAAATTTAAATAAATACATATATAATGAACCAGATACTTTGTTAATATCTTTAATATTTACATTTATATAAATCTTGTTTTCTCAACCTTCCCAAGTCACACAAAAAATATGTTGAAGGTTATTTCCATCCTGATGTAAGCAAAAATAACATTCATTTTGGCAAACCTAAAGAAGACTGGCAGTGCTATAGTACATACACATGAGATTTCAAGTGGTTGGATGTAAGAATATGATCTGAGTATTGACAAAAATATTATTTCAATGATGCATTTAGTACCTGTTTTTCTTAACATTAAATACCTGAAGAAAAGAAAATCCTCTTGAGATCCCACTGCAAGAAAAAGCTACTCAGTCTCGTCATGAAAATATCATACAGGGTACAATTCAAAAGTGCAATGACTTGTAGAAAATAGTATTTATTGTTAATGAGATTAACATTTGTTAGACACTTCCATAGTTCCATGGTTAAGTACAGCAACTCCCATAGCCTCAGTTTTTTTTTTCAGGATAAAAACTTTCAGATGCTCTAATCACTTTAGTTGAGTCAGTGCTGAGTGAGCCTAAAGTTAAAACTTTACAACCACTTTTCTATGGCTGCATATCGAGATGTCCAAATCAAGCAAAATCCTTTTTTTCCAGGAAAATCCAATCGTCTGTTGTGGAGTAGGGGAGCGTCTCAGTGTCCAGATATTGCTTGAGCTGAAACACAAAAGAAAAATAAAATGTATACATACATATAAGAACAAACATAATCGTGACAGTTTAATTCATTAATTGAGATCATGTTTCAGTTTTTCTTACAGTTTTTGAGCCTTAGTGAATCCTAAAAAGACTTGAAAGGCTTTTTATTCACATATTGCTTACACAGTCGCATAATGTCACAGTCTTCACTGTGTAAGCCAACATGCTTGAAACTAACAATAACAAAAAGTAACTATCACACACAGAACAACTATGCAGAGAAAATCATGCCGTTGCATTGTGTATTAAAGATGACTTTTGAAGGGTGGACATTGAGTTGTGGCTGATCTGTGTAGATGCTTGTGTTGGCTGTTGCATGGATGTTTTTTTCAAATAAAAATGTAAAAAGAGACAAGCTGTGTTTGTGGATTTACAGTAACAACAGTGATTTTTTTTTTTGACTTTTTGTTGCCAAGCTACAGATGGGAAGCTAATTGGTGCTGAGGAATGCAGCTGGGCTGAATATTGAACTGTCAAGGTGCTAAATCAAAAGGTGTCTCTTTTGTTAATTACACACAATGCTACAAACAGTCATGTTCTGTTGAGACTTGTCTCCCCCCAATGATCCATAAATATTTTGGCAGAGATACAAAAAAAAAGAGAACAATTTACACACAATTATCACAGTGGGATGGGCAAACTGCCTGCAGATGTTTGATTTGATTATAATGGGAGCAGAGGCAGAGCTTCCCTAACCTAGATGTGTTTCCTCCGATCACAACAGAGTGGCAAGCATGCGGTAAAACCTCCAAGAGAAGGCATGAGACCTTGAAAAGATGAATGCCATAAAACATGCAGTTAGGTCTTACTTTCTTTTTCACATTAGACAAATGTGTAGTGAATTCCGTTGTTTAGAGGAGAAGGAGGCGCCACAGATACAGGAGGAAGAGGAGGAGGTGGAGGAGGGGGCGGGGGAGGAGGGGAAGGCATGTTAACCTGTGGTGGGACTACAAGGAGAGGACAAAAGGAAAAGAGAGAGAAAATAACACTGGTAGTTAGTCATCTGTGTTAGTTAATAAGCTGAAGGCTACAGCTGGTAGAGCACCATACTGTTTTCTGTAAGGAAACACAGCACACTTTTAAGTGTTAGTGTCAACTACATGTACACTTTCTATAAAGTGCGTAATAATGATGATGTGGACAAGAAACAGTGATTAGGTTTTATGTCAGTCGGTACGTTTTCATGCACAGTTATGTTGAGCCACAATCATAGCTCAAATAACCCAACTGAATTGGACGACTCTCTTTGTTCGAGTATACAAGCATTGAAGAAAAATAGATTTACCGAACAAAGTATGCCGTACTCCTTTCAATCAATGGTGATTTGCCTCCTATGAGCTTTTTAGTAATGGGTGTTTTCCAAATGATGTATTTTGTCACAACTGAAAACAACTGACAAACTATTTAGCTGGTGGATTATTGGTACCATAAAAAGTAGTGAATTGGGCAGCTTTACAGCTGTGTGCATTAAGTTACATTTATCACAATGAGATGCCTACAACCCCTTGTTATCGTTTGATGTTATTGGCTTGTTAATATTTAGGGCCCTGGCTTCTCCCAACAGTTTAATTCAATGTACACATAGAAAAGTAATTCAACTCCTAGTTACATCATACGGGTGTGTTAGTTCAACTTTTAAACATTGTTTCTATGTGATTTCAGTTGGACTATCACATTTACACGTATTCTAAAACTCCAGCTTAAGTCAGACAAACAATAATTTCATTTTATTTAAACATTTAGTAATCATACTGACTGCATGATTTAAGCTTTTTTTCTCTAGAAAGTCAGTTTTGAAAACATGTCTTCTTGAAATATGACTTTTTCTTCTTTTTTTAAAGTAAAGAACAGATCTTTTCCACATTAATTTGATCACACTTTTGCAGAATTCCTGCAAATCTTGTTACCACAAAGCAGCCCATGGGGAGAAAGAAATTAGATAGATGTCACAGTTTAAACTGCAGTGTGTTTGCAAATCAGTACAACCACAGGTTAAGAAATTAATTAGGAACAGATGTAACCATGTGATCATTTCAAGCAAAACTCTACATATACTGTCAGTTCCAACTTCTTGAATGTGGTGATTTGCCATTTTTCAGTTTAATCTATCATGGAACAGTAAAAAAAAACATTATCAACTATATCTTTGTGTTTTGAACAAGATAAAAAACACACACACAAAAAAAAAACTCTGCTACAACAATAATTTCCCTCTAAGAGGGATAAATAAAGTATTTTTTTATTTCATTTCTTAAACAATTTTAAGATATCATTGGCATCATAATTTGTTTTGTTTAAAAAAAAAAGATAATAGCGATAGAAAAACTAAGTATGAGTACATAGACAAGGACAGATTATTTGGTTCAGTCTGTAGTTTTTACATGTATCACCCAACTGTAAATCATATCTAATGATAAAATAAACCATTCTTGTAAGTCTGAAAAAGTGTTGAAAATAAATATAAATAATAGGAAAAATTAAATATTTTAATTCCAAATGAAGAAATGTGCACATTTGAAGTTTTGTTCTTGAATGATATGGCTATGATTTTCTCCTTCATCTAAGAAACTTGAAAATTTTTGACAGCTTCTAAGTTTAAGATGATAACTTTAAATAATACAGCTCCAGATGAATACTGGCTCAGCATCTTGTCAAGGATGTCTACTCTTCATTCCTCTGCTTCTGTTAATTATTTTTTTAATTATGTTTTCAGCATTGTAGTCTGTCTGTCTGCCTGTCTGTTAGCAACATAACTCAAAAAGTTATATATTTGATTAAATTTTCAGAAAATGTCAGAAAGGTAATAAAGGAAGAAGTGATTACATTTTGGGGGTAAACCAGATCACTGTCTGGATCCAGGAAATTTTTTGAAGGATTCTTTACCATGGGGAGATGGGGATCATTTTCCACAAATACCAAACTTTTTATCTGTTTAAAATAAATGAATAAATAACACCTTGGTTGTAACACTTACTTGTCATATAATTACAGTGAAGAATATTCCAGCTTTTATGCCAGCAGTACTGAAGTCTCTAATGCATAATACTGTGAAAAAGGCTCTTCTTTTAATTCAGGGGTTTGAAAGTGCACAAACAGGCCTCACTTTAACACCAAAGGGAGAGAAAGTCATTGATTCAGTCTGCACTGACAAGATGCCACTGGTTACATTCTCTGGCATTTCTCAATACTGGAAATAATGTTATAATTGTTGGCTTAGCTTCACTGTGCATATTAAGCTTCCACACATGCTGACAGCTTGAGTGTTACTGCATGTGACAGATATGTGTGCATGTGTGTGTGTCTGTGTGTGTGCGCAAGCAAGGCAGACAGACTGACAATCTGCAGCAGCTAGAGTGAAAATTAACCCGCCTGTCTGCTGTAGAGTATGAAAGAGATGAGATGTGAGCGTGGCGTCTTTTATGCAGGTTCAGAGCTACGTTCAAAGCAGCAGCAACGGCATGCAGATGGAGAGTAGAGTTTCACTGGGTCATTGATCAGCACACAAAATGGCCTCATCAAGCTATTCCTCCCCTGTCTAAAAGATTCTACTTGGATTGCAATTAGAGACTATCTGAGCCCCTGATAAGGAATAATGTTTGGTTATTAGGAAATGTACAGCCTTATTGCTTGACTCTGCACCTTACGCCTCTCTCATCAATCCAGCATTCTTGAAAGGCTGCTTCCCTCTCTTGATTCCTTCTTCACCCAAAAGGTGGCAAGTTTGATGCCAGGATAAATTTCACTCAAACTGTCAGCATTGCTATACTTTGTACTTTTCAAAAGACTCACTAATTATTGCTATAAGTGTTTCTGTTGAATAGTTTTTTATGCTGCACTTACTGAGCAAAGCTACAACAACCTACAGAAAATAATTTCAAATCTTATAACTGACCAACCTGCAACTAGTTTGCTCTTGAGTGAAGCCTCAGAGGCGAGAGCGTAGGACATGGTGATGATCCTCTCCTGCTCCTCCAGAGCTGAGTCGAGCGCCACCAGCCCCACCTCAGGCTTGTCCACAGATACCGCTGGTGCTATGTTTTGCACACTGCCCGAGAAAAGAATTATAGTTTTAGATGCAGGCAGGTGAAAACTTAAACCCTTCACCCATACATTGAGGAAATCTGGGGGCTCTGTTAGACTACAGATGGAGGGGTCACAATCTCATATATCATCAGTTGTGCTTCTTTATAAACAAACATGATATAAACAGGCGCTGATGTGAACTTTAGATTTAACATTTTACCAGGGTTACAGTGGTATATCAGCCTGACATCATTATCAGCTGATATTCAGTTTGTTGACTGCAATCAGCCTATCAGCAATAACATGAATCAGTGGCAGGGGCCAATATTTTTATCATGTATCCTAGTTGTGTTGCACTGATTTTATCTTAAGATGGACACAATATGAATGAATTTGTTCTCAGTGAAATATAGTCTCATGAATGGCTGAAATACCTTCAAACTGTTCAACTATTTCATGTATAGCATATTTCATTGTTTCCCTGGTATCAAAGGGAAAATAAATTAGAAAAACAATCAGTATCAATTATCAGCGGAATTATCTTTAGCATGAGTAATGGTTTTGGCCCCAAATTTCATAAGTGGTGCATCTCTTTATTGTACATTAAATTGGTTGGTAATACAAGTAAGTCCTTTCCCAAAGTAGGATGTAACATGTTTACACTCAGTATGTGTGATCAGAAGCTGGATTATATCAACAAATCTCCCCTCTCCCAGGGAAAAATACTGTAAATTTCTACAAGAAGAAGAAATAGCATCACACTTTATCCTGCAGAAATCAAACATCTCAGTTTGAAGGGCCAGATCACATCACTCTGATCATCTATGCTGAAACTATAAGACTTGTGATCATTTACTAAAACAGCTTGAAAATGAGCATTTTGGTTTAATTAGCAGATTGGAAAACGGCAAGATATTGCCAAAATTCTGTTGGTAATAAGCATGAATCAAATACAACTTGAGTGTAATTTAGTTATTCTTTAAGTACCTAGACTTTGCCAAAATGTTTTTGATGCGCTCCACCTTCCGATGACGCTCCTCCACTTCCTGAGGACTGAGTGGCTCCTCAGGTTCAGGATCCACATAGCGCTCTGGAATCAACACCTTCTGAGGCTTTGAGAGCTAGAAAGCAGAAGCAGTCAGTGTTTAGATGTTTTCTAAGTCACAAAAAAAGGTGACACAAATGTGTAAGAAATATGAGTGACAATTTGCAAAACTTTTCACAGTAGGTCAAAATGAGCCTGACACATACTGTATACAAACAGATGCAGACATATCCAGAGTTCATCATAAACAATTACATACAGTAGGTTTCTATTTCTGATCCAGAGAGGGATAAAACAAGCAATTTCACAGGTTTAATATGCATAAAATCTGTTTTAGGGATCAAAATGTATGCTATTTCATATTCTAACTGCCATTGCACTCTTCAGGCTAAAGGCTACTGTTTAGTACAAGGAAATGTTGCAGCTTGCAAAAGAATAATCACTGAAACATGTATTTTACAGCCATTCACGAGTTTCAAAACAGATCAAATATACATTTCATAGAAAAACATGCATGTTTGATAATACTGTATATGAATTCATTTAATATATTGCTTGATTTTGAGCTTTGTCTAAATCATGTGTTAAATTATGTTTTTTTTTTTTTGTTTGCTAAGGAGATTTTTTTTCACTCAAATTGAGCTAAATATGGCTCCCACACCTCAATCATTGAAATTGTTAGATTAATAGTGGTATAAACAATGCTGTGCAAAAATCTTGAATAACTTTTTATTCATTTATGTATTTAGACATTGTGTTTTATTGAAACTTGGCACAATATTGGCTCTTTTGTCGAGTTAGGTGTCTTTGTTTTATTTTACAAGTCAGTGTTAAAGGACTAATCCAACAAAAATGTAGCAATACTTTAAAGAACACTTGGAGAACTATATCTCATCCCCCTTGGTTTAAATTTCATATCAAAGTCTGGCTCCTAAAACAAAACATAAAAAATAAGGATTTACAAGAGAAAATTGAATAATACTGTAAGTCTCTTGTAAATGAGACTGCGTGTCTCAATGGGGACTACCTGTATAAATAAAGGTTAAATAAAGAAATTAAAAAAGTTGCATTAAATAGGCAGCCTTACTGATTTGGGTTGTCAAACCCCATTTTTGCTCTTTCTAGTCTGTTACCACACATGAACAAGCTTACTTTTGTCATATTCTGTTGAGCACAACATTTTATTCTATTTTCAATGCATTTTTGGACTAATCTGAACTCCTTGCTGCTGTATTTCATAGTCCAGAAAACAATATCTTACTTCTTTGTTGAGGTCCAAGTCATAGTCCAGTGGTTCTAAGTCGACCTCATGTGTGGGAGGGGTTGTGGAGGTGGAGCGGAAGGTCAGCCATTCATCAGAGTGCGAGCGGGGTCTCTCTTTGTGCTCAGGAGGTCTCTCTTCCCCTTGGACACTCCTAACTGCCTGCGCCTCCTCCCCCTGAACAGCTCTCTCAAGCAACTGCAGGTCAAACTCCTGCTCTCTCTTCCACTGGACAATGCACAGAGGAAAGATACAGAGAGTGAAACAAATAACAGGGTGCTGCCATTGAGTTGCTATGACTAAAAGTGAAACTGACGTTTTTCACTTCAGCTCACATACTAATGCAAAACATATTGTACAGTCAACTAGACCCCGTTTTGATTTTAATATGACTTTAAAGGCTGCAGGGTGTGTTTCAGTGTGTGTATGTGCTCAGGTGTGAAAAAGAGAGGACGCATGCATAGATGGGTATGCATGCTTTCATGGGAGTGAGAGCTTTCACAATGGACAATACAATGCCACACATATCAACAAGAATGGACATTTCATTCAGACTGTGAGAGTTTCACCAAACATCACCTTATTGGGTCTTTTCATTGAAATTAATATAATAAACTTTTAAAAAAGAAAAAATCATGGCAATATAACTTCTTCGAAAATAGCATTTATTTTCTTTTGTTTTGCAACATTCACATGTGAAAAAGAAAAGGTTCTGCTAATTATCAGATCATAACAGTGAGCAAACATAGACTATGGTCGGATATAAAATGGATCATTACAGCCTAAATATAAAGCTTCTTTTTATAAGACAGTGATAGAACTGAAAGCCGCTATCCATAATCACTCAGTACATTTTTATCATATTTTTAGTTAAAAAAAAGAAAGAGAGAATATATCATAAAAACAATAAGGAGAATGCTATGAGGTTGAGATGAGAGTTTTAATCAGCATTGTTCCTATGTCAATGTTTTGGTGAGTAGAAAATAGGAAGCTACTTCACATTTCTGCCTCGTGTATACACACACACACACACACACACACACACACACACACACACACACACACACACACACACACACACACACACAC
>JBBBVU010000001.1:16423175-16443812 GCA_037177055.1 Atherinosoma microstoma | reverse complement strand
CACACACACACACACACACACACACACACACACACACACACACACACACACACACACACACACACACACACACTCATACATGGACAGCAACAGCACTTAATGGATTTTTGACAGCAGCTCTAATACTGAAATGAACAAGAGATGATGCTGGCAAACAGATGATATAAAAGAGCAAGAAACAACAGTAAGGTACTAATAGTGTTAAGGTGAAATCAAAATGAAAAAGATTAATGAGAAACAGTAAGAAGGGATGGATAAAGAAACATTAGCTTCTACAACATCCAGAAATTGATGAGAGTGACTGAATGTGTGTGTTTGAGGTAAAAAGTGTGTTATTTGGTCATAAGGTAAGATTTGAGATTTGTAGTGAGTTTGAGTAAAAAAAAAGATCTACATATTTATACAACCCAAAATCAGATAAAGTTACAAACAATAAAAACTTATTTCATTGCAGTTTGAAGCCAAGATATTTCATGTTTTGTCTTGCTCTATTCATTTAATTTGTCATATGCATTTTATGAGTAGTCAGTGTCTGTAGAAGAAAGCAGTCAGCGTGCTCTCAGTTTGGAGAATCAGATGGTTTCCTGACAGACAATATAAAGTTAAAAGCTACTTAGAATACAGCCTTTTGAAAAGCTATTTTTTTTCTAAATCTAAAACAACTCAGACCTCAAATTTCATAGCAGGTCAGCTGAGAGCAATGTGGATATTTACGCTGCATTGCTACAATATTAGACATTGTCACAAAGAACTGCAAAGCGTGTTGTCTTTGAATGCAGAACTGAGCATGTTTTGTAGTCTAGAAAGTGTAAACAGTTTAATGCATAAATAACATGGAGTACTTTTAGGTTTGAGTTTTAGATTTTATTTTTTAAAAAATTGTCATGTAGTTGCTTTCAGCTTGAGCATGACCAATCTGACCCCTCACTAAGGTACGTAAGCCATGGATTACTGATAAATACTTCATATTAGCTCATTCAAAAAATAAAAACATTTTGACAGATGCCCAATACAAATGCCATTTTCTGTACCCACTTAATCACGTTCGGGGTCACGAGGCAGCTGGAGCCCACCCCAGTTACTATCAGGCATGCAAGGAACATGAGATAGCTTGGGTTCAATATTTATCAATTAGCATTTTCCAGACTGCCAACTTCTGACTTTAGGTTTTATATATTAATATTTTTACTTTATGTTAAACACTTTTCAACAATCATGCAACCACAGTTCACACATTTTGTAAAATAGAAACTGTTATCCACTTCTCTAAACAGGCCTTTCTCAAAGAAGATATTTGAACATGTCATGAGAAGATGAGCACAGCTGTAAATAACCATTCTAATCTTTTTAGTATGAGTGTTAACTTTCTTTGTACATTCTTAGAACTATAATAAACCGAGCCAATGATGACACGATTAACATTTGTGCTTTTTTCTGCCATCCAAAGCAGCATATCTGCAGTGACAAAGACCTTTAATGAACTGAAAAAAAAACATGGATCAAATCATCACAGTTAAGGCTACACAGTGAATAACTGTACTGCACTGCACTAATTTAATGGTTTAATATCAACTTTGTAATATCAGCAAAATGGAAACTGGCTACATTAAGTAAAGGCATGCGTCACTACTGTAGATCGCCACTCTCTGATTGGCTGTCATCATGCAGGAGAGTTTTACAAGTGGTACTGTTCTAGTAACATACTGATCCCAAGTCTGCTGAAAGTGGGCGCGAGGAAGAGGCATGCGTCGATGTGTTGCGGTCTCCGTGACTCAGGGTGCGTTTGCGCTGGCGGACGAGGGCCTTCTGGTGCCTCTTCATCCTCTCCAGCTGCTCATCAGCGCTCATCTTCCCCCTCTGCTGCTGCTGCGCCACGTCCCCAGAGTATAGACGCTCCAAGGCACTTTTTGGTCTCTCCTGAGAGGAGTGGGAGGAAAGTTGAGAAGAACGAAAAGGTGCAGCGGATGGCAAAAAAGAGTGGGAAAAAAAAAAAAAACCTGATGAGGAAAGTGAAAGTAGAGTTCATCTTAGAATTACTCTCAAGAAACATGGAGAAAATTAGGCTTTTAAAACCAAGTGTTCATCAATACGCACAGGAATTTCAATACATTCAAAAGATGGCTATTAAGGTTAGGTAATATTCTACATTATATCTTTTAGTTTATTTTATGGAACCACTTGTGATTCACCTGCGGCAGAAAAAGCAGTACAATACACAGTCTGTTATACATCATTTTCAAAATTCTGTGTTTTTTCTGAGGTTTAATTAAATGTTGTTCATTGAACTTTAATTCAACAAACTTTAAAGAGAGTACTGGAACAGTCTAACCATATCCAGAAATCGCATTTGAAACTGCTAAATGGTTTTCATTAATGCAGGCCTTGTAAGCATGTTTTATAAATGCTTGAGTATCGCAGGGTTCAAGCTGTTTTTAATATCTTGTATTAGCTTAACAACATGGACAGCATTTGACAACAAAGCCAGTTCAAAGGATAAGGTGCTGTGACAAGAGGGGAAGAGGTATAAAACTACAAAAATAAGATGTTGCTTTCTGATCTGCTGCAGTGTCAAATCCGAATTTTGTTGGTATGCTCACAGTATTATGGTTTAGTATTTTCAAATATTTGCATGTAAATTCTGATTTCTGTCCTGAAAGTCCTTTTATCAGTAGGTCACAGGCACTTACAGTTAACATATTCGCATTGTTTAAGAATTTGTATGATGTATAAATGTGACTTAAATAACAAATAAAAGTATAAATTAGCATATCAAATCAACTTTTTATCTGTGCATTTAAAGTTATAGTTTTAAAGTCTGAATTTTAAGAAATAACCCCAATAAACAACAACTTATTTCTGAATGTTGAAAATATTTCCTACAGTCCATAGATACTCTTGGGATACTGCCTATGGTCCAATATTCTGTCTGCATCCAGGTACTTTTACCTTTTTATTTTACTGGTAAAATTTACAAACTAGCCAATCATATAACAACATTAGTGTTTGGTTGAACCATAAAATGTTCAAATATATACATTACAAATACATTGAAAGTCTCTATTTACAATAAGAATTATTATTATTATTATTTTTTTTAAATTGCAAATAATCCATGTCAGAACCATTCATTCATTCCTTTTCTATACCACTTATTCCAATTCAGGGTCGAGGAGAAGCTGGAGCCTATCCCAGCAATTAGCTGGCGAGATGCAGAGTACACCCTGGACAGGTTGCCAATCTCATGCCAGAACCAGTTAAATTAAAAATACTTTGTTCATCCTAATAACACTATACTACAAACTTGCCCCTTGTCCAAAATTTCACCAAATTACAATATTCTTTTCTTTTCAGATCATTGCACACTTATTAAGTGCAGGACAAAAAACCGGATCCTTTTGCTGATCTCCCACCTGTGAGCACCTCTATCTGGGTCTGAGGGAGGACTTGACAGAGCCAAAAGTATTAATGCAAGCTCCAAATATCAAAGATTTTATCTCTTGATTAATTCATTCATGAATTTCATTGATGTCGCCTAAAAGTGGAGTGACATACTACTGTCTCTGCTGGATCTACTGATTTGTGTATTCACTTTATACTACTTCATAGTTCTTGTCATTTAATTCTGAGTTTCACCTTCACGCCGGCTGCTGACGTTGATCTTCGGAGAGTCACATATGAGGAGATGCTCGAGGACTGATTCATTCTAAGTGAGGAACCAGCCACTCCTGAGGGGAAGCCAACAAATATTAAAAACACTATTCTTAACTTGTTTAAAATTATTGATGTGTGGTCTTTCTGCACAATGCTTGGGTAACAATGTTACAACAATTTATAAAATCTGTTGCTCATTATCTATGTACCTCTACCAGGTAATGTCTGATAACCCCCATCATGCCCAACACTGATGTGGCTAGAGCCATCTCCAGCTCCCATGAGCTCAGGATCACTCAGGAAGGGTCTCAGTTCCACCTGAGATATACACAAACAGATTAGATAGGAAACTGATCTAAAACTGATGCATTTCAGGAGTATAAAAACAAATCTACATACAGCATGTACGGTACCTTACTGTCCCCATTGGTGAACTGGCCAATCTCTCTATCCCTTTTGCGTTCATCTGACTGTCGTTTGAGGCCACGTACAGAGGTGTGTCTGATAACTGTTGTCTCCCGGGGCAACGGCGGCACAGCAGGGGGATGCTCGTCAGGACTATAGAGCTGAGGTAGAGGAGGTCTGGGAGGCACATCTTCCTCACTCTGCACACAGAACACGTGGGTTGCTCATGAAAACTTAGAAATGACACGAGTGACGACAGCATGAGTCCACAAAGACCACAAAACCACTAATGAAAGGTGACTAGAGGTTTCCGTGTGACTTCTGCTAGTGCTGTGGAGCTGCTTTTTTTTTTTAATTATGTGAAGTTTTGTTGATGTGCTAATACTAAACCTAAAAACAACTTTTGTTTATTGTCAAGACAACTCTAGACTGATTTGATTTTTGTTTCTTTTTTCTTCAGCCATACCAGCAGAACTATGAACTAACACAAAACTACAGTAGCCAAGAGAGTTAAAAGATGTTGGAAAATGTAACTACAATGTCCTTGCTTCAGTTCCAGTTCAAGTATTTTTTTCTTCTTGTCTGACTCTACTTGTTGTGCTTAATGAAATACTCTAAGTATTCTATATGTAAAATACCTGCTTCTGAAATGTAACTGTGGTTTAAGTATGTAGGTATTTTTGGAAGCATAAACTTAAAGTATTAAAAAGTTCTTATCTTGTGTGATTGTTATACCATCATATGTTTCATCAATAGATCGTCATAATTTATCTATTAGCTGTCATGAATAAGCAAAACTTTACTGGTGTAGTTAGTCAAGGTGGAGGTCAAGGTGGAGATTATTTTGAACAATTTTATAAAACCAACAACAACAAAAGATTTTTTTAAAATAACAGATTAATCTGCTGGCTCCTTGGTTGGTAAAAATTCTAAAAAATACCCATTAATGACATTACCAGACTTGTATGAACTGATGGGTTGTTGGGTTTTTAGTGATATGTTTAGCACAGTGAGGTTTGCATATTAATTTAGAATAACATCTAATAAAAGCTGACAGATATTTGCACACTTGAGTTTGATCTAAGATTATTGCAGTCAATGTTCACAGACTTGTTTCAGTTTCAGCCATTTCTTTACATGTGTGTTCAAAACCTGGAGATCTGTCATTTTCTTGAGTTCAGATGATAATGTATTCCATCGTTTCCATGGAAAAAATAGACTGTTTTATTTAGACATAACCCTTTATCTCATGTTTACAAAAAATTTGATGGAAACGTTGACCAAATTTTCCAAAGCTTCATCGTTTCTGCAAGGCCTTTGATATCTAAAACTCACCCATTTAAACCCACTGAAAACAGTTGCAGAGTGGTGTAATGGCTGCTGACTGGGACTGGAGGACAGGGTGGGGGTATGGCTGCTGGGGCTGAGGTGGGGGTTGTGCTGCTGCTGCTGGGACAATCTCATCTCCATAGCAGACGGGCTCCCAGACACAGAAGGCACTGATGACACCGACACTGAAGGCACAAATTTCCTCTCTGGGGAATTTGATCCGTATGAACATGTAACATGAATACACACGCTGTAAAGACACTGCTTTCTTTTCCTATGGGAAGCATTTAAGCATTCATTAATAAAGAGGATGACTAAGATATGAAATGTTAAGAAACAACATTGTGATCTGATGGGTTACGCTGCCTCATTCAGTCAGTAGTAATTGTCTTTGTAAAGATGGAGCCTCTGTGTAGTGCTTGCCTCACCTGGGTTGGTAACAGAGGATATAGTGACTTTGTAGTTGGCTTTACTGGTGCTGAGGCCTGCGATAACATCCTCAATCCTCCACAGCTCCTTTCTGATCTGGACTCTTTCTTGCTTCTCAAAGAGAAACACAGACCCAATTTAACATCTACATACGAAGTAGATACATTTTCTTTAACATATTGTAAATCTGCTTGCACACCAGCTCACAGCAAGACTGATTAAAAGACCTCTTTTGCCAAAAAAGAGATTTACATTGAATCTGATGGATGATCCTCAGAACAGATATCATTCATTGTTTGTCTGAACATATGAAATCTGTCATCTTTAACTCATTACCATTCACGCCCATGCATGAAAGTGAACGGCTGCTTGTGTGAGTTAACAGAGATCACTGAGCCACAGACCTGAGAAAGATCACTCCGGTTCATATGTCCCTGCAGGGCTGACTTCAGCCAGTTCACATCTCTCTCCAGCTGACTGTACTCATTCCACGCGTTCTCCATCTCCTATATAACAGAACACAACACACTATCAGTATCTGAAATAGCTTTCACACACTGTACCTCTCTGTACACTTCTTTAATGAGTTCAAGAAATATGTGATCACACCTGCACATAAGCTCATGTGTTATAAGTTAAATAAAAGATGTTTTCTCACGTGTTTTCACTTGAAAACGTAATTTTTTCCCAACCTGAATCAACCAGTATCTACTGAAAGTATCTCCATATTACCACAGTACGCTGACATGTGATTAACAATAAGGACTAAAGATGTATTTGTTTACTTTCATTTAATCTTCAGATTTATTTGTGAAGGCAGTTTTGAAACATATCATTTTCCATTCTGAGGCTAAATATTTTGAATATCAGGGAAAGATTTTGACCAAAGTGGCAGGAAAATGCACTCATGAGTTTCTTTGTAGCATCAGGTTTGTCCCCCAATCACTCATTTTGGTAGTTACAGTCAACCTGAAACATTGTGCCAGTTGCAGAAACCATCAAAAGGGAACATCTAAAAACAGAAGTGAACATCTTGTTTTCAACCAATAAAAACAGAAGGAACGCAGTAGTGTGAACTTTGTGGAGGAGGAGGAGGAGGAAGGTACTAAAGGGGGGGTGTTGAATATATCTGTTTTAACAAGTCAAAGAAGCCAGAGGTTTTCTTACTGTGGAGACTTGAGATATTTCAGCCCTGATGTGAACCACATCCTCTTGTAGCAACTTCTGCTGATAAGCAATTTTCTCAGCATGAGCCGGCTGATCTTTGTACTCCTCCATCTGCTGGTGAGAAATATCCAGCACAGACTCCAGCTTGTCCTGAATAGTACGAAACACACAGGAAACATAAAGCAGAATGCCTTTATGGACCACATGGCAGAACAGGCTGACAAACACATTAAAGTATCCAAACATATTTTAAAGTTTAAGAGTACTATTAGAACAGTAAAGCAATAGTAAATTACAAATATTAACAATGATATTTGGTTTGACATGAAAAAATAAATAAATAAAATAGAATAAAAGCAAATTAGACCATGCCTGTTACCACAGCTCAAACTGATGCTACCTTGGGCATTAAAAAAACTATTCATTCAGTTTTATTTAGATCGCTTCTTATACAAGGACTCTATTTCTGCATTAAAACAGTGACATATTTCAGTGGTAAGTTTAGTTTTAGTGGCATCTTTTGTATTTCTTTACCAACTTGCAGTGACTGATGCAACAACAATGGCTTGATTTAAGAGCTTCCACAGTGCTGATGCAACTTCTAAATCTGTGCTTCAGGTTGTAGGTTTTGGCCTGGAACACTGGTTGATGTGAATTTGTGGAGTAATAGATCCAACTTGCACTAAATGTGTTTAAACCCATCTTTTAGGAAGGTGCACAGACAATTCCCCTTTAAAAATGACAAATGAAAACAAATCTGTAGTGTCAAACTTTAAACAGATAAGACTAATTATACTCCAGTTATTAAGGAGACAGAAATACACATACACCAACAAAACAGATTGTGAGAGAATCTTTAAATACTATGTGTTTATGTACGTATCTAACAAGAACCTTGTCCTCCTTCAGAGTGCATATCCTGGCTTCTAGCTCCTGTAGGATCTTGTCTTGTTCACACAGTCGACTTAATTTCACCTAAAGAAAAAAGCCACAAAAAAAAGCCATTGAGATTTTAAAAAAAAGAAAAAAAAGAAAATAAAGGACAGAACCTAAGTACACTGTTAAACCCAATGATATAAAGCTACACAGGAATAAGAAAGAAATACAATAATTTGGCGTTATACATGCAGCACATGTTTACAACACAGGCCAAATGCTCTTTTCTTGTCTTCATTCAGCACTTCTCTACAGTGGATGAGACAAATTGATCGTCTACTGTAGTCTTCACGGTCTGTCAATAAAGCTCATCTTTGTAAAAAGCCCCCAGGAATTCTTCTCATCAGCACAGTGAGAGATATCAAAAGGCTCTGTACTGTCTAGTCTGGGGGTAAAATTTGGTAATATCCATTATGAGTAATCATAATCAAAAATCCATATTTTCAGATTCACTTTTGGAGAAAGCCGTGTTTACTGAGAGTGACAGATTTGTTTTCCCAGAAATGGGTTATATGTTTATGAAAACAACATAAGACTGCAGAGTTCAGAGTCTTTCTCACACAGTGTATTTTTTTCTCAGATCTATTTATCATTCTGTTCAATTAATAATTAAGCTGTTTATATTTTGCTGCCACATATTGTTGTTTTTAATTGCATGAAATATTCATTGTTCAGACAAATTTACTGGCAATTTCTTATAAATTGTTAAAGTGGAACAATGCTAATGATGAAAAGCCAGGACATCCATCTTATTTACCTCTATTCAGCAGAAAACAAAGACTATGAAAAGCAGGATCAGGCAAATCAAACTGAAAAATTTAACAGCTCAACATCTAAAACTCCCATTACATGTATTTTTCCCTTTAAATTGCAGGGAGGAAAATAAAAGCTGTGGTCGATACTCTCAGGCCCTCACTGTGCAGCGTAGATGGGTGTCCCCATAGTGTTGCAATGTGCATACGTTCCTTTCCCACTGCAGCCTCTGTTTACCACACTTTATGAGCACACACACAGACAAACCACACTAAAACACACAGTAAAGTCAGACTAAAGTCAGCTGAGTCTCAGTAGTGGATTGTCAGAAGTCAGAAATGGAGATCTTAAAGAAAAGAGAAAGATAGATAAACAGGGAGTCCATTCTGTAAATCTTAACAGCGCTGTGATTCACTTACATCCGCATCACTTTCTGCTATTTTCACAGGCCTTGATGGTCTCTCTTTTTTAAAACTCTCACGTCCAGTTACCTGAAATTCACAATAATCCCAAATACAATAAAATACAATAAAAAACTGAAATCAAATGACATATTTAAGAAAGCTTCCTTCAATTATTTCAATTAACAACAATTACTTTTACTTCTAATGCAATGAGACTACTCCACAAATCAAGCTGAACAAAATGATAAGGAAACAGAAAAATAAAAAAGTGTGCTAAAAAAACTTTGTACTGAAGCTGAACAAAATGTTGAGTTTCTGCATCTCTGTCAGGTAGCCCTAAAAACCCAGAGCTGCTCTTTCCTGGCTGTTTAGACTAACAAGTCCTTAATATGAAGAAAAAGGAAGGAGAATAATTGTTGAAGTCTTGATTTGATATTTTACAAAGCTGCACCTGAAAGATTTAAAGCCAATGTTAACTGTGTTATTAGATGCCTCTACTTTCATGAAGGTGTGGAAAGGCAGTATGATATAGACCATAAATTTTGAAGAGTGTGTTACTGCACAGTTTGAAATCGATGGATAGAGACTACAGAACTACATGCAGGAACAAGTCTATTTTATACATGCTTCAGCCATAAAAATAAAACCACCGACAATTATATGAGTAACCCAGTTCATTGTGTTGTAATGTAATGTTCTCTTGGAAAATCCGGCATCCACATGGACGTACTTGCCAAAATATTTTTACCGGAGCAGTCACCTTACTTTTTTGTTGTTTCACCCTTACATTTAGGAACTAGGTCCTGCTGTAGGTCCTGGCTTTTGCTTTTTCTTTTTTTTTCTTTTTTACTTGTTTGATTCTCACTGAAAAAAGATACTCATGTTTATCTCCACCTGTGTACATTCATCTATGGCAGCCACATTCCTAAGACATAACAGGTGCATTACCATGAACCCTTTCTAATCAGTTCATAGAACTTTTGTTCCACAATTAGTTAGTTTTGCCCCAGATCAATACTGATGAAGGTCACCTCACATTTCTCTACTACTATGAATCTGAATGTAGTATCCATTATTTGATTTCAAATTTTAAGTGTTGCAGTGTAGAACTTTGGGAAAAAAGTGTCATCATCAAATATTAGGAGTCAGATAAGTACATAAGTCTATCAAGTCTTCAAGTCTCTGGTGCTCTAATCTAAATGCAAACAGCAGCATACTGATATGTTCACAGTAACAATATTTACCTCCTGACATTTTATACAGAGCTGTTGCTGATCAAATGTTGTCTGTGTAATAAACGCTTGTTTTAAAATGTAAATGTAGATTCAGGGATTCTGTTGGATGTAGCTTCAGAGGATCACGTACTAATGTCAGTTTCTTCTCAAGGTGGGAGCACTGAATGCCACAGCTAAGAGCGTGGATAAAATAGAATCTGTCTCTGTTAAAACTTTTTAGTTTTCCTATTAGCAAACAACTTCTGTTTGTATGCAAAATTTGGACATTTAAAAATCTATCGAGAAGTGCAAGAAGAACTAGAGGAAAAAGTTAGAAAGTCAGCTCCAGCAGAACAATGAGAGGGATGTGTGGTCAGGAATGAAAAAGATCACAGGCTTCAAGTTAAAGGGGGATCAGACTGACGGAAGTCTGGACAGAGATAATGAGCTGAACATGTTCTTCAATAGGTTCAGGTTCCCTGCCTCCAGCCCTATAGACCACACACCCATGAGCCCACAGCTTTCCTGTCACACTTTCACTCTGTCACCCTGCAGCTCAGTCATGGACCTTAACACAGCCTCACCTCCCTCCACATCTGAACATACTGAGACCTCCTCTGCCTCCACCTCTAGCCTGTGTGTCTCCTGCAGTCACGTGAAGAAACAATTGAAGAGACTGAACCAGAGTGAGGCTGCAGGTCCAGATGGTATCAGTCCCAGGGTTCTGGAAACCTGCTCAGAACAACTATGTTGGATTCTTCAGCACCTTTTCATCACCAGCCTGAGTCAGAAAAGAGTTCCTGTGCTGGTGAAAACCCTGTGCTTTTTTCCAGAGCCTAAAAAATCTCAACCATCTGAACCAAATGACCATAGACCAGTCACTTTAACATCTCACAACATGAAAGTCCTTGAGAGCCTGTTATTGACTCACCTCAATAAGCAAGTGAACACCTTTCAGGACCCATAAGAGTTTGCATATTATAATTGGCTTGGGGTCATCATCTACCTTCTTCAGAGAGCCCTCTCTTATCTGGACCAATCAGGCAGCACTTTGAGAATCGTGTTTTTTTTTTCTTTTGCTTTTAATACAATTCAGCTGTTCTGTTATGTGAGAAGCTCCAGAAATTCCAGGTAGATACATCCACTACCTCCTGGATTCATGGCTAGCTAACAAACAGATCACAGTTTGTGAGACTGAAAGGTTGTGTGCCTGAGATAGTGGTCAGCAGCACAGGAGCACCACAAGGGACTGTACTCTCACCATTTATCTTCACACTGTACACCTCAGACTTCCAATACAACTCTGAGTCCTGTCATCTGGAGAAATACTCTGATGACTGCAGTTGGGGGGTGTATCAGTAATGGACAAGAAGCTGAATACAGAGAACTGGTCAGTCAGTTTGTGAGATGGTGTGGAAACAATCCCCTCATCTTGAATACAAACAAAACAAAAAAAATGGTTAACTCACAAGAATAAACAAAACAGTTTACATCCTGGAAGAAGAGGTGGAGGTAGTGGAGGAATACAAGTACCGCTAGCTAGTTCAGCTAGACAACAGACTGGACTAAAAATGCAACACAAAGGCCATCTACAAGAAAGGACAGAGCAGACTCTACTTCTAAAGGAAGCAAAGATCATTTAATGTATGCACCAAGGTGTTGCATATCTTCTATAAGTCTGTTGTGCAAAGTGCAACCAGTCTTGCAGCCATCTACTGGGGCAGCAACATCAGAGCCAGAGATTTAAAGAGACTAAACAAACTGATCAAGAAAGCTGGTTCTGTGATGGGGATAACTCTGGAGCTGCTGGAGCTGATTATCCAGAAAAAAATGCTGCACAAGCTGCTGAAAATAGTGGAAGATTCCTCACATCCTCTACACAACACGGTGAAGAAACAACAAAGCAAGTTTATTAGGATACTTCTTCAACTGCAATGCAGGACAAAGAGGTATCAGAGATCATTCCATCCAGCAGTCATCACTCTCCGCAACAAGTCACTTTATTCTTCTTCTTCTAATTCATTATTATTGTTTTTAATTAAAAAAAAAAAAACCCTACTAGAACACTGAAATTTCCATCTGTGATAAATAAAGGATTTTTCATTCCATTAATTTCATTTCATTATATCTTTTTATTTCTGTGTTACATTAAGCTGAACAAAAAGAAGAAATACAACTCACAACACTTAATCACTTCTCCTATTTGCAGGGGACTGTAAAATATTTTTCTTTGATGATTTTTTATTTGGTTAGTTTTGTTGGAGGAACACATTTCTCTTTAGCCCAGTCTTTTGTAGTCATGGTATTTTCCTCTCGGTTTCAGTATAGCAGTATACACACAGGTTTTCTACAGCATGTGAGAAGAGTTTTATAATGTATTGTGTGGTTTTGGAAAGATTATTCTCTAGTCTGGGGGAATGATCTGAGTGATCAGCAGAACATCTCTCCTTGGCTTTTAAAACTACAAGTTTTTAGAGGAGAATTTTCATTTTGTCTTTGGGGAATGGAGCTAGAAAGATGTTACATGCAATATTAAGTGTCTTTAATACCCTTCAAAACCATAGATGCCATCCATGTCCACCACCATGATGAAAACAGAGGCCTAAAGATGTTGCCAGTATATTTCTTAAAGAACAGCACTGGGTCATTGGGTCATTTCTTTTGCTCAAGCAAGCAAAACAAAAGCAAAGCGATGATTTCAAACAGATTTTCAGTTCAAACATAAATGCCTCTTAGCATGCCAGGATGCTCTTTACCATCACAGCTTCCTTCACTTCATCTCAAATCAGAACAGTGTTTTGATATCTCACAGCAGATGATCTGATGGAAAAAAAATCATGTGCAAAATCCTGCAAAATTTCCACAGATGCATCTCGTTCAATTTAAAAGCACTGGAATGGACTATTTCACTTTGTATGCACACCATCCTTACATCCCTACAGCACAAAAAAATTGAAGTGGGGTTTTTAGACACATCGTTTACTGAAACAATCAATGGCTCAATAATGTTGTTTAAAACCGGAAATGAAGAGAATTACAGCCAAGATCACTATCTGGCTCCCCCTCAATTCCCAAATAAATATGAGCTTTTCACTAATTCAGTGTGGTGTTTACATACAAATAAAGTAATGTTGAATGCTTTGCACAAGTGTGAAAGGAACATAAAGAGGAAATTTAGCAACATGAGGCAGAGTGTATAAATACAAAAGTCATAGACATTTAAACAACAGTATTTGTAACACTCTTATGTGAATTGCAGTTCTCATGGCTCAAACATTTCAATAGTTCATCCACATGCAGGATGATCTCAACATCATCATGTGCTACACATGCTGACATGACTGCATTGCTCCACAGGTGTTCATCAGAAGTCCAGCATTTGATGGCAAATTGAATTTCGGGACATTTATATAAATATGAAGCAAAATGTTGACAGAACCATATGCAAAAACGCTATAACTTGAAATGACTACTTCACAAAAAAAAGGAGTGTTAAAAGACATGTTAATTGCACCATAAGGAGACAGTAGAAAGCACAACAGAGAACAGAGGACAGACAGGAAAAGAGGGAACAGGGAGGCAGATGTTTGGGGCAGCAGCAGGAGAACAAGATTGTAGTCCAGAGTGGAGAGATGGAGAAGAGGATGAAATGGATAAAGAGCTATTTACTTTGTTGGGGCCCACCTTCAGATCTAGATACTCCAGGTCCTTCTTCAGTTGTATGTAAGTATCATCAGCCTTTAAATGAGCAGTGGAGAGATAAATCATTTGAAATGAAGCTGCAAAGGATAATGGGTGACCAGATGACTCCTAACGTCTTTATTTGCTTATCAAGCTTTGCAAACAGAACTTTAATTAACTTGGTCTCAATTATAGCGTACTTCTTCTACCTCTGTATTTTTACCCCCAGTTTGCAAAGCCAAACTCTAATTAGGTAATCGTATAATTTTTGAACTGGTTTAATGTCTCATGTGTGACCTCTTATGCAACTGAGCAATACAGGTCTTGTGCATAACATGTGGTCAAACTGATCGTTTATATTTCTTCATGTGCATGGAGAATGGCCAGAGAATGGTTAGATGTCAGAAACTGGGTGGAGTTGTCATTACTGAGCACCATTGCAGCTTCACTGCGGTCTGCCAGTCTTACAGCAGTTACTTTCCTCACAGGCTCATATTCACTGTGGCCCGGTGACTGCTTCAGAATGATAACCCCAAGAACAAAAGATTTATCAGTGCACAATGGATACAAATTTGTTTGTTTGCATTTTTTTTTTTCTGTGGTTCAAGATCAGATGTCTATCAAACAAAAAAGAGTGGACATTACAAGCACAGTCAACAAGCAACATGCTAATTGTTTTGGACAAACACAATCACACATTGTTCTGATCACATTGTCCTGTTTTGATAAGTGACACTCGCTCAAAAGCCACAAATGTATAGCTTGTAAGTACAATACAGCCCATGCCAAATTGGTTGAATAAATACAGACAACCAAGCAGTGTCAACAGACTGCAGTCTGTCAAGATGACAGGGAGGTAATGTATAGGTATGATTGGGGAGAGGGGGAACACAATGCACTGGCAGGTGATACGGTGTGCTGCGTTAGGGAAAATGAGGGTCCCTGACCTGCATGCTGGGGCCTAGGAGGCCGTTGTGCTGGTGATGCTGCAGGTGAACGAACGCATTGCTTGGGCTCTGCACACCAGCCATCTTGGCCTGGTGCCTCCGAAGTTGAATGAGGAGCAGAGTCAGCTCCTCTGGCTGTAGCCAAGCCCAGGTTTATAGGGCCAGAGGCCAGTGAAAGCACAGAGGGATGAGAGAAAATATTTGATAACAATCTAGGCAATACAGTGGCTTAGCTATAGTAGCTGAGAGAGCCAAGTTGCACGGAAGCCAGTATACTGCTGCTTCTATTAATGTCCTGTTAGTAACCTAAATTGTAAAAGCCAGAGCTGCACTGTGGATTGCTTTGGAAGGGTGACTTATTGTCTGAAGAAGAGGGCACTGTAAAAATTAAACCAGCCTTACAAGCGTCACAAATCAGACAGCTCAGGATTTTACATCTTGATGCTGTCACAGATGAGCCACATTGATCAGATTTCGGACTGAGTTATCCATTTCTGACTTGCGCAGGCTTTCCTATATGATTAGAATATAATTTCAGTACCACTTAAGGGGTATATTAAAATGTAAATAAACCATTTAGGTAAGCAGAAAATGTAAACAGAATACCCTACCGTTTTTCCATGCAAGCTGGGAGCACTGACAGTGTGTGTGATGTAGCCCATTGCAGGCACGGACCTTCTCTCTATTTGGGAAGTCTGTGAAGAGACACAGTTCATTTTCTTGTAATCACAGCTCTTACACATTCAAATCAAACAGAATGTCTAATTTACAAAGTAATCTTCAATAGTGTTTGAAAGTGGGAGAAAGCTCACTCTATCACACTAAATCAAAGTTAAGCTATTGCCTCCAAGTCTGCAAACAAATTTGACTACACAGCAGAAATATTTTTTTCATCTATCCTTTTTTTTTTAAATCCCTTTCATCACTCCTACTTTTATACGAAACAAGGTGTGCCCCGAGTTTCAGATGCCACAGGGTTTGGAAAATCTGACGTTTTTGCTTAACACACAGAATTACTGAAAAACCAGGCCCACTACAGAACCGTAAAAGGACACAAACAACAAGAGATTTAATTAACTACACATAAATTATACCAAACCTGCTTTCTTAAAATAACATTTGTTTGCTACCAGCAAGAGAAGCACTGTAAGCCATTCCCTTTGAGATTCGTATGCCACATTTTTTTTGCTGCATAATAGGTTTTTTATTTAAATGCAAGATCAGAAGAAAGAGACCGCTGCTGATGTTTGAGATACAGTAGAGATGTTTATAGGGTGCTGAGGAGCCCTGGGCAAATTAGATTAGCCGCTAATAAAACATACTTCTTAATGATATTCCACAGAGGCATACAGATCGCTGTTACTTAAGCACACTCCAGCCAGAGAGCACCGTGAGCTTCAGATGCTGGGTGCTCCAAGATTCAGTTCAGACTAAAATTAGTTCTCATAAACATCGCCTGTTTGCACAGGCACTGTGGCTGCCTTTGTTAAAAATGCATCTTTCTTTAAAGGGCCTTCTATAATTGTGCATCACTCCATTCAGTGGTTGTAATTAGTGTCCTGACACTTGGGTGAATGATGGCGGAAACAGAGCATCTGCAACACTTTGTTTACTTGTGCAAGGCCATCGGGTTGGTTGTGAGGCTTGTGTGTGCTGGCAAATGTGGTGATGGTTTGGAGGGAGATCTTTTCACATGTGGAGGGTGTGGTGGGGAGACAGCACAGGGTGTGGATAACGGGACGTCCCCTCGCTCCGTCTCCTGCGGCGGCGGCGGTGCTGTCTGAGTGCTACGCTGGTTTGGGGAACGGCAGAGCAGCAAGTTTTTACTCACACATGCTTACACCACCTGTGGAGTGCATCTGGGTGTGGACTGTGTGAATCTGAAAGGGATTCACATGAGCATCAAAGTGTGTGCGCTGAAAAGTTGGAGCCTTCTCAGGCTCCTCACGCTAATCTTCCCATGGTGTTCTTGTGAGCTAACATGTTGACAGCACCATGTACCTCACATCCACTATCCAAAGCTATCGTGAGAATGAGAGCTTTGTCATTTGGCTCGCTATGTGTGATTTCTCAAGTTTTTCTTCAGTCCCATGCAAATCACAGACCACTGGTGGTTTCTGTGTGCTTGTATTACAACATCAAGGCAAATTTACAAAGGGACAGACTTCCATAAAGCGATCCATTTAACACTATTGACAGTTTTCCACTCTAGATGTCCAAGCTGCCCTACTATGGGTGGGATAGTACTCTGGGAACATCCCTACTTCTGCTTCTTCCCAACATCCAGTTTGCAGTAGCTGCATTCCCAGCTACTGTGAAATGATAAACCACAATATCTGGGACTCAAGCTAGCAGTTACCTTCATTATTAGTTAATGTGCCAGTTATTTTTTGATTAATTGTTGAGTCATTTTGTCTGTGTGATAATAGTTAGCCATGTGATAAACAAGAGGAAAAACTTAAATAATTCAAAAATAATAATATAATATAATATAATATAATATAATATAATATAATATAATATAATATAATATAATATAATATAAAATAATATAATATCTAAATGGGTTTAGAGAAAGCTGCAGGATAATGCAAATTTGTCATACACTTGTTAGTATCAGCATGGATAGATATATTTTTCTAATGAACAAAACTTGTTTACTGTTCTACATGAAGAGTACATACATAGTAGTAAAACATGCACAGTACATGTATAGTGGAAAATAACAAAGACTTACTACCAGTAGCTAAGACTTCATATTTTGGAAATAAATAAAAAAAATAAAAAATAAAACGTATCAATTGTGTCAATTTAGTATTGAGGGATATTTAGCTTAACTGGTTGAGTGACTACCCCATTGAGGCTACAACTCCTCAACGCAGCAGGCCCTGATTCAATTCCTGGCCCAGGGTCCTTTGCTTCATACCTGCTTTCTCTAACCCTTTTCCTATTGAACTACTATCAATTAAAGACCATTTCAACTGGACCCGAAAATATCTTAAAACAAAGTCTCTCAATGTCTATATTTGGTTGAGAAAAAGGTATAATGTTTTCATTATGATGGTAAAGTGTCCAGAGAATATTTCAGACTGCAACTCTTCCCCTGCAAGAAAATGCCTGAAAACAAATTTGTCAAAGGCCTTTAAGACAGTTGAAACAAGACCCCCTGTTAAAGGAACAGCAGTTTTTTTAGCCAGCAAAGACCTTAAAGGTGACCAGATCTCTTCTTTAGCTGACTTAAAGCCCTTTAAGAACTTGTGGGTCCTTCTCAAACTTTGATTTATAATGGGCGTAAACAATAAATGCTCTCTGAATAGCACTCAGGACAATATGGTTGCTTCTTCAGAAAAACTTGTTCATTAATAGATTCTGAAAGTAAGACTCCGGATATTGAAGTTTTGTGGTTATTGAAAAAACTGGTGGCAATATGGGTCTGTGAGAATTTATTATTCGTTACACACATGTTGTAAAAAACAAATGAAGCTGAACATTCAGTTTTGGAATTTTGAATTGACCAAAACATGTATGTATTTGTTCAAGATAAAGTCTATATTGATGTATGCATTTGCTAAATAATGAAACATATAATTTAAAAATGTAAGCGATGCGTGTCTTTATCCTGCAGGTGTCCTACCTGTGAAAGATGGGCACAAATATGGCCAGGAGAGCTTGATCTTGTGCTGTCACCAGCCAACACCTCATCCAGGGGACGGACTGTGCGCCTGTCTGAAGGGGTGTGTGGCCTACGTGGGGACAAGGGTTTGAAGGAAGAGGGGACTGATGGAGGGACTTCGCATGGCGATGGAGGGACAGAGATGGAGCGTGGCATCTCCACAGTAACTCTGAAAGATGAAGAGTCTGTGAAATTAGGGCCAGTGTAAATAGGAGCAGTGGGGCTGCCATGACGAAACTGCTGCCGCTGTTGCCACTCATAAAGCTGCCACACCATTCCCTCCTTGGTGGCCATTCGCTCATCGGTGGACATGCGGAAGTGGCTGAGCCGGTCATGGGCATATTTATAGTCACTGGGCAGGTTGCATGTTGCTGGAGGAGAACTGCTGCCAGACGGGAGACGAGGCGACTTTGGCAATGAGTGATAGGTGGCATCTATTGTGCTGGATTTGGGCTTTAAAGGAGGAGTCCGCCGAGGAAGGTTGTACTCACCAGAGGGAGCACTGGGTCAGAAAAACACACAAAAAATGTTCTTTTACTTTTATATGAATAAAACTATATAATTGATCTCTAATTACCGGTACATCTTTTTCTACATTACACACAACAAATTAGAGATATGCAGTACTTCAATAATTGCAGTCTTCACATTATCCACTAGAGGGAGGCATTAACTCAAGGTTCCGCCATCATCATTCATGCTGCTGAAATAGAGAAATTCTGACTGATTCACACTGACTGACCTCTTCGGTGTGTCCCCTTTGTGAACTTTGACCCACTGCTCTACCTGAGCCAGCGTATTCTTCCTCTGGACATGCTTCTCTGCATCAGTTCTTGAAACAAAGCCTCTTTGATAGACAACATTTCCATTTTGCTCTGGTGGTAGAGCCACTTGGATTACAGCCTGCTGTCCATTCTTATGAGCAGCATCATTGACAGAGTCTGGAGACAGCCTCTCTACTCTTTCCTGTGGGGCTGAATGGCTTGGTTTGGCCTGGATCTCCAATCCATATCTCCCCTCATTCCCATGAGCCAGTCGGACACCATTGTCCTGAGGTTCCTCCCTGTCCGTCCAGTGATGGCTTTCTGACTGAGATGAGTTCTGGGAGATGTGGACATGGTTGGTCTGTGGGACTGCTTGCTGTGTGGCCTTCTCTGGTTTTTCCACCTCTCTGAAAAAGTGAGGTACAATGACAAGAGATAAACCTGGCTATAAAACATTTATTAGATGGCTTCATACAATTAAACTAAATCACAAGTAGTAGAGATGATAAAGTATTTAATCTTTAAACTATCACCACACCTTCAGGTATTTAACCATCATCTAATTCCCCCCTCTTCTCAATATAGTTTATTATGATGAAGTGCAGCACTATTCTTGAAACACAGGATTAGGAAGTGGATAGAGAACGCAATTAACCCCAAGTGAACCCAAAGGTAATTTCTTAAGACACTTACTTATATGGTCAGATATATTACTGAATATATTTCAGAACAAGTCCAGATCAAAAGGAGTTATTCATTGAATTCCTATCCACACCTTTTTATATTCATATTTGAACAAAGGGAAGATAATGATGAGAGATCATAATGGAAAGCAAATCACAAGAAAACTGAAACAATTACTTTGTCTTCATCAATTAGCTTGACGAAATATGCCACTGTTGTTTAAGTGTTCTGTTATTAGGTGCTTTGTTAATTTCTGAGAAGATAATTCCTAAGAGGTCAAATATGAGGGAAAAAGGGGGTTACTGACTCATGTTGGTCTCTAGGTGGCATTATTGCATAGAAAAAGTAAACAACATAATTCATAATGCATTTACCAGAGATGCAGCATTACTGGGGTAAAACACTATGCTACAGTGCTTTTCTGCAGTCAACTGTAAATATTCAAAAAGCAAATCTGCACTCGAATCCGTCAGTCTCAGCTAAACCAAGAGCTAATATACATTTACATTATTGCAAACCAATATGCAGTAAACACACACACACACACACACACACACACACACACACACACACACACACACACACACACACACACACACA
>JBBBVU010000001.1:16410601-16422797 GCA_037177055.1 Atherinosoma microstoma | reverse complement strand
CACACACACACACACACACACACACACACACACACACACACACACACACACACACACACACACACACACACATTGCAGACATTATGCTGGGCTGGACCTGCTAAGTAGGCCTGTCCACACTGGTAAAATACAGCATATTAAGGGAAGAAAGACAAGAAAAAATGATCTATAAAGCTTATAAAGCTTTTCAGCCAGCGTCACAGCCAAAGACTCTACAGTGCTTGAAATTTATAACTATAACTTACTGAAAAAATAACAGAAAAG
This sequence comes from Atherinosoma microstoma, assembly GCA_037177055.1. NCBI lineage: Eukaryota > Metazoa > Chordata > Actinopteri > Atheriniformes > Atherinidae > Atherinosoma > Atherinosoma microstoma. The sequence continues at coordinate 16,422,533 of JBBBVU010000001.1, read as the reverse complement.
TACCATTTGGTGTTGATTTCCTTTTGTGATATAATATTGTCCTTTAAAATGAAACCTGCTGTTTCCCTTTTGATATAATGCTAAAACATACCCAGCCCACAGGGACTGCTGTGCTTTATGGAAAATATTGGTACCAGAAGAAGCCTGACCAATCGGAAAAGTGAATTGCACTCTGTATAGTGAGACCAACCTCTTTATCGTATGACTCTGCTGCATCAGCGCAGCCTGGTTCATGGCCCGGATCCAGCCATTCATGTCCTCCTGTGTGTCCGCACTGAAGAAATATGTCCGCATCCCGCAGTGTTCTGCCTGTGAGCCAATCACAGAGTTCTTATTGTAAATGTAGGAGCGCATTCCAGTATGGCTCGCCTATCAAAGAGGGAGAGATTGAGAGGGAGAGAGGGAGGAAAGATACAAGAGGTTTTTACTGGAGCTGCAAGAGAAGGTGATGAGTGAAAAAAACTTTCTTCCTCTCTGACAGCTGTCATCTCAGTGGAGTTTACAGCAACTTTTTACTGAAAAAAGAAAAGAGAAGGAGAACAGTGCTGCAGCAGAAACATCATGGAAATTGCTTTTCTGGGAACAAAACAAAAAAAAAGCAGGTTATGTTTAAGCTCTGATTTTCAATAAAGCAGTTGCAATCCCTTTAGCAAACAGATGTTAGAGCAAACAACCATACAAAAGCAAAGAAAAACAACTATAGACTCCTTTCATCACTTTAGTCAGGGTGCACACATAACCACACATCCCAAATATCAGCTCACCTTTTGTAAAGTTTGGGGTGCAGTAAATATGTATTAATTGTTTGATTACACGGTACAGCTACCAGGTTGTTTAAGCTCCACCCAGTTGCCACAGTAAAGGAACATTCAGCAGCTTTTTGCACCGTTTCATAGCAGCTGATAATGTTTTACATCAAAAACGACTTTTCTTTGTCCTTACAGAATTTTACTATCCTCATACGGATTAGTTTCTAGTTTATTTATCTCCAAAGTAAATGTATTTTTTTAGTCATTTCACATTAACACATTGTTGTAGAAAGAAAAATATCCTTACTGGGATAGGTGCAACGTTTCATGTATTAGTATTTTATGTAATTATAAACACAATCCCGATTCAGCATATCCATAGAAAAACGGAACTCCGCCAATAATGAAATACCTTAAATGGAATGAAAATTTTGACTTTTGTGGAAACAGAGTTTTTACCTTTTACTTGGTGTCTTTATAAACTGATCACAGCATGTCACTGTTGCTCTTGCGAACTTCTCTCTCATCAATACTTGAGAGTAAAACTCAAAATAGATTAAACACCACACTCTGTCACCTCTACAAATTATCAATTGCCTGCTAATCTTATACAGTAGATTTAATGTTGAAAGCACAATAAGGCCTATTTCAGAACTAAGTTAAAAGTTAAACATTTATCATACAATGTCTAATAACAAAGATAGATTAATGCATGTACAGCAGTAGGTCAAATTGATGTCAACATATATCCAATGAAATGCAATGACATTAAAGAAGGGTATGGAAAATGTAAATGACCCTGGTACCCTCCCCCCCCATCCACACACACAAAACCCATGATGATGAGCAGTAATAATGATAAGCAGCTTCACAGGACAAATACCAGAGCCACAGAGCACAATTCTGTCAGAGCTGAAAGTGATCAACCGGTCAAATGAACATCACATCTTCTACCACTTCATAAAAACTCACATATTTTTTAAATGTAATTTTTAAAAAATATCAGGACTGTCCATGTGTCTTCCTTTTTACACTCTGTGAACTCCATCAAATTGAATTTGAAATGAACAAGTGCTGACTTTTGCACCACATTATCATATGCACAGCAGGTACTGTAGATATATCCTGGAACTCTCATGCTAACAACTAGAAGACCAGGGAGAGAGTTATGAGTTCTGCACTGTATATACAATTTTCTGTGCATAATTGGCTGAGATGCTGTGCTAAAACAATAGACAAATATATTACTGTCCAAATACAAACAGACAGAACTGTGCAAATAAAAGCCCTGTATTCCTCCCCCTCATATTCATGGATTGAAACTATTGCAATTCATAAGTGCTCTGGCATTGTCCATAGGTGACTGGCGGTGGTCATGCCTGTTCACGGTAAGACTTAAATGCACATTTAAAAATGTGCATTCAGCAGCTACTAGCGAGATTGAAACCAAAATGAGGTGAGGATGGTGGTCTACCGATGAGGCTAAAGTGAAATCAAATACCTATTCATGCAAGACAGGAAGCCTGTGTGACTCAGGACGGCCGCCCGCAGACAGTACTCACTCCGCCCGTGCAAACACACCGGGTCACAATGGAAGGCAATTGGCCAACAGGGAATGAGAGAAACACAGTGAGATGAGCAAAAATAAGAGAACAAAAAACATCAGGAAGTTACAGCTGATCAGTGCTGACTCAGAGCATCACTGAAGCAAGAATGGGTAACAGTGGCCATGTTTTGATTGTCTGCAGTTAGAACACATCATTATGAAATACAAACACAAAGTTACTACTAATTTAAATTTACACCCAAATTCTAATTATGATTGATTATTTACTGTCACCATCCCTATTCCATTATTTCAGCTCAGTTTATCATTTTGTCTGTAATTCACAGGGTATGTCAGGAGATCTAACAGCCTGGAACATCCCATCTACTGAGCTGTAGTCATGCTTTCTTAGCAGTAACTAAAATTTTCTAAGGCACCTCACATCTACACATTGAAATCTCCTGCTCTTTAATGCATGATGACTCAGAGAGAGCTCAGGGGGAACCTTTAAATAAAGGGTGGTACAGCAGAACCCATGCTCATTATCTCACCTTACTTTACATATACGCCTAGACGAGCAGGGTGGAGGGGACAATGAACAGGCTCAATGTGTGGTTAATATTCCAAGCAGCACAATTATCATACAGATTTCATTGTATGTAATTTGATCTTTAAAGTGCTGGAGATACGTACCACACAAGCACACAAATTCATGTTCAGACTGCCATGAGCACACACTCTGACACATTTACACATGGGATCCAAATGGGAAGAAAAATACAAAGGAGCTGAAAGGATTGCAACAGCATGCCCTGAAGCTGCAGTGGTGCATCAAACATTCAGACACTATTGTTCTTTGCAGCATCCTCTGTGTTTCCACAAAGGAGGAATTGAATATTGTTCTCATTCCAGGGACATAAATCCCTTTGCCCTCCTCTTGTAGATTTCACTGAAAAATTAATACAACAATGCTGGCCAGCTGTAACATATACTGCCATTCAAATTTCAATGAAAGTGCAGAGCTGTTTCAAGGTGCACATCATACTGCAGGCTACACTGCTCTAGCCTCCCCTTAGCACTGGAATAAAACCTAAACATGTTAATATTTTTGATCTACCTCCTGTCTAAAATAGCTGAAAAGTGCAGCCCATGCATTAGTCTACGCTAATTTGATTAGATTCTCTCCTTTAGCTCTACTTGAGTAGTCCAATGTGATGCATGCCATTGACTGAAAAAGTCAATTTTGCATAAAAAGTCCAAAAGAGGATCAAATATACATTAGATTCTGCACAACTAAACCCATGCTAAGGTACGTAAGATGTGAACATAAGAAGTCTCTAAAGTACACCATGGATGAAGAATTTCAAAGTTAAACAAATAAATCCAAATAATTTTTTCCACATTTTACATGAGTTTCTTTGATAATATCTTAAACCCAATCATTAAAATTATGTAAGTTGATCACAATATTAGTTCCTGTCGTCAAACTGTAAATAAAATAAAACAATCTATACACATTTCATTTAAAACATGAAAAAAAAATAACGAGGGGGGCTGGGGATTTAAGCTTTATAACCACTTATATCCACCAGTCAGTAGCAGTAGATCATAAGCTTTCGAAGCAATGAAAAAAACAACAACAATGACAACAAAAAACAAACATATATGAGACATGACAATGAGATAACTAGCAGGAAGTAACAAGCAGCCGTCCAGTTATCAAAAACTGTTTTAGCAATAATAATCTTGTATTAACTTTAGGTTGAGAACAGATTTTGGAAGCTGCATATGTACATGATAATGTCCATGATTAGATCGGACTCAAAGCCACCTCAGCGTTACCTTGAAAGCGTATTTTCGATTTATGTGGTCATCAGGCTCAACTGGTGCAATGAGATAACTGGGCAGAGGGATGCTACCAAGCACTGTTTCTTCTCGGCTGTCTGTGAAACAACAACGTACACACAGAAACACAATATTGTTACAAACATTCAAAACAACAACTAATTTTGCTGAGATCTTTTATGATGTTTACGAGTGAGCGCTGATTTACAAACAGCAGGAAAATGAGTGAGGCATAATTCATGGTTGACTTTTGTCTCTACGAGGCCATGTGGCAGCATGTGGCCCGAAGTGGCATGTGGTTTATCTATTATTCAGAATGATTAATGGAGGAGAGGAGGTAGGCACTATGGCAACACAAGCAGAGATTAAATCCCGTAATAAAGAACTCAATTTAATAGGGTAGGAGAAGTTGGAGGAAGTGAACGCCTGAGAGAGTATCAGATGTCACACATCTACTTATAGACCGGCATTAATCATAATGACAGCAGAGGCAATCACTGATTTCACAACTGTCTGCTTAACTCTGACCAAGTGCACTTTTCATGGACTCACCTTTGTAGTAAAACAAGCAGTAGTCTGACAAAACAAACCACTTCCGTTTCCACAGTCGCATTCCAGAGCTGTCCTAGAGGTGAGGTGGGGAACACAACATACAATATATTTAGAGCTCATCCATGCAGGGGCGCATTTTAATTCACATTTTAATTAAAAAGTGTAGTTTGGGAATAATGTGCTTGTTAGCTCCAGTGAGGGGAAGAAGGCTATGTGCATATCATTAGAACAATAATTGAATTTCTTTTTTCACTTCGTGTAGTACAAAGCTGCAGCCCGCATATTTTGCTGTTTTGTATCTGTCTCTTTTTTAAATCGTATACATCTGAGGATTATGCAATAAAAAAGATCTTGAACAGACAATGAAACTCTTCAATTTACAAACATTAGATTTGATTAGATTAGACAAAACTTCAGATTCGACATGAAATGTTAGGTGCAATTTTGAGATAATTTGTGATTATGCAACTACTGTGATATAGGAACAGAGGAGCCTGTGCTCACCTGCTTGTAGAGCCAGCCTCTCACTACCACTGGGATGTTGAGGTTTCTTTTAATAGCATTATCCCTCTTGCCAAAACTGTGTACTTTCCCTGTTCCTCTGGAGCTCTACAGGAAGTAAAGAAAAACAAAAACAGTTAAAGTTCTGCTGGCTTTTCTGAAGGACCAATATTCTTAGCTTTTATGAGATCACAGTAACAAATAGAAGATGATATTGTGTTCACAATAGCACTGTGCTCCATGGCGCAAAGAATGCCAGTGCAAACTTTAATAACTTGGAGAGAAGCAGTATTTCAAAAATAGCATAGTTGCCTTCTTTCCTGGAAGTTCTTTCTTTTAACACCCACAGCGAAAAGAGGAAATACCAATTGGCTAACCCATGCATCTACTTATAATCAGGGTTATTTTTAGACAAGGTTAGTTATTTTTTCAGGTGATTTTCTAGACAACTATGTGGAGTTGTCAGACTAAAGGACAAAAATGTCAAATGTGCAGCAATAAAAAAAGAGTGGCCAGTTACTTAGACTGAGTATAATATAATTGACTATGCAATTCATCAAAAATAAATAAATGCATACATACATAAAAACAAAAACAAAAAGATACATGCAAGAGGTTCCCACACAAGCAAACTTTGCTAAATATATAAATAAAAGAAAAAAACAAACCAATTTTCTTTTAAGATAATACATATATCTGTATCAGATTAATTAAACTTTTGGCAGACTTTTGAAAAAGCATGCTTTCAAAGTCAAGGAAATCTCTGAATGAGCACGTTTGTGAAAAAATACTTCATGATAGTTCATGGTAAAAAAAAAAAGAAAAAGAAGTTTTTTCTTTTGTATTGGCCACTTTGATAATTTCCACCTGTTTGTCAATACTGTAGATATGCACATTCTGAATTTATTATATATAAGTAAAGTAATACAAGACAGTACAGCACAAAAGTCTTAAGACATACTATAGTTCTTTATATTTTGCTTCAAAGGAGCCTGATTTTTTTTTTTAAATCTAATATCGTGTTCTTGAAAAATAGTCCTCCAGGATTTCTGCAGGTCTTTCAAAGTTTTTCTCTGGACATTCAAGTATGAAAACACACTTTACTCAAGGGATGAACCAGTATTGTATCATGATTTAATGCACCTTTTTTTCTAAAAAGAAATTAGGATGGCTCAAAGTTTTTGCACAGTTCTGTGCCCCTCTGAAATTCTCCAGGTTGGTTGGGGAATAGTCGTAGGACAATTGGTCCTTAAGGTTAAAGTAGATTAAGTCTGTCCTTACAGCTGATACAATCTAGTATCAACCTTCGAGGGATGCCCAACATTCAACATGAACAGTTACAATTTATTGGACTCTATTCTATGGCATCTTTGGCATCTCCACTTTTTTGAGATAAACATTCTTGCGGTGAAAAATGTCCTTGATCATTGTGGAAATTTGAGTCGGTATAAATGTGCTTGGCAAAATAATAATGACCACTAATGAGTTCATTAACTTTGTAGCAGATTTAACAATTAATCAACGTGAGCAATAATACACATCAAGAGAGTTCCTCAAGCAGTTTACTCAATAAAAAGATCTGACTAGTCAGCATATCTAAAAGAAAGAGAGTCTTTTGAAAATAGATAAGAGATTTTATTCTTAAAAGGATAAAAAGATGATTTAAGCATTCATCTTAAGATTTTTCCAGTTCAGTAAATCAAAGAACATATATAAGTGAAGACTTTTGCACAAATAGCTGGATTCTCAGGAAAAAGACGCTTACCTTTGAACCTGAGGTGACATCCACTGCTGCTGAGGTCACAGCCCTGGAGGACTCTGTGACCATGCTGGGAGATCTCTGATTGGCTGCTGACTTGGACATACGGGACTCTATCCTGCAGTTGAGAGAACAACATAGAAGAAGATCTGTAACATGCACACAATGATATTCCTTCTTAATTCCCGCATTAACAAGCCATGAAACAGAGCGCAGCCCTGTGCTGAGCTTTCACGTATAAAGGATATGACTATTTCCTGACATCAACATAAGACCTGTCGCAGCCAATGGTTCAGCGGTGGATGTGTTAACACTGGAAACAATCCAGTAATACTTGGTCGACACTTACTGCAGGACACAAACTTACACACACAAAGATAACAAGACAAAATACACACAAACACTGATACGAGTGGGGCACACTTGACTCTTTTATAACCACAGATTATGCATCTTCTGATGCATCTACCTCCACACCCACCCCACATGTACATCCCCACACACACACACTCCTGCTCCCCCACGCGCACACACACTTACACTGCAAAATTCTGTAGACTGCCATTCATCTGCATCCGCATTAGGCCCCACAAAGCACCAGCCCTACAGATTACTGACCCGAATTATTGCATTTTTACATGATGTTACATCATGTCTTTTCATACACTTGCATCAGACCCTCTGAAGAGAAAACTTGGTTAATTTGATGAGAAGTTTGAACTTGAAGAACAGAACAATGAGACAATGAGGCAGAATGATAGTTACAGTTACTTTAGAGACGACTGAGCTTCATGCTCAAACTAATCTACAAATATAGAAGAACGTGCTTTAATCTGCACTGAACATTAGAGTAGGCAAGATTTGCATGTGAGTAAACATTGCTTGCAAACCCACAGGCTTCGAAGGAAGGAGTTTTATCACAACATTTTTCTCTAGGCTGTTGCATTTTTTGATTTGAGCCTTGTATGAACTTTGAAGGAAATGCACCAGAGATAGATCTTAAGACAGCAAAAATTAATTGGATTTAATAGAACCTAGAAAAAACTATTAAGAAATATAAAAATTCTTAATAGTTTCAGTCCAGTCTGACATTAACATGCATTTATAACACATTTTCCATCCAGCAGACCTGTAGAATTATACTGTATTTTAAGGTACTGTTTTGCCAACAAGGGCATCTCTAATAATAATCATATACTGTAGCAGAGGAAGAACCTGCTGTAGGAATTTAAAAATGAGTATGTGATTAAGAAGGAACGCAAGTCAAGATCTTGGATAGTTTGCCTGCCCCAGTGGTCAAATAAATACTTCCAAAGTTTATCTATCTTTCATTGTTTAACTCCTTAATAACCTGAGTTGATCAAACCTGTCCAGCTTCCATTAATATTCTATCTGACAGACCTGCAAAATAACATACATAACTTCCGACAAAGATGTTAGGCTGCAAAGCTTACACTATAACCAGTCCTTGGCAGAATTAAAAGAAACAACGAACACCAGGAAACAATGTGACCTGAAAGCACGACCTAAATACCCTGCTGTGTACCATAAGAGGGTCCATAGCAGCAGTGACGCCATTGTTGTTTTTTTGCTTGTTTGTTTTTTTCATGGTTTTATGCTGCACTAGACTTCATTTAGAGAAAACTAGAGGAGAAGATGAATGTCAGTGACGAAAGCAAAAGAAAAACACTGATAGAATAAATGGGAAAAGTGAGAGCCCTTAACCTGCAGTCACTGTACACTCACAACTTGGACCGCAGCCAGCATTTTTACAGGATATGTCTGTTGTATCAAGGGGACGTTGCTGTTTTATGTGAAGCTTTCATACTGTTTACCACCACTGTCATTGGAACAGTTCCCCAGGAGATTTGTTGTGGCATGTGGATGAGCAGAGCCATATTTCACATCTAGTGTAGAGGAAGGAAATTCACTGGGCTCTATCTTCCCGCTTCTCTTGCTATGATGGAAATAAAAGCTTGGTGTATTTGACATTTTTAACTCCTTATAGGTGGTAGGTGTGCATGTGAACAGTTAATTAATTGATTATAGTGGAATAATCAATAACAGAGTCAAAGGCTTCAGGCCAATAAAGCACATGCTGATCGACCTCTGTGTAGGGAAGGGCCTCCTGTAGCTCCTTCCTGCTCCAAAACTGTCCACAAATACGATTCAGACCTCCTGGGAGGACACTGTATCTTCTTAGTCTGAACAATCCTACTTCCTGTTCAGATATGCAAAATGAATCCTATGACATCACCATGACACTGAGCAGAACTACAATACTATGTAGTCATGGAAAAACTGACCATGAAACGCAAACATAGATCTGGGTCACAATGCCACACTCACATCTACAACAGGAGCAGAGAAAAACAGATGCAAAGATTAAAATATGAGGTAAACAGAATCCGATCTTGAGGAAACGGAAAACATAAATTGCACTTCACCAGTTTTACACAAGGGTCAATTTACTTGTCAGACTCAGTTTTATTCTGCCTGTGAAAACGGTTGTTCCGTGTCTTCTGTGCTGTGAGCATGAAACAGAAAGCCTGTGTTAAATACTGTGGACATAGAGCTTGACAGATGACATTAACCCAGTATAGAAAGTCTAATCAAAGATGCTGGTTGTACCTTTAGATGCTATGGGATTTAGTGTTTTTGGAGCTTAACTTATACCATAGACTGAAAGTCAAAATATTGTAACTTTGCTGCCCCATTTTACCCATGAGTATGGCATCTACACAACTATACTTTCTTCTCTTTTGAGATGTGATAACAGCTGCAGGACACATCATACAAATAAATCTATTGCAGATACAGCTCAACGAGGTTTTCCCTTTGGACTTGTCTCATTGCACTTTCTTATTATTGGTATTGTAAGAAATCATGGAACTGAAGTCAAGATTTGATGCAATCTGTTGGTTTTCCTAAGCTAGGCTATTATTAATAATGAATTGGCTTGTATGAATACTGACTGGATGGCAATGGATTGGCTCAAACTAATTTGTCTGTAAAGTGCCTTGAGATTACGTTGTTGTGAATTGGTGCTATACAAATAATGCTGAATTGAAGATGAATTAAGATTTGCATGTTTTTACCTCCATCTGCTATGTTTGTGCTGTATTTTCCTTTCGTAACATCAACAGCGTTGCATTGATGACCTTTTTATTTCATGTCTTATTCCTATTGCTTGGTTTGTAGACATGTTTTAAGTTGTTTGAGGAATTGAGATGATTGGATGTACATATGAAACATCACTTAAACAAGCATCATAACTTTGCAGATTAACACAAAATTACAATATATCTTTAACAAAATTGGGTGAAACCCAGTGCATGATCACAAAAAATGCAATATATTGTCACATTTCAAAATAGTTTATATTTTGATTGTCACCCATGAAATTTTATGTAATTAGAAAGAAAAAGAATTAAAGCAAAGCACTTCCTCAAATGTGCATCCTTAAACTGTGGTAATAGGCACTATTTTGATTAAAACACCAAGAGAGAAGCTATTGTGCTTTCAAATGTATCACAAAAGTTAAAAAAAATTCTGTTTTCTGAAGCCCACCTGGAAGAGTTTGCTTATTCAAACACAGGAATGAAGTGACGCAAGTTTGTACAATGCTGTATGCTGTATGCTGCATACTTGTTTCTTGCACTGTTCAAAATTGTATTGTTAATTAATTATTGATTTAGGCTGCAGTGTCTTTGCCGCAGTTACAATGCTTCGTTTTCCATTTGAAAAGTATTAAGACAAGATTTGACTGTCAAGGCTCAGTTCTCTTTACAAGTGCCTTATCATCTTGTACAATAGGCATGAAACTAATAATATTCTTACTTTGAAGAGCTTTAAAAGATTATAACTATAATTTTGTTACTGTTTAAATTTGTAAGTGAGGCAGCTTTATCTTTAAACCTGCTTGATGATATACAAATCCATGGCTCAACAGAACTGAACTAAGGATTAGGGACATTTTTAATAAGTGAAAGGCAGTGGAGAGTGCACAGGAATCACATTATTCTGTTTTGCTTTGCTCTTAAAGAACAGGTTGAAACAGTGAGAATACAAAATTCACATCCATGTTTCTGCCTATAGCAGAATCTTTGCTATGCATGATCACATTACACCAGCCAGCTTAAATATGACCAGACACCTGTCTCCTCATATTGTGCTCTAAACCTGCCATCCAGCTTTGATTGCTTTCCAGGATGAGATTTACATAGCAACATAAAACAATAATAAATCCAGCTCATATACCATGACATCTATGACACTACTATGAAACTATGTATACACCAATGACTGTATATATACTCATACACACAAACATACATTACAATCTATATATACACATATACATACTAGGGCTGGGCGATATGGCCACAAATCAATATCACAATATATTGATCAGTTCATCTCGATAACAATAAATGGACGATAACAGCACTTTGGTCCAGAGTTTCCATTCGCCATTGATGTAATGTCAGACAGATGTATGGGTCCACCGTGTGACTCATTGTTCTGTACATGCTGTGAATCAGAGTTTTCGTAAAATATCTAATATAAATTAATTAAGACTGGGACCAGTAAGCACTGACTGGGCAGCCCCCTTGTGTTTTCATCTTTTTTCAATATCGAATTTACCGACATGGGCAAAATGATATCAGTTATCGTTGTAAATGTCGGTGTCGATAAATCTCCGATATATCGCCCACCCCTAATACGTACACACCTATACATGCATACACACATACATACATACACAGACTTACACGTATATCTATATATACAGATATACATTTGAACATATAGAACCCCTTATAGATAAATCTATATAAATAAATGAATCTGTTTTATATTAACAGAAAATAAATAAATCTATATCCACTATGCATCCACCTATATATAAACATCGAACAAAAAGTTTGGAAATTTGTGTTTGGTAGATTATTTCTCTGTTGTAACAATGCTTCTTGG
>JBBBVU010000001.1:16385896-16410501 GCA_037177055.1 Atherinosoma microstoma | reverse complement strand
ATATACATACATGCATACATACAGGGGTGCATATAACTAAATTTAGTACTCAAGTACTCAAGTACGCATGCGTATCAAAAATCATGAATGCGTAGTGCCACAGGTGTGATGACACACTCTTGTGTACTTGACCGTCTCACATATAATCAGTCCTACACTACTGTCAAAGATGTCTAAAAAACAACAGACATTAAGCAGCTTTTTTCAGAAAAGTGGCTACAAGAAGTGCAGTGGCTGGAAGCTAATGATGATCGCACTCGCAGCATATTTGCAAAGAGCGTTTTCAGTGCTTTCTGTAAAACATGCTTGACATTTGAAGCATTTTGAAGACCACATCCATTAGGTTTCAAAAAGAAAAGCTAACCATTGGAGAATGTAAGGATGAACTCATGGTGGCCATTGGACAGTTCACACTTCTTCTTGATAGTGAAGGCCACAGGGCACACACTGTTTCTAATCCTGATGCTGACAGAGACAAAACAAACTTAGGGGATTAATTGAAGAGTTTGACACTACATATGACTCTCTGAAGTCATGTGATAATTTCTTAGTATTTGATCCTTCAACATGGCCTCAGGAAATGTAGGACCTCCACAGTTTTGGAAATGCAACCATTTGCAACATTCTCAAGAAATATGAGGCCACCTTGCAACTTGACAAAGACACCACTGTGACAGAATGGATGCGCTTACAGCGGGCAGGAAAACGCCTGGGAGCCTTTTCTGTGTATGACTTGGTCCAAATAGAGAATACAAGTAACCCAGATGCCTACTCCAACATCAACAAGATGTTTAACCTGTCTCTTACACTGCCTTTAAGCAGTGCAGATTGTGAGAGGGGATTCTCACATCTCAACATAATAAAAACCAAGTACAGATCTCGCCTGTCACATGTTCATCTCTCAGCCCTGATGCACATTAATCTGTCAAGGCAGACCACAGAGACATTTGACCCAAAAATCAGCTGTTGACCTGTGGATGGAGACAGCTAATTGGAGGCACAACCAAGGACAGAGAGGTGCATCTGCAGCATCTCCATCATATACCATACAGGAAGCTGAAGAGCTAGGCCTTTGCAACACCCTGATACAACCACCTACAACCACCTGCGCCACCAAACTCCATAAAGTATTTGGAAAAAACACCCCACAGAAACAGCGATTTCTCCGACAGCGTGTAGAGATCTCTGACCGCGAGTAGAGATCTCCACGCGCAGTCAGAAAAGACACTGAGCTCCAGCATGAAGACGGCTTGTTTATCAAGCTTACTGTTAACACGTAAACTGTTAGCAAACGTCATGAAGCTGAGGAGCTGCAGCTAGAAGCGTCAGTGTTGATTGACAGCCCCTGACAGCCAATCAGTGGGGGCTGTAGGCGGGACATACAGCCTAGATTTTTGCCTTCCGGCAGAGAGACTGCTGTATGAGAGCCAAAGGACTGCGTTTTAAAATAAACTTATTTTATCGGCTATCGGCGGGAAAAATGGCCGATACTTATTATTATAAAATTGCCGAATATCGGCCGATATTATCGGCCATGCCGATTATTGGTCGACCCTTGATGAGCCCGTATCTGATATGCAAATGTCCAAAGGCACATGTAGCTGCTGTTGTGGCATTATCACAGTTACTATAATGTGAATAGAAAAAGCTAATGAGCTTTAAAAATCCAAATCTGGTGTCATGTTATTGCAGTTATAAATATCCTGACAGCAGGAAATAAATTCAGTTTCCTTAAAAAAAAAAAAACTGCCCATCCCTCTCGGTTCTCTGGTTATGGCTGCAGCCATTTATATCGATGAACACTTATTAAAAATCAGCAGTTTCTTTTGCGACAAACTCAGACTGATAAAACACCTCATGAAGCTTGGGATATGCTTCATGGAGAGTAAAGAGGGATAGTGACAGACTTAACATTATTCAAATAGTTTCTCTATACATTTAGGTATGCAGTATTAAAACCGGCTTACTTGTCTTGTAGTGTGTATTCTGTGTTTTCGGGTGAAATCTGTCCTGTCACAGGATGCCGAAACGAAGTGGTCCTCAGGTTGTGGCTGCAGTACAGAGACAGAAATGAAAACCAAATAAGCATCATGTTTTTAATCATACTGCTTCCTGATCAACATTGTGTACATTTGTGTTTCTAAACTTCAATTTGCTGGTTGAACCCCATCAAAAAATAAAAACAACGTGAAATATCTAAGCTTACAATGATGCTCAAAGATCTATGGAAGCACTGCAGCCAGTCACAGCTCATATTCTTTAATACAAAATGTATGGCTCAGCAATCTCCCTCATCCACCTCACCGGGCTTTATTGATTTCAGCTAGATGGGACTATTCATTGCTTTAACTGGAGCATAAAGGCATGTTACCATCACATAACAGAAAATGAAACAGTAGCAAGTGACGGTGCAATTCAGTTCAAATATAATTACATGAGTATTTCTGCTAATTTAGAGTATATTTACATGCAACTTAAATATCAGAATTGGGTCATTTAATTTTAGTTTAGTTTTAGAGAATAAAGTAAAAGCCCGCTGGAATACTGATGAAAATCATTAATTCATTCATTAATTCATTAATTAATCCATTCATTCATTCATTCATTCATTCATTCATTTTTTTGTTCACACCTGGTTTGTTCTGTTCAGGGTCACAGGGTTCAAAACTATTATGTCCCCAAATTACAAACATTGTTGCCAAATACAATAACTACCTTGGCCCTAAACTAGTCTTTGGTCTCACTACCTTTAGTCTTTAATCTGATGTATTTGAAAAGCATCTAATTTTATCATCTAACAGTCATGTGGCTTTACTTCAGTCATTCGTTGTGCTTAGCCTTCCCTAGATTTTATTTCCCTATTTACCAAAAATAGCAAGCAGAGGAAAGGCCTTCTGTATGGCTATCCTGGATAAGTTGCTTGTCACTGGTATTCAGCACTACTCTCCATCATTGCCTCAAACTGTAACTCATCCCTAAAGACACTGCAAGCTCTATGTAGTGCAACATTTTCAATAGAAATGCATTGACTGGGAAATTTCTGATGATAAAGAGAGTAATTTAACTGATAGCCAATGATAGTTGCTTTTGTCATTTCATTTGCTTTTAATGCTAAAGACACAATCAAATATATACAATAAAAAATTATTGAACAGTTTTAAAGTATACTAACTCTTTATCACACTGTTTTTGAATGAATGAAAACTCATACATTGAAACATAATGAAAAAATGTATCATGACCTTTTAAAGTGTTTACATGGTCCAGCTAAATTGTTTGTGCCCCAAAAAATTATATGAAAACAAACCTTGTCAGTTTCAGGGCAAGGCCAATGCAGACTAAAAGGATACACCAGATAAATGTCAGCCACTGTCATTGGCTGATGTTATCCTATGCTGACAGGCACATTGTGGTCAACAAGCTGTATATCAGCTAATACCAATGTCAGGGTGATATATCTGTGCATCCCCAATTTTCTGTATTAATAACCTGATTACTTCTATTAATATGTTGAAAGCACAGAAATCATTTAAAAAATGTTTTTTGTAAACATGCTTTAAAACCTAATGCTGGATAGAAATTTGCATGACAATTTAGTGGATCAGTTACTGTTTATATACCATGTTTAAAGCTCTGTACTGATGTGAATAACAACAACTCCTGTTGCTGAACACATCACAGAATGTGCCAACTGCTGCTGGTTTCAAGTCTGGCTTTTGTTGGTGATATATTTAATCTTTTTCTGGATTTCTCTCTCATTTCCTTCAATCATCATCTTACTTATTATATTCTTTACAGATCCTACAAATGTATGTGTTTCACCTGAATACCATCAAGAAACTACAACGTTGCTGTTGTTTTTTTCTCCACAACAAAGAATACTATATTACATTCACATGCTTCTTATTCAACATCATGCACACACACAGATAAACAAACGGCTAAGAGAAACATGTTCACACTATCTTCACTTAAGAGCACCAAGAGTAAATGAAAGACTACATCTATCAAACAGTATAAAGAATCCTCTAAAGGACAGCTGCTGAGTTTCAGTACTATAAAAGCTCAGCATGACACAGAAAAAACAGTTCCACGCTACATCACCAGGCAGCAGAAAGAAAGAAATTAAACCGAGCAGGGTGAAAAGACTTATGAGTTGACATTTCAGAAAAGTTCAGAGGGAATGATGCAATCCTGCACTCGCAAAAAAACACGACATCAACCATAAACAATCTACACATCCATTCATGTATGTGGTTTACTCACAAGAACGTGACCTTATGCACACACAGACTTCATTCAATGAAACAATTCATAATTTGCTGAGCTGCAATGGGCATATACAGGACTCGACCAGCATCCCCTGTTAATTAGGAATCTGAATTCTTTGAGGCTTTTGTTTTTGCCGCATTATTTCTGAACTATTTGTCAAGGAATTTGCAGCATCCCCAGTTAGTGTACCAGCACTGCAGCACAGTAGGCCTATTTATTTGCAGAGTTAGCTTCCATTAAAGCTTGCAAGGAAGCTGTTCCTCTGGGAGAGATACACTCCTGGTTTAACACAATGCTTTCTTGATAATGCAGAGGAGAAACAGCTTTGTCGTCAGAGATGTTCAATGTAGTTGCCAAAATCTCATGTGACATAATTTCATCTGGCTCTGCATAACTGATATACTGTCATCATATATTATAAGTTGCAACACTCAAGAAATACGTGTTAAAACATGTTATTATCTGCTTCCTTCTAAACAAGTTCTCTGTGAAACAAATCACAATGCTTAGGGAATTTTATTGCCAAAACAGGCACTTGGCACCATTAGCAGGTTACAGTGTACAAGAGCATTAACAATCAGGTCAAGAAGATAGCTTCAATAAGGCATATCTCAATGCCTCATTTCAATCCTAGAAAAATGACTGGAAGTAAAAACACCAGGCGTGTGACCCCACTTTGACCTTACCCACCCTCCTCACAGCAATAAATATATGTTTCTATAGAAGCTGAACTCAGTTTGATGTAAAACAGGCTCACTCAACTGCAAATAGCAAGTAACCTGAGAACAGAAAGGCGACCTGGTTTAGATTTCAGCTGGAGTTTCTCCACAGAAATATGTAGAAACTGAAGTCATAAGAAGGTGATCATTCTCTCTGTGCTACAACAACTGGAATAAAGTCCATAGTTTTAACCCTGGCATCTTTTTTTGTTGTTGTTTTTTTATAGCAAAACAAGTAAACTCTGGTAATCCCTGTCCAATTTAAGCCCTGAATCCTGGGAGAAGGACAGGATAAGCAAAGCATTGCAGGCTGAACACCTCTCTCTTTTCTCACAGTAACAAGACATATAAACTGCTCCGCACATGCAAACTGCTTGACAACAAACACTAACTGTGAGTGAGAGATCACATCACCAACAAACAGTCTCAACCTTATGTAGAAAACTCATGCTTAGCATAAGAATCTTCCAGTACATGCATATCTTTGCATCTATTGTGCCCTGATGTACAAACCTCACCTGTTGTAAGATTTTGAATCATTGTGAATCATCTGGATTTTCTGTGAAGTTCATGGAAATCCTCCTGGAATTAAAGTGGTAGGTGAGAGATGCAGAGAGGGTGTTTCATAGCAGCTGGCCTCCACCAAGAGCAGAGTGAAGTGGAGCCAGCAGGATGTGGGCTGAAGGGGGAGCTCTTAATCTCCACTTTCTGCTGCTCACACAAGCTGATGGAGAGACCCATCTCCTTACCATCAAGTGAATGCCTCTGTGGATTATCAGATCCTCCTCCTTTTCCATTTTCTTCTCCTCCTCTCCCCACCTCTCACTCCCACTTTCTCAGAAATAGCTTAACGTCATATCTTTCAGGATAAGGATCATTATGCAGCTGCAGTTTGCTGCCTTGGTCATTAATGTAGTTATGAGAAACTTTCCCATGGATAATGAGTTTGTTATCATTTTTACGCAGGTTTCACGTGCAGGTTTTACTGGTAGTACTCTCTGACCGGCTGCATTACAAATTTAAGTTTAGAAGAAAAACGAAACAACAGTTTTTCAACAATTATTTCTAGAGGCTTCATGTAAGCAATAAATTGAATTGCAAGTTGTATTTGCAAATAAAATTTTAAGTAAACACCTGCAAACATATAAGAACATGTTTTCACGTCCCCTTGTGTATCCGAGACACTTTTAAAGCTTATGTTTTATATTGTTGATATATATTTTGATTATTTTGATCATTTATTTAGGTACACCGCCTGGCCAAAAATAAGTCGCCGCCTTGATTTAACTAAGCAAATAGGTTAGAGCCTCCCATTGGATAATTGCTACATGGGCGATTATCTTTCAGCTGGCAACAGGTTATTTAACCCCAACTGATGCAACAAGTAGTTTCTCAACATGTCGAAAGACACATTGCGTGGTCGTGGAAATTATGTCAGTCTGTATAAGAAGGGTCAAATCATTGGCACCAAGCAGAGAAAACATCTAAGGAGATTTCAGAAACTACTAAAGTTGGGTTAAGAACTGTCTTATCAATAAAAAAGAAAGTATAGTGGGGAACCATCATCTTCGAGGATGAAATATGGTCAGAAAAAAATCTTGAATGCTGGTGATCAGCGATCCTTTAAACGTTTGGGGAAATCAAAGCAATACAACAGTGGAACACAGGGCTGTGTTTAATAGTGAAAGTAAGAGCATTTCCACATGCACAATTTGAAGGGAACTCAAGGGATTGGAACTGGACAGGTGTGTAGCCATAAGAAAACCATTAATCAGTGAGGCTAACAGGAGAAAAAGGCTTCAATTTGCTAGGGAGCATAAAGACTGGACTCTGGAGCAATGGAAGAAGGTCATGTGGTCTGATGAGTCCAGATTTACCCTGTACCAGAGTGATGGGCACATCACAGTAAGAAGAGAGGCAGATGAAATGATGCTGCCATCATGCTTAGTGCCTACTGTAAAGTCTGTGGGGGCAGTGCTATGATCTGGGGTTGCTGCAGTTTGGTCAGGTCTAGGTTCAGCAACATTACAGTATGTGCCCAAAGAAGAGGACAGCCGACTTCCTGAATATACTGAATGACCAGGTTATTCCATCAATGGATTCTTTCATCCCTGATGGCACAGACATATTCCAAGATGACAATGCAAGGATTTTATCAGCTCAAATTGTGAAAGAGTGGTTCAGGGAGCATAACATCATTTTCACACGTGAATTAGCCACCGCAGAGTCCAGACCTGAAACCCATTGAGAATTTTCGGGATGTGCGGGAGATGAGTTTGTGCAGTGTTCAGACTCTTGCATCACCACAAGATCTTGGTGAAAAGTTAATGCAACACTGGATGGAAATAAATCTTGTGACATTGCAGAAGCTTAATGAAACAATGCTACAGCGAATTTGTGCCACAATCAAATCCAAACCGGTCCAAAAAATATTAGTGTGAGACCTTCTTTTTTTTTGGTCAAGCAGTGTATAATAATACCCAAACTTACAGTTATACAATACAAAAATGATCCCATGAGCACCATCTTTCTGACTTCACAGTTGAATCTAACACAAACAACCTTTCTCTATACCCACTTGAAGCTGAAACAGTCACAAGGGGCAAAAGCTTAGCTAACACTGGGTGAGAGACTGAGGGACAGCCTCCTGAACAAGCAGCCAGTCCATAAAGCTAACACACAAGACAGTCAACAATTCACACCAGCAAGAGTTCATTCCGAACTTGTCACATACTGATGCTTGGTCAAGAGTTCTTCTTGTCGGGGCAGTGTTTACCTCACCTGATAGAGCAGCCCCATATACAGAGGTTACAGCTCTTCAGCACAGCCGGCTCACGGTGGAATCCAAGCCTGGGGCCCTTTGCTGCATGCCACCCCCCTCTATCACCCTGACCAACTTTCCTGTCTTACTACTTTTCAATAAAGGCCACAAGTGCCTGGAAAATCTTAAAAAGACTGAGCTCTGAGTTTTTTTTAAAGTTTTTTTTCAGTAGTAACTGACACAACATTAGAGTTTATTATCAACAGTCACACATAAACACATAAGAATGTCAGAAGGGAAGATAAGAGACTCAGGTCACATTGCACTAACATATGACACAGGAAGCTCCTGACCAAGTGTCAGTAATTGAAATGTTTTTGGGTTTTCTTCTGCCTTTCTTTTAATTCAACCTTTTATTTGAACTTCTTTTGCTTTACTGTACTAACATGTATTAAAGTACTGAAGGTTGGGCAATTTAGGCGTTTGGTTAAGGCAGAGGTAGGCAACTCTGGTCCTAGAGAGCTGCAATCCTGCAAGTTTTAGATCACTCCCTGTTTTAACACACCTGATTCAAATTAATGAGTCACTGCACAGAACTTGAAAAGCTGTTGGATCTATTTAATTCATATCAGGTACGTTGGAGCAGGGAAACATCTAAAACCTGAAGGACTGAGGCTCTTGAGGACCAGAGTTGGCTTACCCCTGGGTTAGGGTTAAAAATACATTATGGCTTGAAATGAAAATATTAAACAAAATATAAATGACTACAGAAAGCTTTGCTTTTTTCACTTTGCTGTGGCAATGCGTCCAATGACTGTTCTCTTTCAGGAAAACCCTGCTTTTGTTCTTCCATTTTTACTCTTAGTGAAAAAAAGCACAAGTCAGTGTGTTCTGCAGTTCTACTAACAAACAATCACTTAATCAACTCAGGTTGCTGACTTATTTTCCAGACCAATTCAATCAGCTGTATTAAAAGCGTCTTTAATTTCAGTGAGTTGTTACCGCACAAATAATGGGTTTCTGCAGAATCCAAAGAATCAGACAACAGCAAACCAAAGAAGTGCAGATACACACAAACAGGCCAAATGAGTTGCCACAAACTGTTGCCTAACCCTGTAATAACAGTCAAGAATGTGCTACACCCAGGTAATGTGTTACAGAGAGCAATGGGATATTACATAATGAGAAAGTGATATGATGGTCCTCCAGAAAAACAGAAGAAACCCCCCCCCCCGAGGCATCCCAGGTCTAGGAGAAAAAATTATTAAGCATTTTTCACTTGCACAGTTTTCCCACAATGGAAGCCATTAAGGAGATACAGTAAGCATTTAGCAGGAGGGTTTCCACATGTTGACTGACCTTTATTTGTTTCATAAAGGAGCTCTGCAGCAGCCTTGCTCAGCCTAATTTCCATGGCATTTGTAGAAAAACTACGTTGGTAATCTCTAAAGAATTATAAAACTCAGAGATCTACTGTGACTTGGTATAGAAAAGAGCAATATAAACTTTAATCTGACTGACTGAATTTTACTAGTCATTGCTTTCATTATCACAATCATCTTTTTATTCTTTAGAAAATGCATTACTCCCAAGCTGTGCTGACAGTATTGGACTGTTTTACAACCCCACTGAAAGACTGCTCGCTCTTTACAAATATGTTTAGTCTAACATGGATAAATGAGCTTGAGCACCCAGCAAACTATGCAAGCGGCACTGGGCAAAAAGCAGACTCAAACCAGCCTAATGCAGAGCACAAGCAGGTGCACAGGCATGCTAGTCTCTAAATCCCTTGTTAGACAAAGAGACTGACAGAAATTGAAAGAACTGTCACCTTATTAATATTCAACACATGCAGTTCTGACTCAGCACATTTCATTGCAGTCACAACTGCCCTTTAGGCCATGTTGTTGCACAACAGTAAGGCAACAGTATATTGTATTACAGTGAATGTGAGAAAAACCTGAGTTGGACCACTAATCACGGGTGCAATGGAAGACTATCTGCTCCAGTCTACTTCTGAAAATGAATGATTGCTCTTCGTAAGATTGTTTTTGTTTTTCTTTTTTACCTTCCAGAATCTAACTTTTTTTTTTGCCTGAAAAGATGCATGTAGGTCAGCTGTTCATCCATTTTTCTTTCTTTTTCCCTTCTTTTTGTAACTAAGAAAAAAGGATTGGATTCAGCTCTGCTACAAGGCTGTGGTTGTTACACTTTTTTATTAGCTTAATAGTTCTTAGTCATTGTATTGTCAATTTTAAGAAACAGAACTAATTTGTCAGTTTTAGGTTAAAAAAAAAGAAGTAAGATTTGGACAACCGCATTACTTAAGACCAACATCGGAATTTAGTGTGGTAAAAGACACTAACAACATTTAGTGACAGTCTCATGGCATATATTTCAGAAACAGATGATTCTGCAAACTTGTATGTTGAAACACAACTTTAAAGGGGGGGACTGTATTCATTGAAAGCGACAAACCTTCGACATAGCCATTAGTGGTGTGACAATACATCAATCTGTACTGATACAATGGTCAATGATCCAATAGCATTCATCCAAATTGAAAATATCTTTCAAACATTGAATCATTATCCACTGAATCAATATAATAATGTATTATGATCAAACTTGTGATTTACACCCCTTTTGCCCATGTATATTTTGGAATTTCCACCACAGTGCTGCATTTGATGAAAACCTACAACAGCTGTTCCAGCAAACCATCTGCTGTCTAAAGGTGAAAGAGAAAAAGGTGATGGATAGAAAGTACAACTAAAGGACTGAGATCTCCAGTCTCCTTTTGGTTTCATTGGCAAAAATCTAGCAGACTGGTAAATATTTCATGAGGGTTGATTTAGAGTACGGTAATTCCTCAAGGAAGTTATCATTTTTATAATAGCTTAAACCATGACCATAAAAGGGCTGAAAGGCTTTTGAAAACATCTGGCCTTGCGATCAGCAAAAGTATATGTTGTGACAAAGAAAAGATTTCTCTACAGCTTCTCTTCAGCCTTTCAAGACTCTCTACAGCTTTTGGTCAAAAACACCTCAGATTTATCCACCACCTTCCTCAATTAATACTTATTCAGTGCAAGGAAAAGATAATTTCATTTTTCCCTACAAGATCATTCAAATTTTAATTCAATGAATGTGTAGTGCGCAGGAAAATATACTTTATGATATGCAGTAAAACGTTCTTGCATTTAACTCAATTAAAAGGTCTTCACATAGTCTCAAGAAGATCTTACTTGTCATCCAGGACCATTATGAATCCAAACAACTTATAACCACAGACTGTATCTCATTGTTTTTCACAGCTCTGATATAGAGATAAAAACAAGCACTTTCAACTTCAAAGTTGCAAACACAGCCCCTTATTATTGTCTTTAGTCAAAGATGAACATTATAATAAAAAATACAGAAGAAGCATGCTTCTTTCCATTCCAGTATAATCTGCATTAATGGCATAACTATGTTTCTGCAAATGAAGATCCTTTTTTTCAAGATTTTACTTAATATAGAAAAAAGAGAGAAATACAGTTATAAAACCCCCAATAAAACTTCTCTTCCTCCATACTCAGTGCCTATACAAATCAATTACGGTAGAATGGCCAAAGATAATGGTTCCAGTAACAGGATTGAGGTACTCTTCTTATTACACTTCTGCATTCAGTATTCATTTAATAAAACTGATATTTTTAATCTCTAGAAATATTTCCTTTTGTAAGTCTAAATACTGCAGTAGCATAGCTGGTTGTGACATTTAATTCTTTTAAAGATAAAATCCATTCTTTGAGCAAAGAAAAGTTGCAGGGGAGAAGATTTTGCAAAGCAATCAGCAAAAGCATCAAAATCTAACAATGTTACAGAGAAGTCATTTAGGCTGAAAAACAGCACATCAGCATGTATGGTTAGTTTCAGCTCCAGTCCTTTTTTTGCCCATGGATGTTATCAGTGGTGCTCTTCTGCTGACGCAAAATTATTTAATAAATAGACCAATGAGTGTGTAATCAGTCCAACATAGTGACAAGATTAAAGAAAAAGTAACCAATCTCTCTTTAGTAAACTATTAAAACAATGAAATAATAATAGTCAATGCCTCTCTTCTACAATACATCAGATTCAGTACATGAGTGGAGATTAGTTTAAAGGTATTCTTCCCACTTTCACACAGCCACACGCAATCTCCCATTAAAAAAAGTGCCTGAGCAGCAGTCCACCATCCACATTACAGGGTTGTGAGGAGGAACACAATGACCTTCAGCCTCCATAACTGTGACATGTTATAATCAGCAACTGTAGGTCAGATGGATGTAGACAAGTAACACGCACTAAGAAAAGAAATTTGACTATAATAGTTGAATCACTGGAGGGCCATCATAGTGTAAACATCTGCAAAGGGGAACTGATGTGTTAGCACTCAGCAGGTCAACAGTAAAGGCTGCTTGTCTTCTTCCATCCTGTTTGATGGACATTACAGCTAATAGCCCTGCATAGCTTTAGTCTGTTGATTTAAAAAGAATCATGAGTTAAATGCTCCTCAAAATACTGTCTGATCAAAGCATCCTCTATCTGCTTTCAAGGAAACAATGTGGCTTTAAGATGAACAGTAGAGTATTTCCTCTGCAGCAAAAAGTAAAACTTATATTTAAAAAACACACACACACAAGAAAGGAAAATCACGTATGATTCCACAACTTATCTGTGTTTCTGGGTGTGTCCATCCTTTTGTCATATTAAATGCTCCATCGTTTTACAACGAAAAATTGTGCATCTGGGAGAGCAGTGTGTAACTGCATTTACCAAGTATAAGCATAAATGTTGATTTCCTTAGTTACCAAATCGGATATCCTAAGACTAGCATATATACTGTAGAGCACCATACCAGTCATTAACAAATGAAAATTTGAGTATATAAATATGTTTGAGAATTGAATAAATAAGGCTTTCGGATATAGCCGGAAATATATCAGTCAAAGGAAATATAAATATCTAAATTAAATCTTGTAGTTAAATGTTTTTTAAATGACATTTTTTAAAAGGACATCTATTTATTCTATACAATTTTGATACATCTTCTATAAGAACATTCTCAGCAACAACTAAATGTAAAATTCCCAACAAAGCTGTGATGTCTTACAGAGAGTGAACTTCAATGCAAGCTTGTCTGTACTACAAAGGAAGTTGAATCTTGGGGCAAATCAAATTATCCCAGATCAGGTAAAAGGCAGCCGGTGCTGATGTAGGAGATCCTGACCGACTCTGTCTCCTCAAACACATGATGACCTGACTAGAATGCAGCACCTAAGCAAACACAGCAGGATAAACAATCATCCAAGGACCCTAAGTGGAATCGTTACAATCATATTTATGTAAAAAATTTACAATCTAAGCAAAAATCTTTTTTAACTTTATTACATTGACACAACTTGATGGGATGCCACCAAGCGGCAACCTCCGGCAGAGAAATGTGAAGCCTAAGCAATAGTGGCAAAAATTGCAGTTCACCCTTCAACCCCTAGGGGCTGGCTCCAAAAGGGGGTCAATCCCCATAGACTCCCATGTTAAAAAGGCCAACTTCACATCAGAAATAAATATGTTTACAGCCTGGTACATAAAAAAATATTCTAGGCTTATTAGGTCAAGTTTCCCTTCATGACAACTCTGGGGGGAGTGATTTATTTTATAACTCACTCGTTAAGATGTTATTTAATCTGGAATTTTTTCATAATTAGGGGCGTGTCCTTTTGATTGACAGGTGCCAGATATCTGGCAGCAAGGAGGCAGAGGGTAGCACAGCCACGGTTTTTAGATGGTTAACAGCACGCCTTAGCTTTAGCCCGCCTGTCTCTGTTTGCTGGTTAGCTCCCGTTAGCTCCGGGGTAGCTTGGTTAGCTCTTAGGTAAAGGCAGCTCAGAGTTTGATGGGTGTCAATCATCCGTCCTGACACTCACAGTCCCCCTCTCAGCGCCACCTCATCGCCCATTTTTGTATTTTTCGGGAGTGACAATACTCGTGACGCTGGTCACATGACAGAAGGTCTGTCCATATCTTTTACAATCATTGAATGCCACACATGAAAACATTTAGGTCATTCTTATGCTTTTTCAAAAATTCTTATAAACTGGAAGTGACAACAAATATTTGCACCCTAAGGTATAAGCTTGGTCTTAACTAACAATCCCACAGACAATAAAAATAAAAAAATTCTTTAAAAAATTAGAAATTATAGATACAACAAACCTTTCAATATTTTGAAAGAGATCATACTGCAATCTTTTGATTCTTCCTTTATCTTCAATATGTTTAATGTGTGTAAAAGGTCTGTAATGTTACTTAATTAAGATTCAGGGATATATTGTATGCCACAGAAAACAATGCTCCTCCTGAGCCACAGTGTCTGCAGTCAAGGCCTTGTCTTCTTTTTTTTATGAAATCATCATGAAACATATTTGCATAATTCAAGCCTAGCAGCTAGTTTGTCTAGCCTAAAAATCAAATAAGCAGCCGTCACACACTTTGCAATTTCTGATTAATCAGAGCTCAGTCAGCATTTTGAGAGGCAGGGATAAAAGAGATAGAAAGAAAAACAGAAGATTTTAGAGAAATGAGGACAACAAGTACAGCAGATATATACAATATATTCACAAGATACAATACATTTTGTGATAATGAACAATGGTAACATCTTCAAATAGAATCCCACCACAAAAATGAAAAATTAAGAAACTGAAAAAAGGCTCTTTTAAGAAAGATTTGTCAAAAATAAGTGCCTTTCATTTTTAATGAAAAGAAAAAACATACACTGCACGGATGGTAACATGAGCACCTCACAGTTTTCTAACTGTTTAAATATAAGCAAACAGGATTTGGTATGCATTGTTCTGAATACAATCTTGTGAAAGCCATTCAACAAATATGGTTCATCAGAAAAAGCTTAATGCATACCCACACGTGAGGAAACATTCATTTACAGAACTCCTTTGACCCTCCAAACAGATAAGATATTGTTGCTGATGAGGTTCAATGGAAAAATGTAGAGAAGAGAGAAGAAGAGAAAAGTAACGGCATATCATTCTTACACTTCACTGCCTTTGTCATTGATCTTCATACAAAGAGTCAGAATTGTTACAGCATCCTCGCTCAGATAAAACTGATTCTGATTCATTAGTAATCGGATGATGCGTCACTGCATCGTGTTACAAGGTGCACGCCTACGTCCATGTAAAGTGCCTACTTATGTTACAAGTAGTGCTTAACAGGGTCTGAACTAACGCAGCTTGTCTTGAATTCTGCAGTTACTCTGCAGCACAGATGGCAGACACAGATGACTGCTCGGCCTTCAGGAAAAAGGAATAAATCACACTCAGCAGTTAGAAAGTATGCAGAGTTTTTAAAGGAAAGTGAAGAAATGTAAAGCTTCATATTTCTGATTGTTCCTTTTCATAAGATAAATGACCAACAAAGGACCTTCATAAGGTTTGATTGCTATGCAGGAAAACAGCTGATATGTTTACTGAACTAAACAATCTGCATTAGATATCACAAAAACATATGCCTCTATTAAATGCAAATCAGTGTGAATAAATTTACATAAACCAAGTTTATTGCACAAACCTACCTGCAGGCTCCAAGTGCCAGACCCATGCAGCAGCAGCTATCATGTGTTAGGCTAATTTCCAGCATTTCTTTTCTGTTTTCAAAGAGCTGTCTACACCCAGAGGTTCAACTGCACCAAATGATGGGCTGCAGCATGAATCTGGCTGATGCAGTCAAGTGAAGACAAATTAATCTGTCATAGTACACACTACCACACACATTTGCCTGAGAACACAGCAATACAAATTTCATATGTTCATGTTCAGATTATCTGCCTGATCTCTAAACCCCATAATCCAGAGGACATAAAAAATAAATCAAACATCCTCAAAGTAACTTAACTGTGGCAGAAAAGTACAGCATGAAGAAGCACATATACCGAGGCCCATCAGAAAGATGGCATGACCGAGCAGCTTATTCTCTTGTTCTGTCATTGTATGGATCAAAAGGTGCAAATAATGCCCTAAGGAAAGAAATTCTGTAAGACTTGATTGTCAGGATATAACTATTCTTATGTTTGTTTACATATGTGTAAATAAAAGACACCTATCCCATGAGCAGCCTCATGT
The DNA here is from genome assembly GCA_037177055.1 of Atherinosoma microstoma. Taxonomy (NCBI): domain Eukaryota; kingdom Metazoa; phylum Chordata; class Actinopteri; order Atheriniformes; family Atherinidae; genus Atherinosoma; species Atherinosoma microstoma. The sequence goes on along the minus strand of JBBBVU010000001.1, from coordinate 16,394,581 downwards.
TTCCATCCCTTTATCGCATGTTTTTTATGTTTCGAAACAAAACGTGGCAAGCGTAGCTCACTTTCATTGTATTCGTAAGGACTACATTGTCTGAACTGGCGTAATCCCCATTTTCCAGTGCACTGCATGAAACCAATGTTACTTGCCAGTGCTTTTGTTCAAAAGCAGAGGAGCAGTGATCCAGCACCAGATCCTCGAACAATCGGATTCAGCTAATGTTTATGTTGTAAAACATGTCTAAATCCCTTCCACAATCGTGTCAGGGATGTTATTATGTTATCCCACCACTAACCCCCCCACCTAATCTAAGCCCTCTCCAGCGCATGCATGAAATAAAGGTTCTTGCAGTTATGGAGTGTTGTGGTCAGCAACATGACAGCAGAGGAATGCATCAAATCATAATCCTGCAGAAAAATGCACCGTGAAACTGCATTTTTCTGACCCTTGATCACACTGATTTCTGATTTGGTTCAGTGGTAATGAAATAGTGATCCTGCATACGCAACAACAGAAGCTACTGTATTGAGAAAAATGATTAGGCTGGTAAATTTTGCTGCAGAGAATCTTGGCCCTAAGGGTGTTCAAGTTTGTGCAGCACAGCACACATACCGCAGCAGCCCCGTCTTTACGACTGTTTGCTTCAATGTGTTCATTGTATAGTCTGTAATACTTTATCAGCAGAGCATAATAAAGAGATTTCCTCCCTCTTATCAAGTCTGACAAATACTTTCCTCTTTACCCCTTTCCCTCCACAGAATCTGCAGACTGTGGGTCTGTGTGATCTCAGCTATCTGCGTTCATATTTGGCTTGGAGGGAGCTCTTTCCTGCACTTCCATTGCAGGATCTGAGCGAACACAGAATGCAGCGTAAAAGCAGTCGCCGAATAGACTCCCATTGGGGCATTACATTACAGTGATACACAGGATTAAGACAACACAACTACTCCACAACTGCAGTGCTCTGTGGCAATAACAACACCCAGGCACCACCAACGGAGACCCATATGGCCCAAAAAGAAAAAACTCCGTGTATATCCGCTGTATCCACTTGGATCCAAAATGATCTTTTCATGTTATTATCTTGTTTTATTATGCGTAATGAAACACACTGTAACAGTATGAATGGCTTCTAGTGTGCTCCTTCACAAAGCTGTGTAAGCAGCTTCTCAAAATCAGCTCGCTCTAAATGAACTTTTATAGTTTCTGCTATATTGTCAGAGAACTACTGACCTGTTAACCACACAAAGTCATTCAGCATAAAACACTGGTTATTCTATAATATCAAAATTATTTAAAAAGAGATCTAAAGATCTGTCTGGCCCACCCACCTCTCAAAACATGCCGGCCATTACATTATCTGTTTTACAAGGAAATTAAACTGATGGATTAAATAAAATGCGAGAGGTTCCACTTGGCCGGGAGGGCCTTTTTGAATTCAAAGGCTATTTTTAGCTCTCTATATCTTTAAAGTAGGGAAAGCTTGCGGAGACTTATTAATTCAGGCATCAGTGGAGGGTAGGTGGAGGGGGGCCGCATCTGGTGCACAGCTCTAAAACTCCAACTGGCCCACAGGATCGAAATTTTACCAGAACCATCCCTTCTCTGGAATTTCTATCCCACTCACGGAGGCTCATTTAAATCCCAGTCTGGGGAATCTAAAAGGTCACAGTCCTAATACACAGAACACACTCCCTTTTCAAATATTTAAATCTTCTGTTGGGTATCATCATTATGTCTATTCTTAGAAGTATCAAATCGCCCTGAAAATGTGCAGTTTGTCTGTGGTTAAGGAGAGGTCACCTTCTCTTCCCTGTATTCACCCGTATTCTGTCTACTGCACCTGTTTCAGGAGTGTCATTTTTCAACACTGAAATGTTTCAGCCATTCAGTCAAAGACATGACCTCCTTTTAAGCATGTACAGTAAATGTAATACTGAGGCCGCATTTCACCCGAATGAGAAATGAAACAGAAAGGATGACTTGTGCTGGGTGTATCTGAGCTATCTTCACCGTTACTGGAAATGACTAAACACTGAATCAAATGTTCCGCCAGACCGAGTTAAAGCTGGCCATACAGAATCCATTAAAAGCACCCCTGTACATAGACCTGCACAAAACCCACAAGAGGCCCATTGATGTTAGTTGAACATGACCTAGGTTATAAATATAGCAATATATCCTGCAGTGAAAATATTATTGATTCAAAGCTGGCCCAAACCAACTATTATCTGCTGGTCGTAGATGAAATTTTGTGGTCTGGTGTTTACAGCCCTCTGCCTCTGAGGCTGAGAGCACAGCAGGAGGGCTGACTGATCAGGGAGCATATGCCGGAATGACAAATAGGCTAAGTAACCTTATCCCTGTGGCTGACATCGACACCCTGACAGAATGGTAATGAGCTTGATATATTCTGCATGGGTCCATGACTATGTACAGCATGGTTTCCATGTCATAGGCCAATTAAAATTCACATGTCTAACCAAAATGCAACTTAAAGTTTATAAAAGTGAATGTCGGATTTCAAACCATGCCGAAGCAAAGCAGGGAAACTGTGCCAATCTGCAAACACTACATTTAAGTTTGAAGTCAACAGTGCAAGCAAGTTACAGTTGGAAAAAACATTACTTTGCACTGACTGCATGTTGAAGTGATGAAGCAGTGGTCCTGCATGTGTGAATCTGTACATGTAACATGTAGCTCTATGGACCTATAAGTTGGGCTTGGTATGGACAGCTAGACTGCCTGAAGATTGAGATATCATTTCAGATAAAGAAGTGTATTGCTTTGAAAAGATATCTCTGGATGTGAAGAGGACTGCATCAAGCCTCTGCAACAGTCTAGCCTATAGAGACATTCCAAATTAACCATGTGTACTCTGCCTCAGAGATCACAGTTCTGCTGACATCAACACAGCAATCAGTGACCTGGGATCATGAGGCACTGCAGTGAGCACCTCTCCACTCATGCTTGTAAGGAATACTGCCTTAGTACACAATGTCACATGCACTCTACAAGCAATCCAGATATTTATAAAAGAAAAACAGCCTTTGTTAGCACAAAAGCAGATGATAAGATATGTGTCAGCATGCATCTAAAGTCTCCTTCAGACAGATAATTTGTAGAAGCACTTAGCATGCAACCTAAAGCATTTTCTCTCCTGCAGCTGCTGGACAGCATCAGCAGACACACCTCCTGAGAAGCTGCATAACAGTACAATCCCACATATGTGTTAGGAGAGGGGCTTTGATACACACCTGTGAGTCGCCCCGTACACTGGCCGCCTCTTGTAAGGGGCGTGTGAGGTTGATTTTCCTGGCTTGGCCAACATGTTAGCTGCAGGTCTGTGATTTGCTGTGCTGTGCTCGTCTCTGTGGTGCCTGTGTGTCAGTGTGTACTTCTCTCAGCTGGTAGTGCTGCTGTTTGCTGACGTCCTCTGCTGAGCACTGTGGCGTCAATTAATTCAAAACATCCTCTTTCCCGCCTCTTCTGTGTTGGGCTGCTTCAGGTGGAGCTAAAAATACATGCAATCACCAAAATCACCCCTGCCTCTGATAGCCGTACACACTTGTGATTGGTATTATTAAGGCCACTCAACCATACCAATAAATCATCTGAAAGGCCCCAAAGCGCCACATAAAACCACAGGTACAAAGCACTACCCATAACCTGTATAATCATAATCAAATAGCTCTCACTCCTTTCCTGTAGTGGCAGTCTTTCTCTCCTCACCTCTCCTCTTCTAATGTATGCATCCCTCAGCAGAGCTCTGCTGGCTGAGCACCTCCCTGAACTGGACGCTCTCCCTGCTCCATTCCCTCTGCAGTCATGCGGGAAATCCACAGCACAGACGGGATGGAAGGAGGAGGAATTACAGTAGAGAAATAGTAAGGAAAAAAGAGAAAGAGAGGAGGGAGGTACATTGTACAATGATATTTAAATGCATTTAGTCTTGGGTGAAAGCAAATGCTATTTTGGCAGTTAGCAGGAAAGAAATTTTAAGGTAGTGCAGTTTTGAGCAGAATATTCATCACTTTTTTTTTAATGGCTAAATATTACAAATGTGCAAGCTTTGTCAAAGTTATCTTTAAAAAATCTTTAGTTTTTTTAATGCAACACAGCTCCCCCTATGTTTCCCTTCTTCATTGCAATGCAGAACTACTCTAACAATCTCACTGTAAACAGCTTAAACGGGAAATGCTGCCAGATGCATCCAGATGAGATGAAGAGGGAGTATGAGCTGGAAAGAACATGAGAAATGGAGGTGGAGACTGGACTATGACCCTACAGCTGAGGAGACTGATGACTCTGCCAAGCTACAAATGTCTTCTATCAGCTAATATGTGGAGTCGTAGGTGAAAAATGTTTTCTGCACAGGCTAAGGAGACAGGAAGTACAAATTAAACTGACAATACCTGCACCCACACACATACACGTAAGACCATGCAGCTGCCATCCAGCTGCTGTTGCCCTCATTCCCTGAGTTTCATCCACTGCTGCTCTTTCTCATCCATCTACAGTACACCCTCCTTCACATCTCGTTAGCATACCACAGGAGTCACGGCCCTTACACTGCAAGTAAAGACCTCATCAGCACTGTGGAGATGATACCAGTCTGACAGATATCTAGGCCTAACTTCCACCAATGGCCATTTGAGTTGTGCATTAGCTGTCTCTAACAGGAACTGATTTCACTGCACAGAAAAACTGAAGCATAAAAGCCTATTTGAATGTTAAACAGTGGGAAATATCTGCATAGCCAGAAAGATGTTACAAAGTCTCTGCAGCAAAGAAAGGATGCAAATTGTGAAAAGTACTATAAATAATAATAATTAATAAGCATGTAAAGGGCAACGTGTTTTTGTGAATACTTCAATAATTTCTTCTATACTTCTATAAATTACTAAAAACCAACACACATCCTCAGAACTAATCAACAACACATGCACTCAAGTATTTTATGCAAATATCCTTTTAACAAAAATAATTACAGCAAAAAAAAAATCATTGCATACTTCTTCATACTAGTCCTGTCACAATTATTCCATTACTCTCTGACAGCAATTATTTGAGTTGACCACAATCGTTTCATATAATCAATACAATATTTGACTGCCGCTCTTTTAATTATGTCAATTTGCTGTGCCTCTTTCTTCTGCTGTGATTTAATGGTAACAATTGGTTCTATTAGAGAGACTTCTTTGCAGTGAGCTTCTATTGACATTGATGTTATGGATTTCATACAAAGCTAAATGCCACAGCACCTCTGTGGGACTTATTTTATATCAAAGACAAATTAAAAAGGTCCAATAATGTGGAGGAGATAAATTGTTGGATTTGCCACAAAAAATGGTGGTGGTCAAAGTACTAATTCAACTAATCTAAAACATCCACCCCACCCATATTATCATGCTTATACTAAAATGATGGCATAAAACGTACAGAAAAGAGATTTAAATCTTTAATTGTAATTATCAGGATGGATATTAATCAGCAAACTGATTTTTGTGATTGTAGTGGCCCTACTTTTTATCCTTTCATGATTCAAAAATAATTGTTTTGCAGTGGTATGATGGTAATCAGTGGAAGAAAATAACCTGACTACATGTGCTGGAAAATGCGTGCATTTAAAATAATATTTTGAGGTACTTGTACTTTGTAGCAGTTCGGTTTAATGGTTCTGCGCATTATACTTCTACTCCATCTAATACCAGAGGGAAATATTTAGCTGAAGCTTTTACACAATGGACAGAAAAACAAGATTTTACTTTTAAAAAATCTAACATAATGTTACATTTTTAAACAGTGGTTTCCGACTTTCATCATCCTAATAGCTTTGTGTAATCAGGGGCACATTCCAGATGTCTGAGCTGTTAAAAGCTCCAACAAAAAGTTATTGTGGAATGTTTTGTTTGCAACCCTGAGTTTTGAATTTGTAGTTTTCAGTTGTCATTGAATGCAGCAAAATAGAAGTTAGTGTTTAATAGTGATCACATTTGAAAAGACAAACACAATCCTGGGAAAGACTTTTCACTGACAGATTTTAAATCAAAGTCCATTCATTAATTTAAATGGGTGTGTGTGAACCAGCAATCTGAAGGTGATTGCTTTATTAGTCCTTATACAATATGTCATTGCTTAACTTCTGCACCCCATTTGCACCAAAATCCCCCAAAAATGTCTCAAAGAACAGCAAGATAAAAGCAAAAACGAAACAGTGGTTACGCCGAGAACGTCATGCCCATCACAAGAACGTTAAACAAGCTGGATCTACAGTCACTGTTGTAATTTCTGAGGCTTGTTACAGATCCACCTTTGGCATCTTTAAAATGGATCCAATATTCTTTGTAGGTTTTATTAACATCAACACATTATCTGCAATCTGAACTTTAAGAACATTTGGAGCAACTCCGCTCAGTAAAACAGTCTTCATAAGGACATTCAAAAAGTTGAACTTTTTTAGTATTTTTTTTGTCTCTTTATGGAAAATTAGTCTGTGATGAGGTCTGAAAACGCAAGGTGAATTCACAGCTGAGTGTAACTGTCAGAAATCATTTTTTCATCATGTCATATTCCCATTGTAACGTTGTGTGAAGGTTACCTGTTACAGTTCATGAAAACGTGATTCAGCAGAGCTGATTTTAAGGTTGCTGATATTTACATTTAGTTTATTAAGCCTGTATGTAAGTTACGATTATTGAAACTAACAGTGAAGAGTCAAAACAGAATAATCATTTTATAAGAGACCATGTCTCTATTTGTCTATTGATATACAAACACCAGGTTGACAGCCTGGGGGGGACTGGACGGGACACTAAGCTTTAAGTATACTTTATGGTCAATAGTTACTTTCGTTTTCATGTGATTTTTATGTAGGATTTTTACTTGTTTCTACTTTTGCTGAGTATTTTAACATTGTGATATAGGTACTTTGCTTCAGTAAAAACTCTGAATACTCCTTTTCTAACAACATAGCCAATCAATAGGGTTTAATAAACTGTAACTACAGAAAAAAACTGAAATATAAAAATATAAATGCTAGGAAAAAAAGAAAGAAAATCTTTACATCCATAAGAAGCACATAAATATTTAGATAAATAAACAACAAAAAACAAAACCCTGAGAGTTTAATGCAAACAATTTAAGGCCACATACAGTTAACAAGGAAAATATGAAAAATAAATAAATAAAGCAGAAAAAAAATACCAGAGTCTAACACTTTGGCACTCAACTGGCTAGCCTCTGTGAAACAGGCCAACTGTATTGGCCATTAAACTGATTCATTACTACCGTCATTCCATAGCTATCTGAAACATACATGTTCTCAGTGTATCTCTGATAACTAAGGAATTCTTTCTCTGTAAATGTTGCTACTCACCAGTTAGTGAAAAATGCTGAAATTAAAGTCCAATTCAAAGGTCCAAAATGTCCAAATCTGTGCTGATCATGAAAAAGATCAGTAAGGAGGGAACCTTGAAGCTAGCTTTACATATGAAAACTAAAACTGCTAAATTAACTATCTGCTAGGTGGGTGTGTTAGAAAGGACACAGAGGAGTGTCAGATAGTATATCTGCAGTTTCAGCCCTCTTTCTCTACTCTGATCACACAGCAACACTGCTGGCATTTACAAAATGTAGCTCTACCTAGCTTCTCTGAGAAGGAATAAAATTATATCACTCAACTCTTCACGTCCTATGTATAGGGTGATGACAGAAGAAAGAGGAAGGATCCAGCCTGCTAAGTAATTCTGGAGCCACCCCTCTCTAAACGAGTAGTTATCATCTCACTCTGTTGTCCAGCAAAGTGCTGACCTTGGTCTCTGACTGCAACCAGAGCCCTCTGCCTCACCTCGAGTCAACTTTATCAGATCCCATCCCAGTCAGCCAGAGGGAGAGAGGAATGAAAGATGGAGTGAAAAGCTGAGTGGCGACTCAGGGTGCTGTAGGGCTGGTTCAATAATCCACAGACAGACATATAGATAAGAGCAGGGGGCTGGAAGAGTGTGGTGTAGGTCGATGCGATGGACAGCCAAGTCATCATTCGTACCTCACTCACCTGCTTTCACTGTTGTCATCCTGGCTACAGTATATAACATATTCCAGTTGTCAGCAATAACAGCACCATCTCAATAAACTCAGTGTGATGCTTATCAATCAATCCAGTTAGCTCATCCATAATCAATCGACACAAAAAAGGCTTTAGAAACACAGCACTGGTCTGGAGTTAATTAACTAAAGTTGCTCAGAGGGACATGACTTTCTGGTATAAAACCATTCAATACATAAGTGATGCAATATATACAGGAAAAGAGTGATTTAGAAATGAAATAATGTGTGAATGTGAAGTATCATGTGAAGAGACCAGTTTTAAGCCTGAGTTAGACGATACTGAGAAAAGCAGATCCATTTCATCGTGGCACGTAATAAATACAAGATTGCTTAGTGAAGCTTTTCTGCAGAATGTGTTATTTGTCATGAAAATAGCCCAATGTGTGATATGCTATAAACCTGTCCAGTAAAGACTCAACAGGAGCATCTAGTGGCTACAGAAAGAAAAACACTGCACCTCTTTCATGCAGATCTCCACCAGGTCTAATGGATCCAAGCACAGAAACATAATCACCGACAGAACTCATCCAGGACATCATCTGTTTGAACTGCTGCCGTCGGGCAGAAGATACAGGACAA
>JBBBVU010000001.1:16336752-16359985 GCA_037177055.1 Atherinosoma microstoma | reverse complement strand
GGAGAATGTCAGAGAGATATGGCAGGGTGAGGTTATGGATGGCCTTGAAGGTATAAAGAAGTATTTTAAACTGGATATGGTAGAATACTGGGAGCCAGTGGAGTTGCTGTAGGATGGTTGTAATATTATGATATGAGGGTGTTTTTGTGATGATTAGAGCTGCAAAATTCTGGGCAAATTGAAGCTTATGGAGGGATTTTTGAGGAAGGCCAAAGAGGAGGGAAGTGCAATAGTCAATACGGGAGGTAAGACGGTGAACAAGGATAGCAGCAGCAGTATGGGGGTGAGGGAAGGGCAGAGTCGATTAATGTTTCGTAGGTGGAAATATGCAGACCGGGTAATATTATTGATATAGGATTGAAATGACAATGTACTGTCGAGGGTGACCCCCAGACTCTTAACCTTAGGGGAAGGGGAGACGGTGGAGCTGTCGATGGTCAAGGAGAAACTGTCAGCTTTGGACATAATGGATTTTAGTAGAATTTCTGTTTTTATCACTGTTTAGTTTCAAGAATTTTGAGGTGAACCAAGTCTTTATTTCAGATAGAAAGGACGTGAGGGACGAAGTTTGGAGTGCAGAGTTGGGTTTGCAGGAGAGGTAGAGCTGGGTGTCATCTGCGAAGCAGTGAAAATGAATGTTAAATTTGAGGAATATATTGCCAAGGGGAAGGAGGTATGTGATGAGGAAAAGGGGCCCCAGGACAGAGCCCTGGGGCACAGCTGTTGTGAATGGAGATGGGTCGGATCTGAATGATTTTAACTGTATGAACTGAGTGCGTCCTGTGAGGTAAGAGTAAAACCAGTCAAGGGAAGTGTTAGTGATACCAATGGATGACAGTCTGCTGAGGAGAATGGGTTGAGAGATAGTGTCAAAGGCTGCACTTAGATCAAGGAAAACAAGAATGGATAGTAAACCGGAATCAGCTGCAAGGAGAAAATCATTGGTAATTTTAATGAAAATAAAGTAGTAGTAGTAGTAATAAAAATAAAACTTGGTCCACATTTGAACATTTCAAGGGTTTAGGATATACAGTTGCTCACTATGTGGGTTTGGTGCAGTGGTAATTTCCAGCATTGACATATTGAACTGTCTGCAGTCATGCTCCTATTTCTTAATGAGTTTTCAATTTTATGCAGGGCAGCCAGAATCAGCTGAAAGAGGTGTGGGAGGAAGCTGATGGTCTTGATCCGGAGGATTTTGACCCAAAGACTTTTTTCAACCTACATGGTAAGAGTTTTACCAACCAATACCTGTTAAAATGGGAGCCTGTCAAATCTAAGAAACTAAATACTTGTTTATCTTTTGTTATAATGCAGACACGAATGGAGATGGCTTCTTTGACGAACAGGAGCTTGAGGCATTGTTCACCAAGGAGGTAAAGCTGTAACATGTGAAAGCCTGTTGTGTTTGAGTGAATGGCTTCACACTGACTGCTGGCTTCCGTGATTACAGCTGGAAAAAATTTATGACCCCACCAATGAAGAGGATGATATGGTGGAAATGGAGGAAGAGAGGCTACGAATGAGAGAGCATGTAATGAATGAGGTACAGTGAAATAAACTATGAGCAAGGAAAGCTTGCTTAGAGCTTATTTAACAATAAACCACTATCGTGTCACTAGTAGTAGTAGTAGTAGTAGTAGTAGTAGTAGTAGTAGTAGTAGTAGTTAAATCGTCCCCTTTTTTTCTGGTATCCATCACAGAGTGCCTTTTAAGTTATTGGATTTTCCTTTTACATTTGGTTTAAAACCATTGACTGTAAACCTGGAAGTGTTTGGTTGTGCTACTTAAACTCTGACATGTATGTCATTAAATACTCATCAAAATGCTGTCAGGAATAGGTGTTGATAAATAGATAAATTTTAAAATTTATCTTTTAAAAAGATAAATAGTTTGGGCCATTAAGAAAGCAAACAAGGAGACTAAAATTTGGGATTGGATGCTAATGTCACTTTATCTTTGCATTTCCCATAAGTGTAACACATGTAAATAGAATCCCTGTACTGTAATTTGTTTTTCTTTTTAAATTTGTTTTTTTTTTTAAATGGACGGGTCAAGCTGATCCAATTGTGCCCCTAATGCATAACCTGTACAACGAAAATTTAAAGCATGTTCATGACTGCAAAACAGAATGAAAAACAAACTTGACTCATTTTGTACTTCACCCAGCTTTGCATCTATATGTTTGATAGAAAACTGTAATATTCATTGCCATGACCTTTCGGTGAGTATAATCTTGTCTTTGTCACAGGTGGATACAAACAAAGACAGGTTGGTGTCTTTAGACGAGTTCCTGGTTGCTACAAAAAAGAAAGAATTCCTGGAGCCAGATAGCTGGGAGGTGAGGCACTCTATATGACACTGCCAAGATTTAGGGGTAATTAAATCCTGAAACCATGATGTTAAAAGAAGCAGAAATCTGATAACTGATATCCCACTGTGTTTGTCAGACCCTGGAGCAGAACCAAGCTTATACAGATGAAGAGATGCGAGAGTTTGAGGAGCATCTTGCTCAGCAAGAACTAGACCTCAATCAGAGAGCCGTTGACCTCCAGAAACAGAGAGATGAGCTGGAGAAACAGCAGGAGCAGCTTAACGCACAGAAAATGGAGCTTCAGCAGGTAGGGAGCAGTACAGTATTTCTAGTAAAAGGCTTAGGATTTTTACCTTGGAACTGCAACGTAATGACAGAAGTATGGATTCAGACAGCCAGGGCTTCACATACAACCATCTTCATGATGTGACTTGTCAGAGCTGTTGATTGGAGAACAATTATTAAACATTGAGTAGCAGAGACGTAACTCTGTATCAACATGGACAGGCCAAAGATGGAGGAGTGCTCGAGATGGAGTTGGGGGTAGAAAGCTGCTGTCTGCTGAACTGTGGAGATAAAGACTGGACTTATTTGCATATTTTTAAATAGTGTCATGTTAGATGAAATAAAGATGTAGAGTTGCACTAAAGTAACGTTAAGATGATAGAGGAATAAACTTAAAATTACCTATGATGTAAAACTTTCATGTGATTTTAACTTTTTAAGTATAATCAATGGCAGGAGAAATCAAACTCTAACTCATTTATTCTCGTTACACTAATTTGATTTCATAAGATATGTATATGTTTTGATTGAATGTTTTGTTTGAACAATCAAATTAATGTGACTATATGCACTATACAAATGAAAGAAAAACTTGACTATTAAACTCATTACAGGCAGTTGAACACGTGGAACGGCTTAAGTCTCAGAAAATAGACCCACCTCCAGAGGTTCACGGTGAGTTGAGATTGGACTATTTTGGCTGTTGTGTGAATTTAGCGACTGGGCAGACGTTGTAAAATCGGTTCTGTGTTACAGTTGAAGGAAATGCGATCCCAGAGGCACATGAAGCTGACAATCAGTTGCATATTGAACAAGAGGCCCAACTACAAGGACATCAAGATGCACCCCAACTCACACATAATACACCTCAGGAACATCATGAACAACGAAATCAAGATCCTCCCCTGCAAGGTCTCCCCCAAACACATCAGGATGCACCACCAGGCCATGAGGAAGTTTCACAAGGCCAGCATCACCTGCCATAACAATGCTGTCAGAAATTTACAACCAGACTTTTACAGCACTTCATGTCCTGGGTGCAAAGGAGCAGCCCCACCTGAGTATAAGGCTTCTTTGACCAGTACAATCAGGAGTACAGGTTTTGAATACGCTTGGGTTGATGAAGAAGGGCACATCTGGAATCTCTGTTAACCCTGATCCCAGTGTTTATAACCTGTAATCCTTGCATTGCATAAGAGAATTTCAATTTCAAATTCACCCACCATAGAAATGTATCCCAAAATGTGCAAAGGAGGATGCAAGTGTTTTATCTAAGAGTCTGTTGGATACAGTATGTACAGTACAGCTGTTGAGGGGTTTTAGGTGTAAAAAGTCATTTAATTTTAGCTTTACTTTGATACCCTCAAACATCTTAAAACGTACATACAACACATTTTGTTGAATATGCTTCTGGACTGTATCAAACATTTTGGAAACTGAGCACAATGGGCATTTTGAAGGTTTCCTGTTAATGTACAAAGACAAAATAGAACAAAGGATGCATGAAAGAAACATGAATTAGCATACAGTATTTTCATGTTTTACCCTGAACCATTTAATTTCAAACAGAAAAAAATGCATCTAGGTATATTATAATTTAACAATAATCAATTATCTACAGTGATGGTAGATCTGTCTAGAAAACATTGTTTCCATCATAATTTTGTTCAAGTAATCTTATAACACCATTGTTAATGATCATTTTGCTTGCCGTCATTTCCCGTCAAATGTTTACCAGAACCACTCTTCAAATGTACTGTCACATTTTGGTAGTTTTCTCTATCGCAAAACTAAAAGTATGTGCTCTGTCTAAAAAGCAGAGCACATATTACTGTTCAGTTTCGAGCTGCAATGCAGCTGGCTTTGTCTAAATAAATGTGGTCAAAATGACAATAAACATACGAGGGAAGGCTTTCACAACAGATTTCCTTACAACTCTTAAGTCCTGGAGAATTTTGTATTGTAGCGTGAGCTTGGCTACTATGTGCTTCTGATAAAATTTTGTATAAAAACCTGCGTGTAACAAGAAATAAGTAATTGGTGGTTTTTTTTAAATATTCCATTTTTATTACACAACTTAGTGACCATTTCAGATTCGGTTGATACACAGATATGTATGTACCATGCTTATTTATGAAAAGATCACGCTTGATCATGATTTTTAATGTTTAATAAAATAGTTTTGAGCTGAACTTTATTTTAAGGTAAATCGAACTGTTAACCAGGAGTCTGATCAGAATAATGTGTGGCAGCTCGATCTGTTAAACCTATTCTGGTAAAAGATGTTCATTAGTCTTAATTAGAAAAGTTACATACAAATTGCACATTTTGTGTACCAGCTGTGCATCTCGGGCTGCTTTTTGTGGAATTTAATTTAATTTCTTGTTGGCTGACTAAGAAACAGGTGCATTTGACTTAGAGCTACTTTTTATAGGAGGTTAAATATGCATAACGTGCAACATCTCTGCCTTACTGTAATACAGATGCAAAACAAATGGAAACTCAAAAATACACATAGGAATATGTTCCTTTTATACATTTAAACACATTTTCTCTGCTTTGATGCATCATGTTTTCTGTGTGCCATGTTTCGTTTTGTTCAAATATTGCATTGTTTGCACAGAATTTACATGTTTTCTGATTATTTGCGGCTGGATATCATTTGACAATACTGTACACCTCAGTTCAAGATAATAAAACCGTTTACCTTTGTAAGTGGTCTTGCTCACTTAACATTAGATTAATATAGACAACATAAAAAATAAAGCTGCAGCAACTTATTAGTAAAGGGTAACAAGGAACAACACTAAGAAGAGAGTATGTCCTTAAATTTAAATGCAGTGCTTGGAGAGTATGTGGCACTAAGTCAGACATTTTGACCTGAAGTCAAAGAAAAGGGCTCCATTTGTGTGTTTTGGCATGTTGTGTAGGACATGCATAAGAAACCTACAAGTGGAATGTAACCCTCATTAATGTTCCTGTGCTTGTCCCATTTCAGGTCATGTCACATGAGAAGAATGTCTATTACTAGTTAATGTCAAACTCAATCTTAAAATGAACAGGCTGAATGCAGGATCAAAGGCTGTACTAATGTTCATTGGACCTGTATGCATACACTTGTTGACCACTTTGTGAAAAGGAAAACTGCTGGTACTTTACTTGCCATGGCTGTATAGTGGTCAAACAGGCAGAACTAACATCTCATCAGACCACTGCTGATATTCAACAACTGAACCATTAAAGTAAAATCACACAATAAAAACAGTAAAATGTAGTATTAATAACACAGGCTTATAGGATACAACTTTATTGAAACAGTCTCGACCAGTAACAGCATACAAATGGGTGATGGTGCAAGAGATGTATGGGTTAAAAAAATAATAGGAATTAAATGCTTTTATGAAAATTTTAAGATCAAAAAGGAAAAGTGGTTGACAGCACAGGGCAGGAAAAAAACCCATTCTCATGGAATCAGATTGACAGTGGCAGGGTATTTTTTGCATTTATTTTGTACAAAAAATAAATTAATGAAATCTTTCAAGTTTACAGGAATATCTATTTGTAGTTTTACATCACACAGACTTGCTGAGAATCCTACATGTGATGAACTTCAGCGTTTTGTGTTAAAACATTTAGAGGATTTAGACAGACCAAAGCAGGCTGGCTTCGATAAGTAGGCCAGGAGTTAAAAAAAAAAAAAAAACATTGTTATAAAAGTGAGCCGGGGCAAACACATTCAAAAATCCTGAATGTTCAACGTGGCGCAACTTGATGGTCCTTAGGATCCTTTATGATCGCATTGCTTGAGAGTTACCTCGAGACAAACCTCGAGGTCCTTGGGCAGCTCCTCGCTTGTAGCCTTGCTGATATCCTTCCTTTAAAAATAAGCAAGGTTTTACGAAAAGGAGCCATCTCTTATAAGTCTGTACACTTAAAAACTTGACGATATGACTTGAATTTTTTGGTGAATAGCTCCTTACCCGCTGGTAGCTACTGCTGGAATAGTCCCGAGATGTACTGAATTGGGTTTGGCCATAACCACTGCTGGGAGAGGCATTTGAGAAAGGAGGGCGATAGCCTTCATATCCCCCTGATGATGAAAGACATTAAAGAGAATACTTAAGCTGGCAGTGAGGTCAATTCATTATTGTATCTGTGACACAGTTTGATGATTGTACCTCTAAATCCATTTGAGGAACCCCGATATCCATTCATCATGCCACGGGCATTCCTGGGTCCACCCCTAGGTGTAGCCCTGCTGTTGTAAAAGGACTGACCAGACTGTCCAAACCCTGCAGCTGTAGAGGAATCTTCATGACCTCCTGCCGAGGACATGACTTGGTCTTGGGGCTGGAACCCACCGACAACTGAAACAGAAGTCTGTGATGCACTGGGGACCTATGCAGTTTAGCTTTAACATGCAAAATAGATTTCCACATTTTTAGAATGATGAATATACATGGTTTTGAGTTATTCTATAATTTCCATCTATCCTTACCTGACTGCAATCTCTCCTGTGAGATGTCAGGCTGCTCATTCTCCGACTGGTTGCTGAAGCTCTGTCCGTAGCCACCAGGGAACTGGCTGGACTGCTTAAGAGGGTCAGCTTGGCCATCGGTAGGCGGAGGTACAGGTGCATTCATATTAAATACCTTAAATGAAAAAATACATTTGCAAATGTATTCCATTATGTACCAAACATCACACTTTCTGTCTAAAGTCCAGGGAAGGAGGGAAAGTTACATTGATACCCATGAAAATGATAACACCCACAATGAACCAGTTTTTGCTACAGTAAGTATGTTATCTGGCCTCAAATATGATTCACTTGACTAACTATTACCAAGCCTTGAATTGCACAAGCAAAGAGGCTGACTATTTCCAACAGACTGTTTCAAGTCCAAACATGGTCACCATTACATTACTTCAATGAACCCAGAGCGTACCGCTTGGACAGACTGGAAAGGTGCTGCGTTGACATTGATGCCTCCAGTGTGGGTGGGCTTGGAGACAGGTGGGAAGGCAGTGGACAGGGAACATGGGGGAGACTGTTCAGATGACAGAGACATAGAGGACTGGGTAGGTAAGAGGGAGGAGATTTGGAAGGCAATGAAACAAGGAATGTGAAGTGGTCATCAGGTGAGACGGGATCTTGGAAAATTCACCTGAACGCAGCATTCTAAATTCTTATAATAATCAAAGAATTCCCTAAAATATATAGTAGACAACATGTGATGTCAGAGAGCAACACAATTAATCCATCTAAGATTTGACTATCCCACTGATTCAAGAAATATCCTTACTACTCTTGCTATTCAACGTTTTTTCAGACTGCTCAAAAAAAGCAGGTTTTACCAAACCACTCTCTGCTGTGCTTTCTACTTACTTGTGAGGATTCTTGTGGTCCAGACACTGTAGTTGTTTGGGGAAGTCTGGACTCCGGGTGGACTGAGGAGAAAGATTAAAAAATGCACATAAAAAAAAAAAAACAGAAGACATGTTGTCAGTTGATAAAGTACACTCCTAGGATAGTGAACCCATATCAGCAGTAACGAGACACAATATAATCAATCTGTTAAGTCACAGTAAATTACTAACTTGAAGGGCCACCCATCTGCTGCAAGTCAACAGTCTGCATAGGCTTCATTGGTTGAGCAGACACGATGGCTGGGTCCAGAGCTTGGCCGTCAAATTCCAACATGGAGTCCTGTTAGAACAATATATAAATAAATGTAGTTGAATCATAAATTAGATTTTAACACGTAGTGCTGTAAACATTGGAGTTGAGGCTTTAATTGAAAGATATGGGGTGAGTTTCATTGGGTTTTGTTTGTGTGTTTGGTGGGGTGCCATTTCATAAAGTTTGATGAATTAACATGAAAACTGAGGCATAGCCCAAATTGTAAGTTAACCATTTTTCCTTTTCTTTTTGTCAATCCAAATTTGGGGAAGAACCCCCACCCCCGCCCCCTTAAGGCTTCACACCTGTTCAGTCCCAATCCCTCCAGTTCCCTTTGCATTGTGCATGTGGAAATGCTCCTACTTTCACTATTAAACATAGCCTTGAGTTCTACTGTTGTTTTTCTTCGATTTAAATTTCACCAAGTGTTTAAGTGATCGCGGATCACCATCATTCAGGATTTTTTTTCTGACCACATTATTTCCTCAAAGACGATGGTTCCCCACTATTCTACCAGTTTTTAATAATGTGTTGGACAGTTCAGAACCCAATTTTAGTAGTTTCTGCAATCTCCTTAGATGTTTTCTCTGCTTGATGCAAGCCAATGCTTAAAACGGAATAACATCTTTCCAAGACTACGGGATATGTCTTTCGACATGGTTGTTTAAGAAATGAGAAGCTACTCATTGCATCTGTTGGGATTAAATAACTTGTTGCCAGCTGAAAGATGATTGCCCATGCAGTAATTATCCGGTAGGAGGCTTGTACCTATTTGCTTAGTTAAATCCAGGTGGCAACTTTTTTTTTTTTGGCCAGGCAGTGAATCAGTACATGAATTATACTACTCTTTAGCAACAGAAGCATCAAGAAACATAATACAGTATGTGCAGCGCCTGCTCACCTGCATGAAGTTGTACGTCCCTTGCATCTGGGCCATGAGGTCTTGCACTGCCTGCTTTCTGACCACTGGATCGTTGGCAGGAGCGGGAGCGACTTGGTTCACAGTAACAGTTGGCTCTGGAGCCAGCTGTTCAGGAGACTGGTGCTGGAGGGAACTCACCATCTATTAAAGACAGGAACATTAAGATAACTTTAAAATGCAGAGTTAGTGCTTGGAGGCTTTGGGAACTAAAGTAATCCAGCAAGAAAAGGCAAGTTTATTTATAGAGCACATTTCGTGTACAGGACAATTCAAGGTGCTTACAGAAAAGTACATTAAAACAAAACAAACTTTTAAAAAGAAGTGAAATAAAAATAAAAAAACATGATCAGGTTTAAAATTCAAGCTTAAAAGAAACGGTACAGATTTGGACTTTCTAATAAAAATTATGTAAATGCAGCAGAGAACAGGAGGGTCATTAACCTGGATTTAAATAAACTGAGTGTTTCTGCTGATCTGACACTTTCTAGGAGTTTGTTCCAGACATGTGGAGCATAGAAGCTGAATGCAGCTTCCCCATGTCTGCTTCTGACTCTGGGAACTGATAAGAAATACATACCTGAGCCTCCACAGTCCACTCTTCCACTTGGTCTTTGTCTGTACTACTGTAAGTAGTTTCTGGAATGAACTGTCTGTTAACAAACTGAAACAAAAGACAAGACATTAGCAATTTTATCAAAAAATGAAAAGTGAAAGCAACAGATGGTAGGATTTCTTTGCAGTATTAATGTATTTATGAAAACAATACTCACTTCTGTGGTTTCCACTGGCTCTGTGTATTTTTCACTGGTTAATCCTTCTGGAGGAAAAAAGCAAAGTCAAAACTGTTTTCTCAAAGAGTCAAATAATCTTTTTCTGAAACATAACTGCTTATGTGTTGCTGGTTACCAGGTTCCGATTGCTGCTCCCCAGCCACGGCAGTCTCAGCCACTGCAGTTTGCTCCTCTTGCGCCTCTTCCTCCTCACATGCCCCATTCTGATGAGTTTTTGCTTTGTCAAAGTAACCACTCAACAGCACTTTATCCAGAGTGTCCTTCAATGACTTGTCTGGAACAAAGAACAGAACAGAAGAAGTGTGGATAAATACTACACTACTGTGCAACTGTTTTAAACACGTAAAATGTTTAAAATATTATCCAAAATCAAAATGCAAGGGGGGCATCTGATCTACTCCAATTTACCCCCCCCCCCCCGTAGGAAAAGTAAACATAAAAAAAGCACACAGCCAGGTTTCTTAAGAACCATTTCATGCATATAAAAAAATGAAGTCCTGCAAAAGCTGCTGTTGTTCTGATCAATATAAAAATCAGTCAGAGATTCCATGAGGACATAAAGCTGCTGAGCCAGCCTATATTTACACAAGTGTTGCAAATCTAAGCTGTATACAACAATGTACCTATCAATAATTCAATGCAGTGTGCTAAGAGTATTATTTTTCACATATAATCTATAAAAAAAAAAAAATAGTATTTGTGACTACAGGTATGAAAATGTTTACATGTGGTTCCTGCCACAGCCTTGTCTCGGCCCTCAAGAAGGTCCCACAAGTGCAGCGAAGCCTCTTCATACTGGTCAGTCAATCTGAAAATTAAATTCAGTGAAAATGAAATGTAGTAAATGATGGTGGTCATCTTTTTCAATATCCTGGCTGGCTGAACTGGTTAAAAAAAATAAATAAATAAATAAAATCCTTAACACTAGTTTTTGACACTGAAAACTACAGGCACCTTCATACCTGACTTCGTAGTTCCTATCAGGTCCCACCAATTTGTAAAACTCATCAAGAGATGCAAGGTCAGTGTCGGTGAGCAGAGAGGAACCAGAGGCATCAGGTCGTTTAAGGTCCAGCCTGACACTTTCATCTCCCAGTTGGTCAAGTAAGTACTGAAGTTCCAAAACTGTCTTCAGCCGCTGTTGTTCTATCTCTTCTCGCTGCAGCTGCTCTCGTCGTGCAGACTTCTTCACTGCCTTTTGAATCTAAATTTACAAAACACATGCGTTTTGGCTCAATTTATTTCATTAGCAAATTTCAATCTCACTCAGCAATGAACAGAGTTAAACAAATTCTAGTAGCTATTCTGTCCTCTCAATAACCTTCAGGCTTTACTAAACCAGGTAGCAATTACAAAATACTTGTGTGGTTTTTGTATCGCAACAGATGAGTACAACCATAGGGAATATGACAATATAAAATTGCACTTATCATGAAAACTCAATTTAAAAGTCATAACCCTGAAAAAATCAAATGGATGATTACAAGGTTTAATCGGACTTAAAAGTGCTATTCTTATTTACCTCTTGGCCCAGTGTCAGGAAACTCTTCTGCAGATCTCGAGCAAAATCAAGATTGTTGTTGATCTCTTGATACTTCGACAAGGCCTCCTTCAAGAACATCAGGGAAAAAAGAATGGAGGTTTGTGGGGGACTTTTTTGTTTCAATTCTTTAAAAAAATGAGATTACCCTCCAATAGATCAGTGACTGTCTAAAATTACTTAAATTAATGACATGTTTGTTTCAAATTTTCTTACCAGCTGATCCGGATTCAGTCTTTCTCCTTTATTCTTTTTAGCCTGGTAGTCATCCAGTTTAGACTGTGAAATATTAAAAAGAATTGAATGTAAAAACAAAACCTCCAAATATTTAAGTAAAAAAAATCCCATACAAATTATAAAAAGGCATTAGCAAGAAACTCAAAACAAGACAAAGGGTTTCATCCATCCATTTTCTGTACCGCTTAATCCAATTCAGGGTCGCGGGTGGGCTGGAGCCTCTCCCAGCAATTATCAGGTAAGAGGCAGGGTACACCCTGGACAGGTTGCCAGTCCATTGCAGGGCCCACACAGAAAGACAGACAAACATTCACGCGCACACTCACTCACTCCTAGGGAGAATTTAGAGTGACCAATTAACCTATCATGCATGTCTTTGGACAGTGGGAGGAAGCTGGAGAACCCAGTTACAACCCACACATACACAGGGAGAACATGCAAACTCCACACAGAAAGGCCACTGTTTCAAACCCCTCCCCGGCTCGAACCAACAACCCCCTCCGTCTCAAACTCCACCACACCACCGTGCAGCCCCAAAGGGTTTCAAATTAACTTAATTCCAAAGCTATTTATTTGATAAACTGAAAGAAACTGATATGCCTAAAACCATGAGAGTACATTTCAATCAAGTCTTTTTTTCAAGCATCCAACATAAATTTAATCATTCAAAAATGATAATTTAATAATTTCTTTAGAATCAATAATTGTGAAAACTACAACATACAATTTTGGTGACAGAAGTATAAATATAAATTCCCCTAAAAGACTTGAAGCTTCTTTTAAACAATGAAATCAGGGTTTGATGAAAGAAAGAGATGTCAAAAGTTTCATATTTTAGAGACATACATACCTTCTTCTTTTCCATATTGCGGACCTTCTTGTCAATAACACAGAGAACATGCTTCATGGTCTCAGAGTGACTTCCATTTCCCAGGTCTGGAATGGCAGACTGGACCGCAGTGTTGCCAACCGTTGCTGAAGGCATCTAATGGAAAGAAAGTAAGAGACTTTTTTTTTTTTTAAATTTGGACAATGTAGAGCCTAATCAGAGTTAACATACAACAAATGTTTGTAGTATGAGGTAGGTTGAACAACACCTGCAGTGTTACTTATTGTGGGGGGGGGGGAAAGTACAGACTTTTTCAATTCTAAGATTTTATGTAGCAAGACAATAATAAAATTCTTCAAGTTCTTACAGGCCTAAAAAATTAGGTTAAGAAAAAAACTACCAAAAAACAATTGGCACAACCCCCCATATCAACAGTAAAGCACAAAGATAAAGGGATGATGATGACCAGATTTAATTGCTATGATAGGACCTCATGAGCACAGACAACACACCTCAATGAACCAAATCACTGTTGTAAAGAAAAATGTGCCCAACTTCCTCCACAACAATGTAGGTAATAGATTGCATCTTCCAGAAAAGATCAAATTACTGCTACTAAAGCGGGTTAACAGTCTGCTCAATGATGCAGTGTGCTCAGTTAGTCAAACATTGTTTAGACATTTTTGGTTTAGCTGTTAAATTTACAACCCAATAAACCATGCACTGCTGTTAAAATTGCACCTACCTAATCTGATATGACCAGATTTAATTATTTTCTTTAAAATCTTTGCAGGCACATAAAACCGCATACTTACACAACCGTGAACTTTCTTTTTCACAACTATATGTTGAATACTAATTTTTTGCTTTGAACGAAGATTCCGATGTTTTGACAACTTTGTCTCATGGTAAACCTCGACCAAAACCCAAGCACACTGGGCCAGATGGTGGAAGTGATAATTCAACGATGTATACGTGCAATCTGGGCAAAGGAACAGCTGAAACAAATAGCAGTTACTCTGAGATTCAGCCTGATCACAAAGTAGTTGGCTAACGCTAGTTAAGTATCAAACTGGAATTTAAAAAGGTATGCGTTTAGATGCAGATTCAAAACTGGGCGAGAAACTTAACGCCAATTAAAATGTGGGCCCGCTATTTAAAGTTGAAATCTTTAACCTTAGCTCCCATGGACATACCAGCTAACCTTGCTGGCAGATACAAACGACCCGTTAAACACGCACGTTGTAAATCCCGCTTCTAAAGCTGAGCAATTATTATAGGCTTTCACTTTTTTTTTTTAAAGGGGGGGGAGGGGGGTAACAATGACCAGCTAAACTAAATCAGTTTAATAAGCGCTGTACACTGTTCCTAATCTCCATGTCCCATTGTTAGCTCATAGCATGTTCTTCAACGATATGTGGCTAATGCCTCAAGTTCACCGGATGTCAGTTAAGACTAGCTGTTAATTTAAGAAAAACCCGTTATAATGTGTTTGTACTAAACACTATTCTCCCTAAAACATTTAGTTTTAACCGTGGAAAAACAAAGCTCGTGTTCGAACGCCGTGACAACTCGTTTTCGTGCAGCCGATTCGATTAAGATGACAAAAGACTTATTACTCAAATTCGGGTTAAATAGCCATTTGACGGTGATGGCAAGCGTCCCATACCTTTATACTCTTTGTCTTCAAAGAGATTTCCTTGTTTGTCGGATTACTCGTTAGCTGTGCAGCGCTGAGTACAGTCCGTATATTTTACTTTAAGTGGTGTTTTTCTAGAAGGATGCTCAGGATCGAACCGGCCAATGGCTGACTAGCTGTTGCTGAGCTAACAGTAGCGGCTACAAGGACCCGAGTGCTAATTTCTTCTTCTGCTGACGAAACTGCGGCAGTTTAAACGCAGGAAACTGGTGGTGCTTCGCTCTACAGACAATTTGTAGAATTCATTGGAAACGTTTAGTCAGAATCCTTTTCGTAATGCTCTAGACCAGTGGTTCCCAAATTGGGGGCCGGGACTCGTATGGGGTTCGCGAGATCATTTCAGGGGCTCTCCAGATAATTGTGAAAAAATATGTAACCAACATTTATCAAAAAAATTGGGATTTTTAACCATGGCTGTTGAAATTAAACCATTAATGGAGAGATAAATCTAAAATTAAATATTTTTAAACACATTAATGCATAAATCCACATCAATCCTCCTTATTTACAAAGACAGTTAATACAGTTAATCATTGTCGTTGTGGGGGGGGGGGTCGCGAACACCAATGTATGTTATCTTGGGGGTTGTGGCTCAAAAAGTTTGGGAAACCCTGCTCTAGACAACCTTTCTTTTTTTTTTCTTTTACTGAAAAATACATGTGGTGACCTATGACCTGTTTTAGCTATTTAAATGTAGTTTGAATTAGTTTTGGATCATTTTTGTAAAGTAAATTATGACTTAAAAATCAGGCACTCACCATTTTTATATAAATTAGGTAAACAAAACATCAAAATAATGACCCTTGACATATTACAATATTATTTATTTATTTATTATTATTATTTATTCAACAAAAACTAAGCTCAAGAGCAGAAGCAGTGTTATATTACAAAAAGCACAACTATGTTTCAGTCACTTGCAGAACCACCTTTAGCAGCGACCCTAAAGTAATTTTTTTCTGTATGATGACATCAGTTTTCCCCATCATTCAGGATTACTTTGCCAAACTTGCCTCTACAACAGTGCTTCATATCATTGATATTTGCTGGTTCATTTATTTTCAATTCAATCTTATCCTTGTTTTTCATTTTCAAGCATTCAGCTATAGTTTTGCTGTTGTGCTTGGGATCATTGCTCTGTTGCATATTTCAGCCAAGATTTTCTGTCAGACAGATGGATTTGCATTTGACTTTAGAATGCCTTGGTAAACAGAAAAGGTCATGCTCAACTCAATGATTACAAAATACCAAGGCCCTGTGGTTGCAAAACATACCCAAAGTAACCTCATCACCAGTTGGTATGACACATATCTACTTGCTGTGTTTCACATCTCCAAATATGGTGCAGTGCATTATAGCTGTAGCCTATGTCTCCCACTTGGTCCCTTCTGTCCAAAGGAGTTCCACAAGTCTTGTGGTTTGTGCAGATGCAATGTTGCAGACCTAAACTGTCCTGTCATTTTCTTTTTATAGTGAAGACATTTTTTCTTGATAACCTTTCTTTCTTAAAAATCCAAATTTAGTCCTGTTTTTTTCTTTTCCCATTGCCATGAACTTTAATATTTAACATGCTAATTGAGACCTGCTATGGAATTTCTCTGAGCATTGCAGTGTCTGGTTAACTTGTGAGGACATCCACTCCTGAGCTGACTGATGACTTTATCAAATATTTTCCATTTGTAAATATTTTTTCTCATTGTTCAATGATTTGACACCAAATTGTTTGGAAATGGCCTCACAATCCTTCTCTGATTGATGGGCAGCAACAATTTCTTCTT
The DNA here is from genome assembly GCA_037177055.1 of Atherinosoma microstoma. Taxonomy (NCBI): domain Eukaryota; kingdom Metazoa; phylum Chordata; class Actinopteri; order Atheriniformes; family Atherinidae; genus Atherinosoma; species Atherinosoma microstoma. The sequence continues at coordinate 16,343,910 of JBBBVU010000001.1, read as the reverse complement.
TAAGATAAATGTTGACTTTTCTCCTTTGTATTGTATTAACACACACTTAAATACTCAAGACATGCAAACTGCCAAAACATCTGCTTTTGTAGAGGTGCTCAAACTTGCTGATAAGTTATTTAAGTGCATTTGATGCGCATGGTTGCTATTTACCCTCTTAATTCCAATAAAAGCAGTAAGGGTGTAGTTAGTTTTTCATATAGTGCTTCTCCATTTTGGCTTAGTTTTGGTTGAAAATAATAATAACATATAAATAAATGTGTTGTGAGCCTTACCGATGCTGTATTTACCTAATTTCAAGAACTGGTAGAGGGCAGACTTTTTAACAACTTTTTTTCAATTATTATTTTTTTATTTAGAGTGTTCTGATACGTTAAGCCTTAGAATTTAAAGAAAACCATTTTTCACGCGACTGCTTTATGCTAAATGGCAACTTGGTCAGTGGAGCCTGTGGATTCTTTTGTCATTGATACCAGATTTCCTTTTTTCAGCCAATCCATTCATTAATGTGCCCACCTTTATGTCTGAAAACCAGGAAAAGTTTACTATTTTTACTAATACTTTCATGTGAAAATGAAAATTATGATGGAGTAAAATAACAAAATACTGGCTGCAAAGGTATGGTCAGAGTGTGTATGGTCCTTTGTGTAAGGACACAGAAGTAATTCTTCTCCTTTACTGTGTCTGATGACATTTAAAGTATTATCACTTTTTTCATCTTGACACAGAGGTGTTGGTAAAATGTAAATAAATTAAATCTGAGATACAAAAATCAATTTACAAGGACTCGTGAGGTTGTTTTTTATTTGAAAAGCTTTACGGGTGGTTCTTATTATTAAAATGTAAAAAAGATACCAAGAAAATCACTTCAGTATCCTCATTGGAAGCTCTCAACAATGGCTGTGTTCATAAGAACAATTTCATTTTACAGGGACCTAGAAAACAAATCCAACAAAGAGAATGAAATAATATATTCCACGTAATAGCTCAGAATGGGCAGTAGATGGTGCATGTGTCCCAAATGATGAAAGGATATTACACTTAAAATGTGTTGAAAAGCCTTTTTCAAAGCAAGTCTTGATCCTGCCTTGCTTTGAAGATGGTTTTTCAACACATTGTATTTGTATTTGCTGTAGCTTACTCTCAGTTCAGGGTAACCATGAATCAGCAGTCATGTGCGAATGTGCACAGCAGCGCAGACTGCTGAAATGAAAGAACAGAAGTGAAAAACAGAAGACCAAAATAACTGTAAAGAAATTAAACAACTGCCTCCAAATGTGGTTAGGGCTGATTTAATAATCATGCCTAAACTCTGAGCTGTCAGCTTTTATGTCAGTCAAAGCAAAACTTAAAACAGGAAATGCTGTGTTTACATGCCCATTGAGACATATTTGACCTGTTCCTTGTCACTGGTTTTATCCCAACATACCCATATAGTTAATGTTAAAAAGAAAAGAAATCTTTAAAAGAAAGAGGAAAGATTTGGTGTCCCGCATTTTATACTAGCCAATGATTGAATATTTAACTAATAGATTTAGATGTTCTTAATTAACTTTTACATTTAGTTCTTACACCTCTTTTAGTCCCTGTTATTGGCTGTCTGTCCCATCTGAATCTCTCTCCAACCACAAAGGTGGGGGTGTACAGATCCTCAGCTCCTCTCTCTGATGTGGGCTGCTGAGTAATGGCCGTACATCCTTCAGTGCTCTTCTCCTCCTGCACATCTGACGCGATTAAATATGTGCCGAGGATTTATTGGCTGAAAAACCACCAGAGCCCCACAAACACTTTGGCCCCACACCACTTGCAGAGCAGTCCAGGCAAGCGCACAAATTCATCTGCAACCCCCTCTGGCTCCCTCATCTCTGTTTTCCCTCTCTCTTTCACACATAACTATGCATCTTCACATGTTTTTTGTCTGTACATTTTTCTCACTCTGATTTATCTTAACCGTACCATTTTCCAGTGTTTTTATTGGTTTATTCTATAATACTGTATGTCACTAGAAACACAATCTCAGGATCTTGGCTGTTTCCAGACTTTTGGAAGGAAAAACTGTTTTTTTTTCCACTCCCAGCAACCTTCTTCAGCAAGTAGGGGAACATTAATAATCCATGACCCACATGTGCTGCAGACAGACAATAAGGATCTTCACTCAACTTTCTAAATTATTATCTATCATCCAATTTTATTTCAAATAGCTTACGTTTGAATTTGGTGTGTAAATCAAAGGTGGGCTTGTTTACAGTGTAACCCTACAAAAATATATATAATTAGAACCCACAATTGGTCAATTTTAAAACCAAATGCACTACTGTCTTTTTATAAGATCAGGCCACTGGTGCCTTTGGCGATTATCAAAGATTCACCACAAGTTACAATGAATCTATTAGCAAACCAATAGTTCTTCAAGGCTGTGAGCCCTCATGTTGTCTGTTTTGAGAGTGTTAATCAATGCAGTGACTAAAAAGATAAGATTGAAGCTGTAAAGAAACAGAAGAATCTTTTTAAGTAGAGACCCATCAGGGCAAACATCCATCAATGTGTAGTGTGGGCTATGGCACTCGGTCTGTTGAAAGCCTCTCAATACTGTACATTTGCTCTGTGGTATGTAGTCTTCCTCATTATCTGATCCTTTTACAGCATGTCTCAAACCCAGACATCTCCCCCCCCCTCTCTCTCTCTGACAGTATAATTATAATATCAAGTTTGAGTAAGTGTGGCATCAAGCATCTTTTGATATTTCCAATAACCAGAAAATAAGTAGATACTTTTTCATTTTTGTACAACGTAAGCCTGCGTCTGCATGAAAATGCTGAACCATAATAATCAACAGCTAGAAAATGATTTTTGTTGAATGACCTCTTGAGTTCCATATGCACTGATATCCAGCCCTGCTTCAGTTATACATAGTACAAATTAGTGGAAGACAGATTGTTACAGGTGTGGTCAACAGGTGTCTGAAATTACAGTTAAGTGGTGCATTTTCCAGCTATAAACATACCAACTTTCCAACAAAAGGAACAGTATGGCATTAAAATGTATGTGTATATGTTTTGTTGCATCTCTGTGAAGACACACACATGCACACATTTAATCCATTTTCTATGGAAGAGGAACATATTTGTTAGACTGAGAAAAAAAAACCCATACACTAAACGTTCAATCTATTTGTTACCAGTTTTGCTCTGAAAAGACAAGGGATTCTCTTCAGAGTTGCAGTTGTTTCCAGTTTCCTGGGAACAACTGCATGTTTGCATGTTAGATTTCTTTTCATTCGTTATTCTGGATCAGAAGTAACTGAACTGATATGATTATGTCCTGTCAAAGATATCGTCCAGTCATTTACAGTGCAGCTTGTTTGCATACGATATAATAAAAATAATGAAGAGCATGCGTTTTACATTTTGCACAAGAACAGTTAGTGTATTTCAAATGCTGCCGTTCCAGAAATATGGATAACAAAAGAGAGAGTTCAGGATATAGAAAGGCAGAAATTATATACAAAAACTTGCCAATTAATAAGACTTAAATTAAAGTAAGGGTTACTTTATTTTCCACTTCATTATTCCAAAATTTCAAATGGCTTCATGAGCAGTTTATGCTCTGATATCACTGCAACTGATGATGAATAATCTCATATCCTCAGTTACATTAACGTATCCTTAATAAAAACAGCCTTTCTGTATATCTAAAATTCAAAACATTTATTGAGGTTTTGTTTTGTTTTGTTTTTAAACATATTTGACCATTTTTACACATGGAAAATCGATTTCACAAGAAGGAGGATGTGGATGGGATCAATGAAATTCTCATCTTGGTTTTTTGTTACTGTTTTTGTTTTTGCATTTGTGTTACCAGGTAAAATATATAGCATCTCAAAAGAAAGAAAACGCTGTAACATTATTTCTATGCAATGTCAGCTGGTAATTCAATAGTAACTTAGCTCATTCTATCAAAATTTCTTGCTGTAGTTAAAAGTATGTTTTATAGATTACTTACTTTTTATAACTAAGGTATCCTTCCTGCTTTTCCAAGCCGCATTTACTACTCTCTAAAAAATATTTAAGTTCTTTGTGTTTGGTTTGTTCTGAGACATTAAAGAAACTGTAAAGTCATATGCTCTCTAACTTTTTTATTCTGTATTGCGTGACTAGTGTTGGCCAACCTTAATACTGCATCAGCATTAACTTGGCCTGCTCAAAGACAGGAATCTATCCCACACACTGATCTTATCCGATGCCATGAAACCAGAGCAGACCTCACACCTCTGTCCTACAGAGCCTGGCCCAGAGGGCATCATGGGAAGCCAGTTCAGGGATGAAACACCAACAGAAGCTCAGTTTAGAAACTAGATTTGGAATAACATCTGCCAGTTGTGAACATGGTTTAGGTGGGTCCGCAGCCCTATAACAATAATTTTTGTCTGAATTTAAATTAGATCAGTTCACAAGAAAGATGTTGTGACAATTCTTTTTCATCTTATCAATTTTATGTCCACTTCAACAGTTTGGCTGAGCAAATTTTAATCAGTATTAATATTTTATTTAAAATGTGTGATGCTTTAGTCAGCTTGACTGAACCTCCAACTGTTTATGAATATAGACCTAATAAGAAAAGTGTGCATATTTTATGCCCCTACTTGGTCACATTTAAACTTTTAAAAATAAGTCTCACCAAAAAATGTATTATTATTGCCTCAAGGAATTGTGAAAATAAGAATAGCTCAAACAATTTACCTTTGCATTTTTCTCAGTGTAAACTACACATTTCTGGACTATTGTTTATCAATACAAAACTTTAATAATCATAGTAATGTACTAATATTGTTGTTTTTACTCTTTTAGTTGAGTATTCTGGATAATTTCAGGGTTAAAATGTTTTAATGAGGAATAATAAAAATATTTAGAGCAATGCTTTGAAAATGTTGCTATTATAGTAGTTTGATAAAAGAATCAGTTAATACTTACACATATAATTGTATAAATAAATAAAAACACGTGCTGGTTACACAAAGAAAGAGAAGTCGGGGTCATACTAGATTTTTGCAAATTTTTAACAAGTGAAAACACTTTTTCTTTTAATAAAACTGAATCCATTTTGTTGTACTTTGATCTTGTTTACTCTGGTTGGATTCTTGGATGAAAGTCTATACCCAAACTCTGTGCTTTAGAGCCTCCGGTGTAGGTCTGTGTATTTGAAGGTTATGGAGGAGTCTCAAACTTCCACTATTACATTGGGTGAAATATATCCCTTCTGAAAACCAAAACAAAAGTGATGTTTTATCCAAGCAAGCCAAACTGAAAACATACTTGGATGCAGCCTGACCGTGAAGATGATATCAACCACTGAGTAGTCACAAAAAATGTCTGACCTCTACTAAAGTTTATTAAGTCATTTTTGTGCCAAAAGTCTCACTCCAAATTTCACTCATAGGGATTGACAACACAAAACAGAATAAGAAAAGTTAAAGCTTAAATGAACTGCACCCGTTTAACATATGTGATGTCAGATCATGTCAAGTATAAAAAGACAGTGAGAAGAAAGGGATCTGTGCAAGAAACTCCCATATGACTGACTGCATAAATATGAAATGGATAAACAAACCTCATACCACATTTGAGTGCTTAAACAAAAAAGTGCAGACCTGGACAATTACAAATGCACAACTTTTTTAGATAAGTGTACAGAACTCTCATATATGCATGATTGTTTCCTATAAGCTTTCATGCAACATCAGGACACACAGGCGGCACACGTCTGGTTTACATCCTCCACAAAAGCCTCTGTCTTAAGTCTGTATCCCAGAATGGCCTGTACCTCTGGTATACAGAGGGAGAGAATATCTGGACCCTGTCAGTGTTTCCCTACAGACCTTAATTATACAGACTGGCTTAATTAGATCAACTTTGATTGCTATTTCAAGTGATGGGAACAACATGAAGTTATATTCTTGTTATTCCCACCCATCTCTTGCTTTCTTATTGGAGTACCGTTTTGCTCCCTGCCTGTCTTGTCTGGGGCTGGTGACTGAGTGGGTGTAGTGATTTTGATGAAACACTGACATGGCAGGTGCTCTGCTGATGATCTGAGGTCAGACTCTAGATTGAACCTGAAAACATTTTTAAAAAAAGGACAGGCTTTGGCCATCATGTACAAACCATCTGTCTCAGTATGTGGATTTCTACATATTGTAATGTGCAATGTCAGACTTCATCTTAGACAAACAAATGCTGGCATGCACAGACATCCCCACAGGAATAATACCAGGAGCACATTGACTTCAACAAATCACCCAGAATGTGGCATTGAGAAATGGCTTAGACATATGTAAATTCATAAGAATCAGGCTAATAGCAACCACCTACAAGTCCATTGTTCAGCAGCAGCCAGTCACTATTAAAACCTAATGAAGCTGCAGATGCTCTGAGAAGATGCTTTGAGGCCTCAGACTGGAATGTCCTCTGTGAACCACATGGAAATGACATCAATGTTATGACTGAGAGTGTGACAGATTATATAAATGTCTGTGTGGACAGCATCATACCAACAAGAACAGGGAGATGCTTCCCAAATAAAAAACCCTTGATTACCAGTGACCTGAAAAAGCTGATAAACATAAAAAAGAAAGCCTTCAGGGAGGGAGACAGGGTGTTATTGAAGACAATACAAAACAACTTAAAACAAAAATTAAAAAGTGCATGGAGAACTACAGGAAACAGTTAGAAAGTCAGCTACAGCAGAACAATGTGAGGGATGTGTGGTCAGGAATGCAAAAGATCAACGGCTTCAAGTTAAAGGGGGATCAGACTGATGGAAGTTTGGACAGAGATAATGAGCTGAACATGTTCTTCAATAGGTTCAGTTCATCCCCTGCCTCCAGCCCAACAGACCACATACCCTCCATGAGCCCACAGCTTTCTTGTCACATCTCCACTCTGTCACCCTGCAGCTCCATCATGGACCTTGATACAGCCTCACTCCCTCAACTTCAGAACATATTGAGACCTCCTCTATCTCCACCTCTAGCCTGTCTGTCTCCAGCAGTCAGGTGAACAGGTTATCTACCTGTTTCAGAGAGCCTTTTCTAATCTGGACCAATCAGGCAATCATACAATTCAGCCTGTTCTGTTATGTGAGAAGCTCCATAAATTCCAG
>JBBBVU010000001.1:16298466-16320375 GCA_037177055.1 Atherinosoma microstoma | reverse complement strand
TCCATCCATCCATCCATCCATCCATCCATCCATCCATCCATCCATCCATCCATCCATCCATCCGTCCGTCCATCCGTACGTACGTCCGTCCGTCCGTCCGTCCATCCATCCATCCATCCATCCATTCATTCATTCTTTAATTCTTTCAATCTTTTAATTATTTTATGGATCTTTCAGTTGAAAGGATTCTTTATGACCTTGTCTCAATCCGTTGTTGTATGACCAAATATTAGTGATCAGCAGCTATTGTCTCATCGAGACTGTTAAGGTCTGAACATTGAAATTACAAGATGTACATGTCAGATGTACAACCTAATGAAAGTTTCCTTTTCTTGAGATTACAGTCATCTTTGTTGGTGAAGAGTTGTTGAATTACTTGTAGTGGATATGTTGTATTACTTTCACACATTCTGTCACAGTAATTCATGTAATGCAATGAAAACATAATGGAATAACAAAGATTGTATTTTAAATGTTAAGTGTAGCATTAAAAAACAATTGAAAAATGGCTTCCCCTTTGTTTATCTTGTTTACCGTAATGCACAATAAAATTTTAGAAATACATTGACAGTCAACATGCTGCCAGCAGTGATGAGGAAGCCACACAGTTCAGTAGGTCAGTTACCATAACAACTCGATCAGATCACATTAAGAGGTACTGATAGGGAAAATATCATTTTGCTTGTTGCAGAAAGTTTTTGTGATCAATATATCTCTAACTAACACTAATTGTGTATATTAGGGTGTTATGTCAACCTCTGACATACACAAAAGGATGCATTTTGGTGAAAGATGATGGAAGGTACCACAGATATTTGAAACAAACAATCCTAGTTAAATCTATTGGCTTTTGGATTGTAACAAATTATCTTTTACACATTCTGCAAAATACTTGTTGTTTAAAATGCCAGTGCTCCCATTCTTTGATTATGGTGACCTTATCTATAGAACTGCTACTAAGTGTCTCCTCATTCAGCTGGATGTTATCTACCATGCTGTCATCCATTTTGTCACTAGCACTCCTTTTAGCACGCATCACTGTGATTTGTATTCTTGTGTCACCTGGCCATCGCTCCCGGAGGCTGATCCACCAGTATGAGTTGATTTATAAAATCTTAATCTGCAAAACCCCTGCTTACCTCTGCTCTTTACTCATTAAACATGACAGTGATCGCAAGTTAAGCTCTAACTACAGCACATTAACTTGCTTAAAAGCCCACAAAGCCGTTTCGCATTTCAATTTGCAGCTTCTAATGACTGGAACCATTTACAACCAAATCTAAAATTTGGCTAATTCATTCAGTTTTCTTCTTTTACAAACTTATTGCAAAAAATTATCTGTGATTGCTGCTGCTGTCATTAACTGCTCCTTAATGTAAGAATAGTTGTTTTATGGCTTTTTTTAATTGCATTTTTTATTTGATTTGATGAAACTGTGTATATTGTATTTAATACTTTGTAATTTGACTGACTGCATTTTGTAAGACCCAATGTATGTTTTTTTTGGTTAAAGAGATTGGAGGGCTGGTGGTGCAATAACCCACAAACTTGGTTTAATGACCTCTTGGTTCAAGTTCAGTATGAAACAATGTTTCTTTTTCATAGTTTAGCGTCATACACCACAGTTAGACACTCTTGTGAGTCTTGCGTGAAACACTTTATTTTCACATTTATTCTCACTCCTTGCTTGATTTAGTTCACTCAAACTTTTTGGTTAGGTAGGACAAGTTCAAAGTTTGGTTCTAGGTGCAGCCTCACACCTCCTGAAAAAGAGCATGTGATAAACTGGAAGTAAGACCAGGTTCTCCTGATTTTAAATAACTTAGATTTTGCAATATTTGACAACATTTAATTTTCACATTCTGCCAAATTTTACAAGATTTTTATCCAGCAGTGTTAGGAGCTGCCATATTTTTGTACAGTAGAAAAAGCAGAAGGAGGATAATGAAAATGTATGAGAAAACATGCAGTGGGCGTGTGTATGCAGCTTGGCTGTTTGGCCCCCAAATATGCAAAAACATATGACACAGAGGGAAGGTTAGTCCAGAAAATATGTACAAATCTTGATTTATGGATGTGAAGATTGTCTGTTTTTGTCAGTGTTTGGTTCCTCCACATTTTTTGCCATGAAAAATATGAAAAAATTTAACCTACTGTAGGAATTGCATAGGAAGGAAAGCCTTTTGAAAAAACAGTCTTTTGCTTATAACAGAAATAGCAACCAGTTACTCTTGTATAATTGTTCAAACTACCTTAAGTGGATAAATGACCAGTTAAAGAGAAGGGCATCTGCTTCTGTGAGAATGTCCTCTCAAATTAAATAAAGAACATGACTCTGATTAAGATCCTGTTTGAGAGGAACGTTTTTTTTTTTCTTTACTTTTAGCATCCAGGACATTCCAGGATATTAAAGTAGAGAGTGAGGCCTCTGTTTTCTTGTGGTGCTGACCTTTGCACAAAAGGTCATCCGGGTTTCAGCGCTGGTCATCAATGGTTGATGTCTCAGGAGCTCAACAATGCATAATGACCCATCATCGTCATAGAAGCTTGTTATAGATAAGATGTTCTCAGCTGATCCAAGATTGACGTCAAAACCTGGAAACATGAACAATGGTGTTTAATCAATGTCAGCTTCTTATGTCCAGTAATTTGATATGTGCCCTGTTTCGAAGTAATTAGAGGACTGAAAATGTTAGATTTGTATCTGTTTATTGTTTGTTTGTTTGTTCACTCTTGTGACACAGAAGATCCAACATATGAGGATACTCTTCTTAATTGTATTGGACAATGGAGAAATATTTGTGTGGACAAACAACTTAAAAATTCCACCAGTCTGTTATCTCCATCTCAATGTCTATCTCCTTTTCAAACACTAAGGAAGTGTTATTCTTTTAAAGGTCTTGCCTTCTGAGGACGTGTCTGTATACAGTAGGTCCTTGGTCCCTTTTGTGTCTTGGTTTATTAGTTTTTAAATTGGGCAGCAGCATGACTAAAACCTAAAACATTTAGTGCTGCTGTCCAGTGTCTCTTATCAAAAGTTTTCCTCTTCTTGAACAAGACAGATGGTGAAGATACACACACTGTAGCTAAACTGAAGATTTCCTGAGGCAGCTGTCAGCAAAGGCAAAGTTTTTGAACTGACATTTTTATGACACAACATAATCTCCATAACTATTTTCAGATATCAACCTCAAACCCTCACTGCCCTAAAGCATATACCTTTGAGGAAACTCTGTTCTTATCTTCATAGTCCTCCAAAACAGGATTCTTGGTTACTTTTACTTGCTTTGAATCTACAGTGGTGTCTCTTATGTGTGCCCAATTAGCGGTCAGCCACTGCAACCATAGTCATGTTAAAACAGAGTGCACCAAACATCCAGAGCGTCAAGTCTTGAGTAATTGGTAGAAAAATGCCAAATGTGTTATGTTAATGGTGTTTCTGGAAAAAAAAATTGTAGTGGTTTTACGGATTTATCCTTCCTCTCTTGTACAGATCTTTCCATGGAAAGCAAAGATTCTTGGCTTCATGTTCATCAGAGGGAGGAGACAGAAACAACATGAAACAATCTCATTTAGAGCCACCATGTTAAAATATTTATTTAACAGAGTTTTTTGTTTGTTACCAAGCTGTTGAGTGAAGAAAATCAAACAAAATGGCCTCCATTTCCCAGACAATATACCTTTTTCTGTTGATTGGGTTTTGGAAGTCTCAAGTCAATCAGTTTTAATGCATTGCTTTAAGGTTGAATAACTTATATAATCTTATTATGTTTTCAACAGTGTATTTTAAGCTAGGCGACAGTCATATAAGTTGAGGAGCCCTGTGGTTCTTGTCAAAGATCCTTGACAAAGATCATGTCTGCATATCCTGGAATACGAGCCACAACAGCATCGACCCATACAAGCGGAAGTTGGGAACGACTTGTGTAAATGTTTACATCATCAACATCATTCTCAAGGGTTTCTAAAAAATCCTCTAGGAGGTAGGAGGGATTGGATGACACGGTAATGCACAAGGATTTCTTTATAATTAGTTGGTTCGGATCAAAAATAAGATCATGGTTCTAGCTAGTACATTCTTTTTACAATGCACAGAAGTCATTTTGCTGGGTTACATGTATATTCAACACATTACGACTAAACACTCACTTCTTGGTTGGATTAAGGCAATTACTTCACATGGTTAGGTTAAAATTTAAGACTACTTGGTTAGAGTTGGAGTTGTTCCTCTGACCCTGGGAGGACAGATATTCTTCAAGGGTAATTACAGGCTTTTTGGCCTGTATCATCCAGTGCCTCATGGAGATGTATCAGGGTAGAAGAAAGTCTTACATAATGTACATGTTAGCTACACTAATGAAACAAATCATACAGGCTTGCCTTTTTTTAAAGGGAAGTGAAAGTGTTGTATGGATCAATAAAACTTCATTTCGACATAGGTTCTATGATTTTGTTGATACTAAGTGGGCTAGTGTGCGTGTATATATATATTATATTTGGATCAGATCTTCAGCTTTCCCTTTTCCTTGAAGTTTTTTTTCATTTTCTGATCTTGCACGAATATGCTACTGAAACATAGACAGGACTTGAACAATGTCAATTTTCTCCTTATTTATTTCCCCGCAAACAAATACTGAATTAATAACAGAATGTTCAGGACATTGTAAAATGGTTCCAGTATTTCCCTCGGAAACTGATGGGGAAAAGAATCAATCTGAAACCCCCATTACAATGACTAGACACAGGATTTCCACTGGTCTCCTAAAGGCGGAAAATAAATGTGGAAAACCACTTGACGCATTTCCTGGAAATCATTCATAATAATGATGCAGAAAACACAACAAAAAAGTAGAAATCACCACAGCCTCTGTTAAAGGACAATAAAACAGAAAATAGTACAACATTTCACAGAATATGGCAAGTAATTATGTTTCACAAAATGCAATAAAATATCACATAAATGTGTTTTCTGAAATATTGTTTTATTTTCGGGAAAGCTGTTGTGTTTTGTGAGACATGTTTGTTAAACGATTGTGTTTTGTGAAATATTTGATACAAATTTATTTATTTATCTTTTTTATTTGGTATTTATTAATGTCACTGTTATCCTCCTCAAAGCCACTATATTAAAGAGCAGAAAACGTGAACATTGATGCCCTTAAAACCTAAACTAATTATCTTGGCAAGATGTTTATGAACAGTACATTTACGTACTCATGATGAATGTAATGTTCATAAACAGTGATGCACTGAGTCACGAAAAATTTTGTCAGACTGTTCCTTGACATCTGTGTGAATACTGAGCAGCAACCCTGCCCTTTGACCTCTTCGGTGGGCGTCCCACATGCTGCTGTGACCCTGGTCTCTGGAGTCATGATGATGTCCAGCGGCCTGAGTTCGTAGGTCACAGTGATGACAGCGAGCACCTTGCTGCGAGCCTTCTATCTGACCACCAAAATAAACACAGGAGAGTTTGCACCAGCCCTTTGACCACGAATCCTGTTCAGCTCTGACTGAGTCTCTGAGATTAAACGTGAAGGATGCACAGGATCCTGCCTCCTCTAATCAAAATACACTTGGGGTCGAAGGTTGAGCTGGGAGATCAGAGTCAACTTTTATCCCAGTGACATTGTTCCAGAGAATGTGGCTTTACTCTGGTGGAGGGGGAGTCTGGCTGTTTTCCTTTGCTGGACTCCTGTTTGAGGAGCTTTTCAGCACCACCTGTTTGACTGCTTAGACATCAGCCAAGTGTGTCTCAACAAAAGGACTGAATGTCTATATGAGCTTGAGTGAAGTACATGAAAACCATCATCTGTTACTGTCTCTAATAACATCTAAAAAGCAAATGCTTACATTGGGTTGATTCAGTAAAGGATAAAGTAACTAAACAGTGTAAAAAACAAAACAACTGATGAGCACATGATTCCTGAACAATAAAGTAGAATAGCCTGGTAGACACACTGGAAAACTAGGGCTGTCAAGACTTTTTATTTGTACCCTATTGCCCTATAAATGGCAACTTTCTAAACTTTCTACTTGACAAAAACACAAAGAAAGCATGACAAAATTTCTCTCCTCCCTTAGCTCCATACTATTCACAAGCTGTTGCTCAAAGTAAATCTAAAAAAATGATCAGATTATTTTTTCATACAAATATTTTGCAAACACAAATCTTTAGTGTGTGAATGTAATTCAGGAAGCTGACATGAACAAGCTTCGACTGGATGTACATTTCCTGTTCATGAAATGATGTGTAATGAGTGTATAAAAGTGAGGACAAAGGATCAAAGCAAAGAAATGTAACTCTTTCGAGACAGTGCTAAATAAGTTTAGCCTCCTAGTTAGAAGAGTGTGTTGGTCTGCTTAATAAGATAACTGTTTGCATTCTTAACGTGAGGCGTGCTTCTGTCTAATACATTGTTAACTACAAGATTGAATGTCAAAACGTTATTCAGTATATATGGAGCATGGAGAGTGTCATAAAATATCATCAGTGTACATCATTATTAATGTAACCAGGGTTTTCATAAACAAGTGGTTACAAGTGGCTCTGATGTTACAAGTTTTTTGCGATCAAAACTAATTGGAAAACTTCATTAAACTACTCCACGTACACTGTGTTTATTTTTAAAAAATCAATTAATCATTTTCTTGTTTTCATTTTGTTAAGATTAATTTTTTAGCCTCATGGTGAAGTGCTGACATTTTGGTGACAAGGTGTTCAGTTTAAGGTAGGAGAATTCCAGTAGATGAATATTTGTTTGTGTAGTTGTATGTAATTTGAAAAAAAATTGGTTACGCTGGGTGTCAATGAAAGCCAATCTCAGATCTTAAAAGACAATACGGAAGAGTCACTCTTTTTAGGCAGCACTTTTCCTTTTGTGTTGTTTAAGATTTTGACTAGACTGAAAACAGTTTTTATTTTTTAACTTTCTAGTCTGTCTAGAAACCCCTTTTTTTAACATTAAGAACAGACTACAGGAAATGAAACAACAAATTGCACAATCAAAGGAGAGCCAGAGAAACCAGAACGATACCAGCATCAACCACCACTGCAGCATCTGGACATTTACAAAGAGGATGGCAGGGAGGAAGACAACAAATTACTGGACATTTGTGTAATTTATTCAGAAAACAGTGCCTTCTAGATTGCAGCCTGCAACCTATTAGCACAGCATCTCTCAGAAGTGGTTGGATTGAGTGAGGAGCCAGAGAGGCATTTCTGAAGTCTGTTCATACTAGTGCACATTAGGATCACATGTATGCTTGGCTTGTTTTCAGCTTGCTGTAAAGTAAAAGTTAATCAATTTTTAATTGCTCAATTGCAGTATAACTAACCCTGTATTGAGAGTTTCTCCAGGGCTCCACAAAAGTAATTTTCAGTATCAGTTGGTCTTTAAGTTATTGCGTGAATAATAAAAGTGAATGACAGCCCCTTATTTTCACTGTTGAAAGATGGCAACCATCTTGGATAAATGAAAATAAAGTAAACACACTCACAGTGGATAAGCTGTCCTGGCTGTACATTTTGAAACAGTGCTATCACATTATTTGCTGTCATCAGTGCAATCACCACATTCAACTGTCATTATCCTCTCTGGAGCTGTGCAGACATATTTGTGGCCGTGGTTTTAAAGCCAAAGGAAGACCTCCCTTTGAGCCTTCTGCCCAACACAGCCAATTCATATTCTCTTTGGATATAAATTATAGGTAGGGTACAAACTAAGTGGTTACCAAAAATGTTAAGCATCAGCCATTTAAATACCAGTGGGTGAGTGCTAAATAGTTTGATTTATGACAGCAGTGTTTTTTTTTGTTTGTTGTTTTTTTGTTTTGTTTTTTTGCCTCATACATTCTTAATAAGTTAACTCACTTCCTCTTATTGTAAAGATAGCTCAGGTAGAGGATCAAGCCTAGCTCTTTAACTCAAATTAATGCCTGACATAAAGATTGGTAAGTATTTTATCACATTTGACTCATTGCTCTTTAAAATAAAAAAGATGACTAATACAGTAGTTAAATGCTTACCATCATTATGTTCTTATTTTCTTAGGCTACAATTTCACCAGTCAGCCCTTCCAGTGGTAGCCCTTTTACAGCTCTGTACACAGCCCGATAGCCTGAAACTCTTTTGAATTAAAGGACATAAGGTCACTGTTATGCCTGAAGAGTATTTATTTTTAACCTCAGCAACATGCTGTTTTTCCTCCAACTGGCTTTTCATACATTGCTGCAAAAGAAAACAGCAGAAGTAAGGGATGCTACAGAGGAGAGCAAAGCATTCAGGCCAAAAAGAAAATCAAGACTGCTGAATGAAACCTCTCAGTTGGATCAATAATGTCTTCCAGAGGCTATCTTGTTGCAAGAATCTGTTAACTCTACCTTTAACCCTTCTCCCAAGAAATACACGAACACACACGTCTCCCTGTACTACAACCTTTGTGTGCCAGCTGGGTGTGCTCTGAATTTGATGAAGCGGGATAATTCCCTCAACCGATCATATCAGTAAGGGAGGATTCCCAAGATCAACACCAGATTCTGGAGGTAGTCACATATGGGACACATTTTTCCAGATCCTAATAAACTTTCATCTGTAGATTATGTGTAAGTTGTGGGGCCGGATGGGCTGGGCACCATCTCCAGGCCTCCTCCAAGATCTGCAGAGCCCCAAAGTCAAGGTGTTTTTAAAGAAGACAGATGGAAAATTAAAGCCCTGAAGTCAATGCAGTCTGCCCTGACACACACATTCAATACACATCAATGCTCGTGCATAGATGTAGCCTATACTGTACACACAAACACATGCCATGACACACAGGACAGATGCAAAGAGAATAGGGAAAGGCAACATTTTCAAAAACTATTTCAGAAAAGAAAAGGATTTATTATGACAAACATGGTCTCCACATTTAAGATTACGTCACAATCTGCATTTTATTTGGTACAAAGCACCAAAGAGGTTAAACTTCTTAAACAACGTTTACTGTGATCTCTCACATTGATATATTGATGCTCACAAAGCAGGAGTATACTGCAAATGTTCAGTTAGTTCCTAGTTTGTGAAGAGTGTGGGTCAAGTTTGTTTGCTTTTTGCTGTTTGGGTAGTTTTTTTTATTAGAACAAGCCACACGTACGACTGCTGAAAAGGCTAATGAAAAACCCCAGTTTGATTCTGAAGCGTTTCAGCAGCACCTGCACCCATATGAATTCATATGGCCTGTGTGTGTGTGTGGAAGGCAGAGATGTTCACAAGTCACATTTTGCAAGTCCAAGTCAAGTCTAAAGTCTTTGATCTCAAGCCCAAGTCAAGTCCCAAGTCTGGAGGCTCAAGTCAAGTTGCAAATCACTTTTAGTTATAATGAGTAATCAGCCATGCTACGCCTGCTTAGAACACTGCATTGTTATGTCTCAAGAATTCAAAATCCATATTCACCCTTTATCTACCAGCATTTTGTAACAGCTCTGATAATTTTTTATTGTTTGCGCTTACATGTATGGGCATTTGTGTTTCTATGACATTAGTGTTATGTCTGGGGAAATTAATCCCATTCAGCAGACAGGAAATCTGACAGAGGAGATCACGAAGAAAACAAAAAAACTAAAGATTGTTCACAAGTCTCAAATTGCAAGTGAATCAAGTTTAAAGTCTTTTGAATGTGGGTCCAAGTCAAATTTGTATCACTGTGTATGCAACTTTAGTGCAAGTCCAAGTCCCAGACTCAAGTCCCCATCTCTGATAGGAGGTTGCAAGAAGTGCTGAAAATGCCCAGTTATTTGTCCCTTTGAAACTTTTGATGCCTTTCAAAAAACAAAAAACTGTGTAATCTTTCATTCATTTAGCTATATACAGTAACAGAAACGCTGAATAAGGGTATTCTTTTGCAATGTATTTATTGAACCATGAAAGCACATTTGGGAATCAGATTCTGTGCTTATGAACCAGAATCACGGGTTTCACGGTAAGCCTACCTGTTATCTTTGAACCTGACATAAGGTGCCAGATGTTTAAAGGAGGAAGTCCAGCAGATGTTTCACTGGTATTGTTTGCAGATCTAAACAGTGCACACCAAACACATTTACAAACCCAAATAACAGATGCTTGTTCTGTTTTTACCTCCTCAGGCCTTTTTTATTTAATTCAGCATAAATGCAGCCCTTTTTTACATTTTTTCCTTCATTTAATTTGATCAGAAAATCTGCTGACGCAGGTCAGTCCGTTACTCATGTGAAACCAATTTAAAGCAGCACATAAAAGTCTGCTGCAGCGCCTCAAACAGGCAGATCATCAGTTCATCATCACACAGGAGACCCTTGAATTAGCCTTAGACGTGGGAACCTACTGGTTTGTTTTTACCACCGTTGACTGCAGAGACACTTAGTAAAACTGATAAATGACATACACAACATGACTTTCACATAAACAAAGCAACAGCATTGTCAGAATCTTATGTAGGATGGATAAAAGGTTATTTTGAGAAGATGTTGCCAGATAGGACTGAATCCTACACATTAGCAGTGTAACTCGCATCAGTATGTGGATTACAAAATTGAAAAATACTTGATTACAAACTGATTTTACCCAAGCATGTGTTGTATTCTGCAACAGCACTTGTAATGTTTTAAACAGGAAACATTTGGAGGCTGGAGGGGTGGAGTCTTTTTTTACGAACATTAGTCAGTGTGAGTCCGTTGTAGTCAGCACTGAGTCCAATTGATGAAAGGAAGGAGAAAAAAAATTATATTCTAAATACTAAAAAAAAAACTAAATGATAAAATGGATGGATGGATGGACAGATGGATATTTCTAAACAAAGCAACACTAAATGAGGAGGTGATGTAGAAAAACAAAAAAAGTACTGCATTAAAATGTTGTGTTAGTACAGAAGATGATGTGCTTCTTCTTCATTGACTGTAGCATGTAATGAAGTCATGCACATACAATGTTAATCTATCAGAGCAGCTGCAGGGTCACCAAAATGATGAATCCTTCAGGTGGTGGCGATAACGCCATGGAAGAGTATAATTTTAATTCATGTAGAAAATGGTGTTAAGCTCTATTGTCACTTTCCAGATAATATCAGGCTGCTCACATTATGGTATATTACACAATGCATTTTCTTACAACTAACAAAGTATTTTTATACTAACCCTAGTATGGTACAGACTGAGAGCAAAAGTAAAAACAATGTTTTAAACCTTACTAAACACTGACTAAAATGAAAAGTGACTAAGGTTGTTTCTTTTAAAAACAGGAGTCATTGGGGTATTTGGGTTGAAAGTTGTCAGATAATTTCACAACATCCCATCCTTCTTCTACATTTTTAATTGATTTGTCCTTTTATGCTTCCTAAGTTGAGGGGGTGAATCTGGCTGTTCAGCATAAGTAGTTATTTGTCCACCATGACAAATCTTGTAATTTTCTTTTTATTGGTGCCATTTCTGTAGTGACAACATGTGATTTTTAACATATTACACACCATCCCTGCATAACTCTTTGTTACAGAGCTTTCGTCCGGTCAAATTTACTCAAAAAAAGCAAGCAAATTGATGTATATGCTTAGTGTGCTTTCTAAAACGCATCAATATGTGATTCAGATTATCTTATTTGTAACACTAATCAAGCTATTGGCTTAGCAGACTAACAGAACTATCTTTATGGGTAAAACACAAATAAGCTAGAAACTAGAACACAATACATTCACTTTAAAGAATAAGATGGAAGTCTCTGTAACAAAAAATCAATTAAAATAGAGAAAAACACATTTTCAAAAAAACAGCAGCTATGTTAAGTTGTACTCAGAGAGTTCAACATGCCACAGAAAGTAATGAGACCAAGCTTTCATACTGCAATTATTTGCATGTCACAAAAATTAACCAGAGCAGAGCTTGGTCCATTTTTACTGCAAAAAAAGACTAATTACAGATGTTTTGCCAGTGAGCTCTGCAGCTCATCATTATACCAGGTACTGACTCAAAATATTTTTCAGCTTTGATTTGGTCACATATATGTTTTTTAAAAGTCAACTGCAACGTGTTAAAAATGGCCCAGATTGAGCTGCTTCATTTTCAGAAATGCTCAGTAAACCTCTGTTCTGCTCACACACAGTGTTATGATCCCCAGTACATTGACAGAGTCTGTGTTTTCATTCTCTGAGGTGCGTAAACAGGCCTTGTTGAAGATGGAATGTCTCTTTTATGTGAAATTAAATAAGATCAGCTTGTGGGCCTCTCTCCTTCCTGTTCCGCTTTCCGTTTTATGTTCGTTTCCATTCCCAAACAAAGCCGCTTCTCCACGGTGTATTAATGCCCATCAAAGGCCTCAATCAAGTTGCCTTGCCACAGGCTAAAGTCAAACCGGAGAGGCTAAAGTTTAATGCTGTCAGCACAGCAAGGATGTGGGCTCATGTCTCTTCCATGCTCTTGTGTTTTTTCTAAACCCCCACATTCACAAATATCTCGTAAGTCTGGTTGGTAGAACAAGACACTTGAAAACAGCACACACTAGAGGGCCATTGCTGGGTCAGTGACTATGACAACAGTCTTGCTCATTGTGCTTTTATGGATTTCACAGAAAGGGTGGAAAATGCATCAAATAAAACATAATTACACAGGCCTTCCTAAAAAATTAGTCATGGCTGTGAATCAGTAAAGTCATAGTTAGATGTATCCGGAGATGAGAAATGTTTAAGAAGAAGCTGCCAACTGTCTGCTGACATTTTCTCTTCCTGAGGAGAATATTGTGCTTTGTATGAGACTTAATCAAACTTCCTTTAATTTGTTAGCCTTATCTATTGTGTTTTCTAAGCAGAGTTTTGGAGTATGGAATAAACGGCATCTATTGATTTTCCAGTAAACTACAACCAGTTAGTTAGAACTGAAGAAGCCTCTCAGCTGAGAATTCAAACATCTTCAGAAATCATACAACACACATAAGAAGGGTTAATTAAAGAATAAGTTAGTCCTCGTTTCCATTATTTGTCTTTCTTTATCCTTGTTTTTAAAAACCAGCAGATGAAAAGGACAACTTCACTTAAATCTTTATCACTTCAGTCACAGAGTTTAGATTAATAACCAGTGGTGACTTCTTTCTAAAGGATTTTGTCTAAATATTGAACGTTTTCAAAAACATGCACATTGTGTGTTTCTTGTGGTAAAATATGATGTCAGGGCTTTATTTTACTCTGTTATAGCCTGCACGAATGCTCTGATAGTGTGAGAGTGAATGTGTGTTTTAATGCTCCATTATTCCCTGCAGGTGGGCCTACTGTCAGGAGGGAAGCTTTCTCTCACTGTGCCAGAAAACTGACACATAAATAATCTTTTTTGTACAGAGGACCACAAGTTCCTCACACTCCCACTCTGACCATATCAGGCTGTAAAAAAAAAAAATCTTAAAAAAGACAGTGTGCATGGTTCTCATAATAAAGCTTGCGATACTGAGGACTCTTTTTCCTATCAAATAAAATATCAAACTATGTTTGTGCCTAAATCATGAACAAAACTCAAAACATGCCAGGAGAAATGTAAAGCACACAATTCTTTTGTCTTTATTTGCAGACATCCTGGAGCTATAATACAGATAAACAAATACAAGACAGCTTCTTAATCAGTTTTTTCCATAAGCAAATGACAAACATCCTGAAAAATTTAGAACCACATAAAAATGAAACGCTTCAATCTTGAAGTTTTTGCTTTTCCTTTTTCAATATATATATTTTTTTCCCTGCTACAAACAGTAATATCGGCTTTCTTCTAAGAATAGCACAGACAGAAAGTACACTGTTCCAGCAGGTTGAAATTTTGGCTAAGTGATCATTAAGTTTGGTTCACTGCCATAAATCATGCTGCTGACATATGGGGAGAGAGAGTTCAAAGTAATTAGATATTTGTTTGAGTGTGAGAGTTGAAACATAAACTGCTGTAAAGTAATTTTACTCCCCTCCCCCTTCTTGAGGGACAGTCAGTTACAGCATGAGCCAGGTTATCAGAGCATGAACTTCACAAGTATGGACACATCTCAGTCTCATGGACTTCATTTAAAATCCAATCAACTAACTGCTGCAGATTTTTACTCCTCTTTCACTCACTTGCTTTCTTTTTTTCCTTCCACACATGGGCTTATATGTGTGCATGTGTCCGCCATGTGTGAATACATTTGTGTCTGTAGTGCAGTACGTGCCAGCATAGATTCTCACTGTGATGCTGTCATTTTTTTCCTGCTGCTCATATGCTCTCTTGAGTGTATTCAGTTCTTTCTTAGTTTCCACTAAAAGATTCAGTGACACTTCAGCTGCTGGACGTGTTTGTTCTTCTATCAGGGATGAACAATCAGAAGAACAAACACGTCCAGCAGCTGAGGTGTCACACTTTGTCTCTGATTTTGTCAATTTGAAAATAATAGTAATAATAGAAAAAACAAGAACAATTTGTTTTTTCTGAGCACACATTCAGAAAACTGTAAAGTTGCTTATTCACAACTAATATAATGCACTTTAAATCTGAGCATTAATTTTAGTTTTACAATATTTTAAATTGGATATTTGGGACATTGAAGTAAAATTATACATATTACATAATATTATATATATTAGTACAGGACTAATAACTGTGATATCAGGAACAGATTTGCCAACAATGGAAAGCATAGTTTTAGAGATGAAGCTGACAAGAAGTTGAGAGGCAAACAAAGTGAATGAGTTTTCTTCTGTATATGATTAATCCTCTCTGCCAGTCTTGATACACAGCAGTGGCAGTGTTTGAAATTAAATCATATCAAATGACTTTAAAAAAAAAAAAAAAAAAAAAGGGCCAATCATCATTTTCAGCTTTTGTTGAGGTATCAAAAAGAGCTGAGATTTTCGTCCATTTACAATAGTAAAACCTGAAATAGCCAATATTATTCCACAAGAAAGCAAACATAATTTCTAGTAGTGTAGGAAGCACGCAGGTTTTCTATTAAAACAATGACATTGTTTATATCATCCAATTTCATCAAATACGCAATGATCTGTCATATTTTTTTTTTTACTTCTACACAATCCTGCCACGTTTGTGCTTTGAGCAACCATCGGGTGAAAGGAAGCAGCATTTCCAAATGATTAATAATGATCTTAAGATGACAGGCGGCCGTTTGTCCAGGCTGTAAAATCCTATTTACAATCTGATATCTCATAGATTATCTGCACATTTGGAAACTGGACGCCTTATTCAGCCGGAACCAGTCGTGTGTATTTTTCTGACGAATCAAATGAAAAAGTATGACAAAGTGGAGAAAAAGACAAGTGGGCAAATTATAACAAATAATCTGGGTTTATTTAGATTAGTTTTTTTTTCTTTTGTTTGTTTTTTTGTCTGATATCTTTCATTGAAAAAATATATATGGTTGGACAAGTTTTATGTTTTAAAATCGTATATTTTCAAGTCAAAATGTTTTATGGCTGAAATGAGTAATTAAGATCAAGTGACCCCAGAAATAGTTTTTGATTTATAATTAATGCATGAAAAGACTTTTAGACTTCAAACATACAGTTTTATTCCGAAGCCACAGTTTCATGCAAACGCAATCGGCTGAATATGGATAATTTGCCCTTGATGAACCATTGCGAATGAAGCGTAAAATTGTGCCCTCTCCGCCCCAGTGCCGTCACTCACAGGTTTTATTCATATCCAAATTGCATTAATGTCATGTGTTGAGCCCCCTTCCCGCCCCTGTTTCCATTTTTTCTTCCTTCTTTTTAGTAAATAAGCAACCTAACTTGTTCATGTCATCAGCATAATCACTTGGGAGAGGTCCTGAAACTAGTAGATCTGGGTCCCATCCTCTTGAGGAAAGACGGGTTTGTGTGACTCTCCTCAAACTTGAGGGGGAGTTTCGAGTGTTTGGTCAACGGCAGTGGTTCCTGGAAGAGATCTGAATCGTTTTATAACCAAACCCAGCTGCAGTCTGGTGTGGGCTCCAGTCTCTGCGTGCATGTGTGCATGCGTGTGTATTTTCATCTGAACGAGGTAGAAGGAGAGGAAGGGGTTTCTGCGCTTCCTTTTCCAAAAGAGAGACAGGGAGGGAGGGAGAAAAAAAAAGTTTGGTCTTGTTCGCCCGTTGACTCTTTTTTAGGCATGAACGCCGAGACCTGCGTTTCATACAGCGATATGACATCCATGGATTCATATTATAGCCCCTCTGCTGCGCAAGGTAGGGATCACCAGACGGACCACTTTAGGACATTCCCAGCTACTGACACCAAATACAGCCCCACTGCCTTCCTGTCCAACAAAGGTCAGGCTTACGGAGAAAAGTCCCGGAGCCCCTTCCAGCAGGAGTGCCAGTCATTGGATGCCGCCGCAGCTGGGCAAGGCTCTTTTAGCAAATACCACCTCTTCATGCAGAGGTCCTCTTGCAAAACACCCCCCGAGGAGGACAAACTGCACCAGGAGAGAGGACACAACGGATCCCACATACCGTGCTATGGTGAGTGGAGGAAATCTAAGATAATGTGTTTTCATCATAAATTTGAGGAATACACTCCAGTTAGTGTAAGGCTGTCTCTTTTTTTTTCTTTTCTTTTTTTGCTGAGTCCGTGTGTTTTGATCCTGCCAGTCATTAATCTTTGCTCTATTTGTTCTAAATCCGCCAGCAGGAATAGTTTGGAAGATTTGATTGCAGATGGCACAGACACAAAAAATCTTACCTGTTCTGGGGGTAATTTATTCACTGCATCAGGCCGTTAAAACCACTTTAAAATCAGTTTTAAAGATGAAATTCCTTTGCTTTGTGCCCACTGACGAGCATCCCTGAAGAACCCCTTTGCGCATCAGCAAACTTTTTCTCCGCGCAGCAGCAGGACGTCCCAACTCGGAAAGACGCGGCCATGTGGCTGTGTGCGTAGTGCGGTTAAGAAGATGAATAATCTTCCTGACTATCAAATTGTCTCTTTGGGCATCAGAATTAAATTAGGGCACATTTAATGCGATAATCTACATTACAATCCTTAATATCGGAGTTGAGTCGGACAATTGAATTAACAGGTTTTCAGATGGCACAAATAGTGAGCTCCAAACTGATAATATTTTCATTTCAGTGCGCTGCCTGATTGGATCCAATTAGATTTAATTGCGCCAAGGGACAGCTGTAATTGGTGAATGATGAGGGTGTGAATAAAACTTTGACCCTAGTTAGGCTGGCTCCCACTTTCAAACAACATTAAGTTGTTTTTGTCGACACATGAAAACAACTTTCTGCATATTGACATATAATGAAATTAATAGAGAATTGCTATCCTAAGAATGGAGTGAGAATGTTTTTGGCAAACGCAAACGAACTGTATTAAGCACGACTTGACCTACCCTTCTAAAAGCCTAGACGTAATAAACTTTTGGCCAACAACTTAATAAGAATAGAGCGATAAAAATCTGGGGAAAAAAGAAAGAAAAATAGTGTTTTTCTTTTTAAAAAAAAAAACAAAATAAATTATGTTCCGTTTGTATTAATTAAAAAGAGTATTTTCAATCAGCTGCAAAATCTTGTTTAAAGAAACCCAGGTTTTGTGCGCAGCTGGTATTATTAAAAACATAAGTAAAATTTTCTAAATGTATTCCTTTTAAAAATACCGTTTTACATTAAATAAGAAAACAATTAATGAACCATGCGCATCCAACACAAAATGTCAAAATAAGCAGCCTGAAATAGACATTCAAAATACATTTAATATCGATCCTTCAATGTGATGTTGCTTTAAAAGAAATCTTCACTCCTTTTTCTGTAAGTTGCGCACGATAGTTGTCCATCAGTTACAATGAATATGAAGAATAGTTTAATGATGTTTTGACAGTTCGGCCTCGGAAACCCCTTTATGGCTCCATAATGTCAAGAGCAGAGATCAATCTCTTCAAAAGCTCATATGGGCCTTTTAAAATGGCTGTTAAGTTTTTATTACCTATTAACCCTGACATAGATCCGGTAAATCGAGATGAAATAAAAATTTATATTGTGCTGTAAACAAGCCGCAGTTATTACACTGACCTGAAAACCCTTTAATCACACTGTGATGAAGGAAAATAGAATTGAGAATTCTAAGGGAAAAAGTGCGCCGTTCACTATTATTTATGTATTTGATGGTTTAATCATTGGCTAGTCTCGAGAAGAAAACGCTGATATCGTTGATTGTATCTGAAGTGAATAAAATATTAGGTTAGAGGCTTCAAAAAACACAAAAGTCAGTTTTTCTTTTCATAAAAAAATCATAACTAAACAGTGAGAAATGTTTATTTATTTGTTTATTTTTTAAGTGAGATGTGTAAATATAGGTCATTGGACATCCTTGATTTACAACAAAGCAGATTAATGAGCGGATTCACTGTAAAGAAGGCAGGAAAAAAACTTCTCGGCGCAGACACGACCAGCGATACCATTAATACGACTCAGATGCCAAACTTTTCTGTTTGCTTTTATTTCCCTCCTCACACTGACTTGACCCTCACAGACAAAACCTCCCCATCTTTGCAAGAGAATACTTCCTGCTTTAAATGAGATTATAATCATGATCAAGTCGCATATGCGCAAATGAAATGAAATTCGCACAAGTTCAGTCTCATTGTTGGCATGGAGGCTGCTTTTCTCATGATTATCACTGATTGAAGGGTTTTCACTGACTTCTACACCTTTGACTGACTGGACATAAATTGAAGGCAGCATTAAAATATACTGAACTTGCTTGCAGGAAAAAAAAAGAAAAACGATTCCGGCTGTTTTTCATTGGAAAATGCCCAAGTCTTTTACTTCAACAATCATTTTCTGTTATCAAAAACTGTATTTTGTATACTCATGAGGTAGTTTCAAACGGTCAGAGATTTGCTGTGTTGCTATAATTTGCGGTCTGATCCTTTCAGTCCAAGGTGACAGGCTGGTCTGAGAGCTGTCTGCCAGAACCAAGACAGTTTTGTTTGATAGAGAGCAGAACGGCTTCTAATAAACATTTACATTTTATAGTCAGCACAAACATGTTGTTTACACTTTTTCCTTTAAGTGTCAATCATTATGCGGTAAATGAACAGGGCAGCTCTTGTAGAGTGGACAGACTGACAGAAACTGGAAGAAAATATTTGAGGGAAAGGGCAGACAGAGCAGTGTGGTTAATAAAGATTGTAAGGAGCCTTAAATATGTCAAAGGCATCAAGACCAGATGACAAATAAAAGAAAGAGTTATTAGAGCTTGAGGTCTTTCCTTTAGTTAGAATAGCATAAAATTGTTCAAATATTAAAATTCCTAAACTGAGACCAAAGACAAATTTCTGAAAATGAACCTAATTATCAAAAGGAATTGTCAAAATAGTAAGTCACAATGCCAGAGATAATGGTGGTAAATTGAAAGTTGTTTAAGGTTTAAATGACGAAAGTTATCTTCAGTGAAAAAGGAATGAATGTTGCATATAATGGAAGGTAAGGTAAAGGATCTGGAAACTTATCGAAAAAGTTTAGAGAAACTTCATAATTGAAAAAACTAGTCCCCTGGGACAGCTCCATCAGTCACTTCGTGTCTTGAAGCAGCCACCTACGTGTCTTTGTGATCCTCCAGAGACTTCCTCTTTGATGTATCCGTGTCTTCTCTCAGTGTCTGAAGGTGCTGACCTTTAGCTCGGCTTTCCTGCTCATCTGTTTGGAAAAGAGGGAGAGTCCTCCTGTGTGCATACAGCAGAGAAAATCCATTTGAAACCCCCATTTGAAGCTCTTTGGTGTCAAAGGAGCACTTTTTGCAACATTTGGAGTTGGACTCCAGTTTAACTGTACCGTTTAGACTAAGTGCTGCATTCATGTTGAATTATTAGCCTTATTATAACAGAATTGTGCCTCCTATTACTTGACATATTTACCCTGTGACACAGGGTTGGTGCAATTTGAAGACAAAATGCTGCTGTTTCTTCCAGTTGAAAGAGCATTTTTTAAAATGATTTATTTATTTATTTATTTTTCAGTGCCCTGCAGTCATTCATATTTCACCCTTCAGTACAGAACCAATGTTCAGGTGTGATTTCACTGTGTTCGTCACTCTTTGGCCTTTTTTGTTCCTTCACCGCTCTTGACCTAGCACAGCCATTTTAGTCTCTGATAATGGCCGTCTGTGGAGATTGGTTGGAGCAGGGCGTAATGGGAACCAGCCATGCAGCCCAGACAACTGAGGCGCACTTCAGCAAGCCAATGACATGAGTGGAGGTGACAAGGACTCAGGATCATTTTACCATTTAGCTTAAAGTTTGGCAGGGTAATTTACATTAGGCTCAGTTTGCATGGCTGAGTGAGAGCAGTCGGGCAAAAGAAGGCTCATGAAGTCCAGGACTTCCTTTGGTTTCTTTGTCATTGCATTGTGTGAACTGGACACTTATGTAGTACCATGACTGTGTCAAGACTACAGTCCAGTTCAGAGGTTTGTTTTTCATCATGTGAAATGAAGAGTAAAGTGACTTTTTTCACTACTTAATTTAACTTTTATAATTACTTAAATTTCTAAGGTATTAAAAGATGGTTTTTGAAAGTGTAATCTTTTTGTCTATAGTGGTTTCACAGTTTCCTATTACGTAATTTTACTTTTCTTTTTTGGAGGAAAAATATTCAGGGCAGCCTGGTGTCATAAAAAGCAATGTCATGTTGTGTGATAGAAAAGTGCATTATTTGTAGTTTTGCATAGTATTTCATGACACCCGGCTCTTAACCTTTACCCAAACTGTAACCATTAGGTGTACAAGAGCCAGGGTACACCCAGGACAGGTTGTCACTGTGTGTTATTCTTACGACATAAAATAGCATAGCAAAAGCTTTATGCATAGAAATGACATTAGTAAAGAGCCCAATTGGCATGCTTTTCATAAGCATTGCCATGTTAGAAAGTTGTGTACTTTTTAAGCTTTGATAGTTCTGTATAGCTTTTTAACTTTTCTCAGTTTCTACCTTTTTATTTTATCTGTTTCATGTATTAAACATTTGTCAAATATGCAGTTAAAAGGTACCATACAAAAACCCTATTGTACTGTATTGCAAACACTTGGTGTTTCCCAGTATTTTAATCTACTGTGTTTCCATTGGTTGGCCTGAAGCCAATGATCATTTAAGAAGAAAGTGTTTATGAATAGCCAGATATACCTGTGCTGTTTGATATTTAGTATTCATTTTTTCTAAACTTGGTAGATAATAAATTAGAATTTCAGGTCACGTTGCAGAAACTGATGGTGGAAACTGGTTGCAGTTTTCAGTCCCTGAATACTTTTGGTAAGAGGTGTTAATGTACGTTCTCTTGTGAGGTTTTTTTCAACCAACACATTTTTCATTTTACATGCATCCACACTCAGATATAAACAAATGAGCCTTTGTCACATGGGCGATATGTTGTGTTTTAATTATAGGCTATAACAAAAATGTGAGATGGTGGAAATTGTGTTTTTCTCTGAAGACTGGGAGAATTTTTTGGAAGAGAGCTGGTGGGAGGAGGGAAGTCACTGCGAGGGAGAATGTGAGACAAGAAGTGAGAGTTGTTTGTTTTATTTACTTTATGTTTCTATGTTTTTTTCACAGTGTAAATTTTGAATCATCAGTACAGTTAGATTTTCTGGTGACTTTGAGGGATAAAAAACCTAAATGTACTGAGGTCTTCTGCAGGTTGTCCATGTGCAGTATACATGTGTATTGTCTTAAAATGTAACTGTAAGTAAATACATCTGACATTACAAAAAGCAAATATAACACAAACTCATTCATGTTCATGTTACATGTGATCCCTAAACAAGGTCAAGTTTCAAGATCACCGAACCAAGAAAAACTCACAGTTTTAAGAAGTGGTGGAAAATGTGCTGAGATAGATAGATAGATAGATAGATAGATAGATAGATAGATAGATAGATAGATAGATAGATAGATAGATAGATAGA
>JBBBVU010000001.1:16265676-16290092 GCA_037177055.1 Atherinosoma microstoma | reverse complement strand
CCATCCATCCATCCATCCATCCATCCATCCATCCATCCATCCATCCATCCATCCATCCATCCATCCATCCATTTCTTGCCACTTTTCTGGGATGGGGTCGCAGTGGCAGCTATCTGAGCAGGAAAGACCAGACTCTCCTCTTCCTGGCCACATTTGCCAGCTCGTCCTGGGGAATCCTGAGGTGTGCAAGGCCAGCCGAGAGATGTAGTCCTTCTAATGAGTTCTTGTCCTTACCCGGGGTCTCCGGCATCCTAACATCCTAACCAGAGGCATTCTAACCAGAGGCATCCTAACCAGAGGCATCCTAACCAGATGCCCTCAGCTGGGCCTAGAAATTCTCTCTATAAAAATTATGAACAGAATCAGTGACAAATGGCAGGCTTGACGGAGTCCAACCCTCACTGGAAACAAATCCAACTTACTGCCGGTAACATGGACCAAGCTCTGGAACAGGTCATACAGGGACCAGACAGCTTGTTTATGGGGTCTGGTACTCCATACTCCTGGAGCACCCCCACAGGAGTCCCCAGGGGACATGGTTGAACGCCTTTTCCAAGTCCACAAAGCACATGTAGACTGGTTGAGGGTGTAGAGCAGGTCCACTGTTTCACGACTGGGACAAAAACCACACTACTGCTCCTCCTCAATGCGACTATCCGATGGACCCTCCTCTCAAGGACGTCTGAATAGACTTTACCAGGGAGGCTGAGGAGTGGGATCCCCCTGTAGTTGGGGCACACTCTCCAGTCCCCCTTCTTGAAGTGGGGGATCACCACCCCAGTCTGCCAGTCCAGAGGCACTGTCGTCAATGTCCACGGGATGCTGCAGAGACATGTCAACCAAGACAGCCCCACAGCATTCAGAGCCTTAAGGAACTCCGGGTAGATCTCGCCCACCCCTGCCACCAAGAAGCTTTTTAACCACCTCAGTGACCTCAGCCCTGGAGATACGCGAGCCTTACAGTTTAGATTAGGTTGAAGAAAGGGACAGCACAAACCTTGTGAAGCTTAAGGTTAAGGTGAACTCCTCAAAATAATCTATTTCCATAATATGTGTCAAACTGCTTTAAATTTGTTGTGGAAACGAGAGGAAAGTATTTCATTTCATAGCAATTGTAGAGTAACAGTCGAACAAATATAACTTGCACAAAATTCAACAGATAATGGTAGAAATTAACTATTTACAGTAGATAACTGTAATTTCTCAGGAGTTTGACATACAGCTTCCTCTACATGCTGACTTACTGGAACCATGGGGGAAGTTGAATTGATGACAGTCCATGTTTGATTACACATTAGTTGCCTAAATGTACATTTTTGGGATTATAATGATGTTAGTTAGTTGAATTAGTCAGATTACTCATAACTGAAAAGTGGCAACACAATGAAACAAAAATGTCGTTGTAGTTTTCTACATTTTTATTTGTGGGAATATATGAAGTGAAAATGCAAAAAAAAAAAAAAAAGCACATTTTACATTAATGATAAGAAAGTGGTAGATACTGGATGAGCTGAGGTAAGCTTTCATTTATGCCGCCATCATTATATATGCTGTTATTCTACTTTGAGGACATGAGATTAGGTTTAGGTGAAAGAGGGGGAGACAGCAGCAAAGTGGACTTAAACATGACCCAAGACTTTTCTCAGGTGACACTTAACAGTGAATGAATTTCTCTGATCAATTAAATGATGGTAATTGCATCACATCCACATCTGTGACTGTTCAACAACGCTGGTTTCCTAACAATGTTTCAGATCCAGAACCCCTCTTGGATCGGAGGCAGCAGTGCAGCATCCCCCGTCCCGGGCTGTGTTGTGCCCTGCGACACCGTAACTCCCTGTATGACACCTCACCCTCACTCTGCAAGTGGGATGTCTGATTTCCTGGGTGTGCCAAGCACTGGAGGGCACGTGGGACAGCCTCACATGGGCAGCCTTTTTGGAGGATCTCCTGGCATGGCTGCAGGCATCAACACTTACGATCTCAACATGGACCCTGACCGCAAGTCCTCCAGTATCGCTGCTCTGCGCATGAAAGCCAAAGAGCACAGCGCAGCCATATCTTGGGCAACATGATGTGTTGATACATGCTGTATGGGGAACCTTGTTTACCCCCAAGATGTCTACACAAACCCAACATGGAATGAGGGGGCACTAAAATCTAAACTCTTCAGGCAACAGTGACTACCTTCAAAAGTGCTGCAATAGAATGATTATATATGAGAAAGAAAAGAGATTTGGCAAAATAAGTGATGCCATTTTTCAGTGCCTCTGCTGGGAGAAAGCAATCAGTGCGTTAACCTGGTGGGATGTGATGCTGTACTGTATAGCAGGAGTTGCAGTGTAGCGCTGAAGGTAGGCTAAAGAAAGAAAAAATAAGTATTTCAAACAAATCCATGCACTTATTTGTTCAACTACAGCAACTTATGTTTGTACAGTGCTTTCAGTGTCTGCAGTTTTTAGTTTGGTGCTGTTTTATTCTTACTTTGTTATTTAAATTTTAAACTATTCTCCATTTTCTCTCCGAATCTTTTCGTCAGTGGTTTTGACTTTACAAATAGCTCAGCAAAACATCCTAAAAGTACTGAAAGTTTTGATTTAATTGTTTTATGCTGCATATATGTTATTCTGGAGCAATGTTTATCATGAATAGCTGAAGTTATGCTGGTGCCAAGAAAAAGATTCAGAAAACTATCCAGCATATCCATCACACTAAGGAACTTCTCACTTTCAACACAAATGTTAAAATAACTAACTCTGGGTGTGAGTTTCAGCAAATCAAAACTGCTCTTACACATTTAAAAGTCAAGTAGATGAAATGTGGTTTTCTTAAGTGTGGTTAGGGTGAGAGATCCACCTGCTGCACTGGTTCAGCCTGCTGATGCCCAGAGAGAGGAAGATATGGTGGTGGAAGGGGGAGAGGTGCACAGCAGGCCTGCTGCTCTCTGAGCTGGAGAGCCTGGGAGCGCCAGCTTTCAAACAGACACAGCTCTGTTTTTAAGAAGACATTCTCCAAGTGGACACAACTGTGGCCCTTTGCATTTTTAGTCTCACAGGCTTAAGAGAAAAAAAGTGCCTACTAGTTGGTTGGACTGCCAGAAATAACACAGAAACCAGCAGAAGCCTTCTTTGAAAAAGAGGATCTGGGGGGGGGTTACATGCAGTGCGTTGACACTTTTAAGCATTGAAATGATGTCAGTGTTCACCAGCCTTTTCTGGACTGAACGTGGCAGCATTTGGCTGTCAAAGCAGTCTATACATCAAGCAACAGCAGCATATATGCCTGTCTTTTTGTTTCTTCTTCATTAAGGTAACAATTGGCCTGATTACTACAGTTTTCTCCTCCATCTTCAAAATCTCAAGTCTTATCCTATTAAAAACAAACAGTAACTACTTGCAAATTACGTTGGGATTTTGCAACATTAGTCATTACGTAACCTTGGGGTACTGTCTTGGGGATTCAAAGCTTTAAATCTTGTTCCACAACATTAACTATTTTAATTTATATCACAAATTAAATATGCAAGAAAGTACCATTTAGAAAAGCTGAGATTAAGTAGTATTCTAGGTTGGTGAATTTTTGGTTAAACTGCAGTGGCTCCTCCTACTAAAATAAGGTGCAGGGTATAAGTGCCTAACCAACTGATGGTCTGAATTATAGCCACTGAATTGTAAGCACAAAATTTAGATTAGTAAACCATTTTTTTTCACTCAGAATATTCTGATAAAATGTATGAAGATATTTTGCAAAAGTAACAACAAGAAAATGCTTTCATGTAAACAAAAGAAAATACATTTTGGTTGCAGAAACCTGGACAACAATAACTGTCTAAATGTTTCTTGCAACCATCTAGATTCTAGAAGCTGCTTGTACCTCTGTCACTGCTATGTGTTCAGGTTATTTAAAGTTTGGTCGAGGAAGTTTTGCAAGGTAGATTTCTCCAACCATTTTTAGTGGGACTTAAATCAAGACTCATTTGTTGGCTTCACACAAATACCTCTGCTTTGGTTTCTTCTGTCCACAGAACGTTACATATATACATATATATATATTTCAACTTGTTATTGAAATATTCTGATAATACAAAATTGGTTTCCCTGGAATTTATGTCTTTACATGTTTAAAATGCTGTGGTTACGATTCAGTGTACCAGTAATCTTGCCAAACATTAGAGTTTCCCAGAAAAAATGGTTAAAAATAGAATATATTATTTTCTTTTTTTCCCCTTTGGCATGATTTCATAAAAAGTTGGGGGTTATTTTGTTGTTGTTTTTTCTTAGCCAAATGATAGGCAAAACAAAGCAGCAAAAAGGAGTCATGTTCCCCATCTCTACTTTGGTTACAGCTTTCACTCACTGTTCATTTCTACAGAGCTTGAACAATATGTATGTGTTCTGTAGGGGGAAGAGGAAAGAGAAGGTCAAGGTGAAAGTCAGCTGGATTCACCTGGCTATATATATATATATATATATATATAGATATAGATATAGATATAGATATATAGATATATTCCGGAAGATAGCATTCAGATATTATGATAGAAAAAAAATTTCCCTGCTAAAAGCAATCTCCTATGACCTAAATAGCAAATGAGCTACAATTTGAAGCGCAAACATTTTATAAAGCCCTGTTTAGGCCCAAAGCAAAACAAAGGGTTTAATTTTCTCAGAAAGTGAACCTGATACCTTGCAGTAAACCTTAAGGCAGAGCAACCATTGCTAATTCCCTAAACTGAACCACATTAGCTGTCCTTCAGAGTTAGTAGGAAAAAAAAGAAAAAAAGAAGCAATGTTGCAGGCTAGAATCTGTCAGCAGAGCAGATCACCCCAAAGTCATCCAGATTTCGCCCACTCCCCCATCCAAATGCAAAGACAAATCTCAGAGTATCTTTTCAAAAGTGAGCATGAGGCCCCCTGTGCTCTGGCTGAAGAGTTGGATGGAGGGTGAGCTGTGAGGGCGTCTGCTGTGTTCCGGTGTTCTGGGAAAAGGACAGTGCACACAGCTGCGCTCAGGGGGTAAATGCAAAACAAACATGCCTCACACATGCTTCCCCCTCAGCTGTCATGGCTCTGCTTTCAAAGATTCACCCCCCTATTACACACATTGCACTGTGCTTCTCCCTTTGCTCACTTCCACTATGTCCACCAGGCCAAAGCTGCAGCCCCTCAGCTGTAGGGTCCGAGGCACAGCCGCACAGCCAACCCAGGAAGGCTTTTAAATTAACACTGAGCCATGTGGAAGCTGTGGACTGCAGTATTGTGTGTCAGGATGGACTGTCTGTCTTCTACTTGGTTTTATGAAGTCTGTTCCTCTGAACAGAGTTTGCAGACATACTGGCACTGAGTAGCTCAGGTTTACAGAGTACAAACTCACTGTTCTAATTTTTTCTTACATATTTAAGGTTCATTACTCCTAGACTAAAACATCTTTGGTGATGTCTTCAACCTCTACAAGCCATGGATGCACTTTTTTTTTTTTGAGAATGCAAGCTGGCTTTATGTAAAAAACAAACCCAAAAAACCCTTCTTCTTCCTGTGTGCTGCATCACTCCAACCTTGAATGACATCATTGTCCACTTTTTTTCATTTTCTAATACTACTGAAGTCAAACAATCAGTATAGGAGTAAATATATAATGATTATGTATGCTGTTGTGTGTATGTGCATTGTTGTGCATGCAGAATTAAGTGTCACAGGTCTCGGAAATGGTACTAATTCGATGCTCTGTTTTATTTTGAGTTAGTTTATCAAGTATCTGAGTGTATTACTTTCTTAAATTTGGTAATGTATAATTGTATTTCCAGTGATGTGTTTGAACATGTTTATTTTCTCTTGACATGCAATTCTTTTGAAGTTTTTTCTTGCGTTTGGCCAGCTTTAAGCTGCCTTTTTGAATTGAGTGTAAATCTACTCATGCTTGTGTTGTGTGTGATTAAAGTACAATAAGTTATTGCACTTGGGTTCAAAATGAGTTTGTTAAAAATGTAATCCATGCTTGTTGAATTTGAGGCAGCAAACAACCTCCGTAGGACAAGAGGCCCCTTATTTTTGATAAAAGTAGTTTTCATGTCATTGGGCCCAAGTTTGTAATTGATGAAATTTAGTGCCATGTTACTGTGATGGTTGCTCCTTCTAGCCCCTCAATAAACCAAACCCTACATTAAAGTTTCTAACAACTGTTGCTAACAGAGCAAAAGAAAACTAAGGCAACCATTTTCCTATCAGTATTAATAAATCACTCATCAGTCCTTGTTTCAAAAAAAGACTTTTAAGATATAAGCTTGACACCGCTTAGCTAGACAACTAAATAACTTGCCCAAACTTTCAGAAAAAAAAGGAGGCACAAATTTGCTAAATCTTGTCGCCTTAAACCATCCATCCAAGATATTGTCATGCCCACAGCCCCATTCTGAAATACTTATGCATTTCTGTCCCTTTGAAGGGACACAAGCACTGAAATGAGATCTCACAACCCTACAGAGTATCAGTCTAATTGAAGCTGACAAAAATACGAACTGCACCCTTTTGAACTGCTGACATTGAACAGGGTGGATTAGGCAGCGTATATTAACAACAGGTGACAGGCTGCAGGGAACAGTGGATCGGCCATGTCACGGAGGGTCCTGCTCTGGACGGTCACACATTAAAACTAAAGGCAGACATGAAAAAAGAAAATGTCTGACATCTTCTTCCCATTCCAATTGCACTTGAATGAAAAATAAAGCTCTCAGACATGTTAGTGTGGTCTATAATGTATTTTATAAATTCAAATATACAACTAGATGCATAAACACATAAAAAAAACGAAACATTTTAATGACCTTCAAACAATAGAAAAAGGAAAATAGAAACACCAGAAGGCAGAATCATATCTTAAATACTGCACGGTTGTCTGTGTTAGTCTATCATCTGGAGTTGAGATGACTAGTGATGAAAAGCACAAAACATGGAAACACAACAGCAAAAATAGAAAAACCAAAGAAAAAAAAGTTTATACATGTGAATTTCAGAATTTTATGATACAGTATGTGGTGAAATGTAAGGCAAACAAATGATATATATGCTGAGGTGCTCAAACAAATGAAATGACTTAGTGGATGTTTCAATAAACAGTTTTTTTTATACATATATAGATATATATAAATAAAACAAAAGGGCTTGCTCAGATGTTAAAAAATTATATCTTAAAATTTCCAGTAGCTCAGAATGCTCTTCTTTTTTTTTTAGCAGCAGTTACTCACTCTAAATATTAGATTCATTTTACCAGCTTTGTCTAATGGTCCAATCTGATTGTGTAATACAGAATGCATTATGAAACATTCACTGTACAACATCTGTGTGTCATCACAATCAATCAATCCATGAATAAAGCCTACATAGATATGTCAAAATCCTTTATCTATTTATTACTTTATTTTTTATATAGTACAGCTAAAAAGAATTGAGTTTATGTCAGCTTTTTGAGGCCTTTTTGGAGGATAATAAATTATGACTATCATACAGCACGGCTGCAAAGTACAAATATATACACACCATATTTGCTGATTCCAGAGCAGCTGGAGGCTCAAGTGTTCAGCTCTAAAACAGTAACAGTGAGGAACCAATCAGTAAGCCTCTCCATCAAATATCAGACTCAGGGTCAGAACTTAATTTGACATGAGTGTGGGTAAATGTTTCATAACAACTTTTACCTTCATCACACACTGTGCCATGGCCAGTTTACAGTGAGATTACAACAGTTTGGGACAAGTCAAAATGTTTACTGAAAGGAAAAAAAAAGAAGAAAAACCACCCATATATTTGAATACTGGCATCCTGACAAGAAAGACAATGTTGGTGAAATGCCTTGAAGTGTGGAGGAACTCCGGGCGCTTGGTGCAAGCAGGTCAGAGACTGCCAATGTTGGGAAAGCTCTTGAGTTTCTCTGGAAAGTCGTCTTTATAGAGCACGGGGTCTGCACGATGCTCCACTACCTTCAGAGGCATTGTTCCAAAAACCGAAGCAAATTTATTGATGCACTCAGATCTATGGAGGAAGATAAGATATTTACTTTGACAAAAAAAACAACAACTTATCAAGCAGCTTCTGAA
The DNA here is from genome assembly GCA_037177055.1 of Atherinosoma microstoma. Taxonomy (NCBI): domain Eukaryota; kingdom Metazoa; phylum Chordata; class Actinopteri; order Atheriniformes; family Atherinidae; genus Atherinosoma; species Atherinosoma microstoma. The sequence continues at coordinate 16,282,003 of JBBBVU010000001.1, read as the reverse complement.
AAGAAATGTTGGTAAACTATGCAAGTAAAATTTAATCATCACTGCACATAAAGCCAAAATCCAGTCACTGATCTTCAGCTTTTCATGTTCACATAGCTCACAGAACATGTCTGAGAGAGTTGAACTAAATATATAGATTTGATTTTAAAGAAATTATGAATTGTAAACTACTATGGTTATGTATTTTTACTACATTTGATAATTATAGCCAGTTCCAAAAGAGAGGCCAAGCTTTTTTAACTGTAAATCTCTAAATTTTTTGTCAGTATGGTTTGGTTTTTTTAATTCCTTATTCCCCTTGCTGCGAGGAGACATATGAATGAAGATCTATACTGTTACTCTGCTCAGTGTTGCAGTTCTAAATGACACAGCTAACAAAGCACATAAAGCCACTGACATCATAAAATGACATAAGCGGGGAGAAAAGGTAAACAAAGTCCATCAATTAAAAAGTAATAAGCCTTTAATTACAGTATAATGTTTGTAATAATAGTATGTCAAAACTGTGATATTCACATTATTGCAAAAAAATTGTACTTAAATGTGACTCATTCAGTTTTAATAATCAAAATTAGTGCAAATACTTTTTTATTTCTTAAACTGAAAAATATTCTAGAATTCGCTATAATACTAAATCCAGGTAATCTGAGAGGGAGTAACACACTTATGCCAAGCATGTACATGCCCACAGATATCCATATAGACACATGCACATTACACAAATAAAAACTAAAAACTTATTGCACTGTGTCCACTTCAACAAAGCTTTCAAAAACAAACAGCCGTACCTCTCCACCATGTGTGTCTGATCAAGGGAGAGTCCATCAATGGCTGTACATTCAGGACACTTGAACTTTTTCCTTGGGGTCACCTAAATAGAAGGAAGGCAAAGTCACACCAGCAATACCTCCTCACTTTGATTTGTTAAACATCAGCTGCTCAAACAGAAGCCAACACTGTTAAGTCTGATGAAGTAAGACTGGACAACATTAGACCAAGCCGCCAACGCTCTAACATTTGAAAGTATTAATGTGAGGGAAAAAAATAAAAGACACGGTAAAGAGTAAAGATAGGAGGTATGGTCAAATGAATGAGTGCCTTCTGAAGGAACCTTCTGGGAGGCGGGACCATAAGTGCAGGTGTAGGAAAGTGTGGAACCTGTGATTTGACATAAGGGTATGCATAAGCCCTAGCGAGCTTAGCAAAACATATACAAAGGGGGAGTGCCAGTGAGTGACACTCAGATAAGGGAGGTTAAGGTCAGGCTTAAGCCCAGGGCCCCTGCACCTGGGTAGAGTCAGCGTGATGAGGAGGGGGAGAGGCGGTGATGTCGAAGGGTGAGAGCTGATCAGACACAGAGATGCTGCTCTGCTATTTCAGCCTCTCCCTGCCAGCTTAAAACATTCAGAGTAGTCAGAATTATGAATGTACCTTTATAGGGGCTTTTCCTGTGATGTTAGCTACCAGGAAGTTCATTGCGATATCTTCACAGTTCATGTGAGCATCCACCCAGTTCTTTATGTCCCCTGGCATCTTGTATGTGTACAAATAGTTGAAGTACTGAAATAGAAACAGATACACTAGTTTTACAAAAGTAAAGATGAAACACTTTCTGAATTTGTTTTAAATTTAATCATCAATATTCCTTTCAAAATGACTTGTACACATCATTGATAAGTCATGTGAGGCTCATAGAAAAACAAGTGTGTAAAAGACAGAGGAGGTCAAGTAGGGCTGGGCGATAAAACGATGTTGAAACGTCATCGTGATAAAAAGGGAGTCGATAGCATATCGAGTAAAAAATGACCATAGTTTATCATCGATGTGTCATACGGCATAAGGGTGACAGACGCCTGTCAGTCGGCACCGCGGGTGGTAAGCGTCACAGTGAATGCCCATTTTTCACTGCCAGGTCAATTTGTGCAGAAGTGAGTCTGTTGATGTGAGGGAGGGCGAAAGAGCAATCTGTGAACGGAGCAAAAAGAGGGAAAAATGAGCGAAACTGCGCAGCAAAGCGGCGACGAAGGAGAACCCGTCTTATCGTCAAAAACAGAAAAAATTGTGACACATATTCATTATATCAAGCTGACATGTTTTCCCCTCCCAATTATTAAATATAATTGAATATAGCTCATAATTTAAGATAAGATAATCTTTGTTACATGGACTGTTACACATAGAATAATGCACAGTGAATGTGTTTTGTGCCTGCAGCTATATCAAATATTAATAAAGGAATCCACACAAAATAAAAGTAAGAGTATATCATAAAAAGTTAAAATTCTAAATAATTAAGATAAAATCTAAAATAAAATCTGTCATGCAGAAATTTGTTGTTTACAAAATTGCAGAATTCCAACTAAACTTATGTATTATAAGGTGCAGCTGCAGTATGGTACATGAGTAGTCCAGTTTTAGGGCTCGGAGTTGAGCAGACAGATGGCTTGTGGGAAGAAACTCTTCGTCGACATCTCATTCTTGGCCCTCAGGCAGCGGGCTGATGGGAGCAGGATACTTTTTAAACTGGCATCATTATTAAACTATATTGTGATAAATATCGATATCGATCAATATGGGAAAAATTATCGTGACAATATTTTTTGCCATAATCGCCCAGCCCTAAGTTCAGCCAACCGATGCTTTTTATCATTTCAGCAGGTCTTTACCTTGTGGTAGAAGGCAGCTCCTGTTAGAACCATGGAAACCTCGTTTGTCCACTCCGACTCATACTTCCACTTCCCCATTTCATGGTCCCAGAGGTGCAGCCGTCCTGGGTAGCCCACCAACCTGTCAGGGAACTCCCTCCACACCTGGAGGAAAAGGCAAGACAGGAGACAGATTGTCTGACACATTCAGCTCAAGTGAACCACTTACGTTAAAAGATAAATGATTCAGACTCAGTCTGAGAGATCAGAAGGAACATTTTAGTCTTAAACTACCATCTATCAGAGCCGGCTCCTTTATCTTGGAGCCAAAAATCACAACCAAAAGTCAAATGCCTGTAAAGCAAGAAAATACCTTCAGGCAGAAAAAGCTTTATGACTGGCTAAATATTTCAACAAGGTTAACACCAGGAGCCAATCCGATCCTTTTACCAAAAGCAGGAAGCATAGTAACCAATCAGAAAACTCCTATATTCTCCCTGTAATTCCATGTAATTATCCTTAAACTGAGCACAATTTTATCAAATAGGTTCTAAATGGATTCAGGTGAGCTTGTTGTAGAGAACTGAAGAGGGCATGTATGTTGGCATGGAAAGCATCAGCTGCAGAGCCGTCATCGTTGCTCCCACATCAAACACATTCAGCAAGCAGTCAAATCTCAAAATAGAGGGGAATGAGACTGTAATCTCCCTGTGTGTCTTTAAACTCTGGGATCAACTTAAAGAGGTTTAATGTAAAACCTGCCATCAGGGCAGAGATGGGGAAGTATGATCAAGGCACTTCGTTTTCTTTTAGAGGGGAGTATATTTCTCACCTCATAGCCAAACTGCAGCTCATCAGATGTCAGCATGATGATGTCATCATCGATCGCTAGCACGGCTTCTGTCTCAATCTCATCATAAGGGAAGAAACGGTTGCTCAGTTTGTTTTCTTTGGTTCGCACCACTTTAAGAGGAACACCAACTTTTGGCCAAAGAGACTCTGACAGGAAGAGGGAAAAAAAGAATGAGAAAAACACAAATATAGTTGTACACACAACATACCAAGCTTAAACAGTTCCTTGAATTAACTGATTGACTGAAAATGACCCAGAAGCAGTTTTATTAATTCTTTCCAGCAAAACAGGTCCAAAATGAGCTGGTTAAAGCATGCGAAATCTAAAAGACTGTTGGCCTTATTTGTCCTATCCTAAGTTGACATGTGGGTAGCTGGTAATGCAAAATAAGCTTTCTGAAGGTATCACATCAGGGTAACGCGTATATAATAGGTCATGTAAATGCATTACACAACACTATAAAATCAAAACATTTCAGTGTCTGAGGGAGGATTTGTGAAATTCTGAAATCCTCTCTGGCAGTGGAAAACAACGTACTGGGAGTTAAAACTTACTCACTGACTCATAATGTTACACTAACCTCAAGCATGTGCAAATCTAACCACACAACGATTCTTCATGAGGCAGATCACCAAAGTGTTTTTTCAGGGGAGTGTTTCAAAGATCTTGGGCAGTGTCCACGGCACGAACTGTAGCAGAGACTGATCACACAGAATGTGTCCCCTCACTGATGGAGTGACTGGGGCTTGGCAGCTTTTTAGAGTTTCAGGTCTCCCTAACTACGTCTGAGGTCTCTTGTCAGAAACTATTGTCAGAAAAAACTGCTACATTAAATGCCAAGAGTTTCTTCTTTCAATCGCCCCATGTTGCTGCCATTCCTTCTTTTAGTTCCAAGGTTGGAAAGAGAAAGTACAAGAGAAGGGAATTATGGGCTATTATATCAATTTGAAAATATCAGCTCCAGCTTGGCATGGGTCAAAATGTCCACAATTAATTGTTGCGGCTTTTGAAAAACTGTGTTTAAACACCAACAAAACAAATTTCCATGTTACAAAGGATTGGCTTTGGTTTTTATACGTGCCTACTGCAATCATCACAGATGTATAAATTAATCTTAGTAGCTATGTAGATGCCAGGAATCTCAGACAAGTCGAAACATGATACAAGTGTGCAACAGAACATGGTATTTAAACTCAAACTGAAAAAAAGTGCCTTCATATTGGCCTGTGATCCGTTAGTCTGACCCATCAACGACCTCTTGTTAATTCTAATGGGACACAAAAGCCCCACCCAGGCGCCGTTGATGCCTCTAATGAAAAGACAACTCACATCCATGTGTGAGAGCTTCAAAGTCATATCTGTTTCATCACATTAGCCAACTCAGAACAGCAGACAGATTTAATTCTTGGTAAGAAGTCTAAATCTAAGTTGAACTGTCAGCGGGATTAGGTACAATATATTGTTTTACACTTAACTTCCAAATTAAGGTTCATAATTACCTGACATGGTGTAATAAATAATAAATTACTGTGACTAGTCTATGATAAAACAGATAAATTGTTGGTAGAGGGGTGGAAAAGTCGAAATCCACATTCCAATTTACACAGAAACATGCTAGCAGGGTTTTCTCTGAAAACTGGGAAGGGACTGCTTGGCCCACAGCTTCTCTGCTCACACTGGATGAGTCAGTTGAGGGACGATGAGGCACAAACATTTATTGTTAAATGCTCTCATTTGTGTCCTTTCCTGAAGTATAGAAAACAAATCCAAATCGGATGTTCATACCAAACCCTTTTTCTGTTGTTGCACCTCTTTTCAAAACTGTCTTTACCGTTTTCTGCTGGAGGGCAATGTGATAACTAAACTGTCCACCCTCTCCGAAACAGAGAGCCAGTGTGTTATGGCTTTGCTGTTGTCCATTTGACAATTTACTGATCTAAATAACAACAATGGCATGGAAATATAAACACAAGGGATGGTGGCCATAGACACATACATGGTCGCTGCATCAACCGCCTCAGCCCTCTGCTGCGACACGTAAACTCTGGCAAGAAAGCTCATTAGCTGTTCACACATGAACAGTTGTTTAGTTCAAACTGCATTAAATATTAAACGTTCATTAAAAAAAGGTTTGAAACTGCAGCGTAATTTTTAATCAATAATCACTGACTGACAATCAATAGATTGTTTGTCAGGAGTGGATGTGGTAGATTTTTGATTTTGGTTATGTCGTTAGGTTTTGTAACACAACTTATTTTTGATGGGACTCTGGTACACTCACCCTCTGGAGGACTCTTGTTCTGGTTATTCCACACCACCAAAAGCTTAGCCAAGCTTGGCACCTTGGAGATTTCTGTGATGACCCTGAAAAGACTCTCAACGCGATCGTAGGTCAGCACCACTGCTGTGAATCCCGGAGCCCTTGGTGGGATGAGTGGCAGGAATAGAGGGCTGTTCACGCTGGACCATTTCTAAATGAGACAGGAAACAAAGAATAACATGAGCAATTCTTAATCACTCTAGTCTTTTTTTTCCACTGCCAGCTGGTCTTCTATACATCTGTGTCCAACTTTTATGTCATTATCACCACAATTTCATGCACTACAGTAGTGGACAAAAATATCACTAGTAGATTATTTTCTTAAATAAAGGAGCAAGAATCATCCAATATTGTCTCTAAGAACCTACATGAAACAGAAGCACAATTAAAACCTTCCAGTCAGAGTGCCAAGCAAACTGTACAGATGCAGCAGCATGGAGTATAAAAATCAGGAGGTAGTTTGAAAACAAGACAGGTCAGCTATCTGCGCGTGTCTGCTGCTCTTGTGATGTTATTATGACAAATGAAAGTCTTGTGGGAAGCAGGAGAAAAACAGTGGGACTGAGATGAGGGGGTGGAAGTAATAGAAGAACAGTGAAAAAGTAGTTTACTAGCCACCTATCATCGGTGTGGAACTTGGCTTTTCTTTCACTGCTACTTTTTTAAATGGTCTGTAAATCCTTGAAGTTGTACTGACTCCAAGAGAGATCAAATGACACTGTAAAATGAAGGACACAGCAGGGAAGTTTTCTGATATGTGTGTGTACTTAATCTTAAACTTTAAAAAGTTACAAAACAGCCATTTGGATTAAAATAACACAAGCACAAGTTGCAACCAGCGACTATGCCGACAATACATTTGCTTACTAAGATTATCGTTTCAAGAGAAATCAAAATACAATCGACACGTTTCCCTGGCAACTGTAAGAGCATCGGGGTCTGCTCTTGGAGCATTCATCAAAGACTCCAAAAATGTTCCACCCTCCAGTGACAATCAGTGTGAAAAGGGCAAAACGAAAACATCAAAAACAATAAATCTGTGGGCTTCTTGAAGTACATATAAACCCTGTTTCTCTTCTGGTCCCAGGTGGCCACAGAGTGATTATGTGGCTCCTTCCAGAGCATCAATACAAGTCTGTCAACAGAGACATAGCCACTGCTTTTTACACATCAGTCACTCCACCACCAATAAAAACTCACTTTACTGGCAAGTGGAAACTTCCCTGTGGTCGTTGTCACATTGTCATACAAAAAGAGGGGGAAATCATTAAAGTAACACATATACGCAGCACAGATGCATAAAAACAGACTAGAACATGCTGAGACCACTTAAGTCATTTGTCAAACTGGATAAATTAGATGTAAAGAAAGCCGCAGCTCAATATGTCACCAACAGATCTGAAGAGTTAAGTGTGTTTTACTGCACTAAAAAAGAGAAATTTTATTTGGTTATTTGAACTGCTGAAGTGGTTCTTCACTTAACTTAGAAACCTTCAAGTGCACAGAGAATTGAAACGAAAAGCAAATGAAGTATTTCTAATATTCAAAATGTCTGTCCTGTTTACCTGAAGAGGAAAACTCTTCAGGTAAATCCATGAGCATCGATACTTCATACTACAAGCATTAAATATTACTATGTGTGTACTCAGGTGAGTAGACAATTTTAATTCATTGTTGAAAGATGACGTATAAGCTTCTGTGTTGTGTTGCCATTGATTTATTCTTCATTTTGGCTCCACTCTTGCGCACTGAATACCACAGGATAATGACTGTTTAAGGTGTCCATGGCCATAGAGGGAGAGAAGAAAACAATACTCTTTTAACCTTCTTAGAATTACCTGTTAATTTGACAATAAACGATCAATCAAATGTGAAACTTTCAACCTCTGAGCACCTTTACAATCTTATGCCCTTATCATCTTATTTAAAATCGGATGCTTAACAAGGAAATCGTGATTAATCAATACTTGTGGTCTAAAACTTTTCAACATTGTGATTAAATGACTTGAATTTGTCCAAAATCTTATCGTCACACAAAAAGTTTAAAACTCTTGCAAGTTTGAACCTAACAAGTATCCCCCCCCCCCCCCCACCTACAAATGGCAAACAAAAAGCAGCCTGTCCCTCATTCTGAGACCTCCTCCCTCCAAAAGCACCCGCAGTCCTGGGCAATGTGCTTTCAATTACCACCCCTTAAGACTTCAGGAGGAGAGGCGGAAAAATGTCTGCTTGATTTATTTAGTGCTGTGTGCAAGTTCTTCTCACCATCCATCGAGAAACCACTTTGTCTCCCATCTCAGGCAGGAATGGCCAAAGGTCTGTACTCTGACACATTAACCTCTTCTGGATCTGGACAAACTTTGGGACCGTGATAATGCTGACAGATTGGACTGGAGGTCAGACGCTCGACAGAAAATCTAAGTGGTCAAAGTCAAGTGCAAGTGCTGATTACAAGCTACCTGCTCAGAGTAACGGTCTGCCATGGTCAAGAGAGAACAGTTGCTTTCGCAGATGTGAGACGAACTAAAAGGACAGAATATCCCTCAGAGCATTGCTTGTTTACAAACATGTGCCCTCATAGTTATCGCCACCTCTTTTATAAAATATTGCTATACTTGTGGACATCTGACACATTCAAAAGGCATTATTATGCATCTACACACATGCTGACATGCGCACGCCTCTATCCCACAGACAGAGCTTGGAGGAGCCTCTAGATCAAACCGAGCTGATTAACAACTCCTGGGAGACGTTCGCCTAGCCAACATGTCTGCAGCCACAAACTCCCACAACCAGAGCAATGCTGAACACACACACCAATCACTATTCACATCCAGAATACTCTCTGCAAACACAATGACTAAGACCTAGAGGAACTTCTTATTCACCGCAGCAGAGAAACCCTTCTAGCAGAACTGCTGACACAAACTTGCTGCTTCAGAGCTGCATGGGCGTATACCAAACTGTGAGGTGCTCCATGTGTGGTGCTTCAAGAAAAAGGGACAGCATCTACCATCACTCTACTCCAGAGACTTTGATTTACAAGACCCCGGAGAGTAAAAAGTCAATGAGGCACATTAAGCGTCTGCATGGTGAAAGCTTAATTCTGGAACAGTATCATTCAGATGTCTGCCATAAAATCTCTTTAAAGGGCTGGGATATACTTGCTGTTAGCAACGCGTCCACGTACATAACATGGCACACTCAATCATACACTAATGAACGTTTTGGCTGCATCATGTTGCAGTTAGGCTGCAGCAAGTATACGCACAGATGGTGCAGAACATTAACGTGCATGTTTGCGTACACAGCAAGTACATTCCGGCCTTTAGAATATAAATAAAAGGTTCAGCCCATTAGTGCATAAAGCTGTACAGATAATATAGCTGCATTCTGAAACACAGCATCCTTCATAGTGTAAAGATTTTTTTTAAACTGCAGTATATAAGAGAAACACATTACAACAATGCTAACAAGGTGTAGAAAGTTGCATACCACCACAGGTGGATTGTTCCACTGCTCGTACGTGTGTGCAGCGTACGGGTAAATGCGGTCATTGATGATCTGGAGTGTTGTCAAGCCAATAGCCTTCATGGAGCTGAAGTAGGCCTCCCAGAACCAGCGTGCCTAAAGACAAAAGAAGCATGACAACTAAATCTGCATATAAAGAAAGAAAGTAAGGCAATAAAGAGTTAACACAGTACATGCTGTAGGATTAAATGCAGAAAATAATGAAGAACTGCAGATTTGTACTAATCTAACAATTACAACTATACCTCTATCATAATTGAAACTTTATGCATGATTTCTAGAAACTAAAAGTTAAGGGAAGTCAGTATGGACCTCTACATTTTTTGTCTTTTTAAAGTCTACTTAAGAATGTCTGCAGGAAAATGAAGAAAATTGATTGGGGAATCATCACCAGGAAATCTGACACTAGTTGTGCTCACATCTAGGGAAATGGCTCCATTACAGCTTGATGTGCAGACTAAGATTAATTTGTGCTATTGAATGTGGGGAGGTGGCCCGTGTGTATTAGTGATGCTTGGTGTTAAGGTGCAACTTTTATTTTATTTTAGTTTTTTCTAATTGACAAAAAACCCCAATATGCATCACAGATTTTTCCCCTCTATTCTCTCTTTTCTCTTTATTGGCAGCCACCGCAGAACACAAACCCCAGCCACCATACCACAAAGACGACCATGCATCCGTCCAGGAGGCGGCATAGGGAGGCCCCAGCCAGAGCCCCCTGCAGCCACGGGGCACAGGCCTCAGTGGGCCAAGATTGGCAGTTGCCGACTCTACCAGGCACCGGCCATCCAGGGCTCCAAGAGCCCAATAGCCCCCACCCACCCATTACAGAAATCTTGAGATGTTATCAACAACCAGTTTATATTTCTGTAACAGATACAGATTTTTTGTTTTGTTTTTTTTTTAAATAACACACCTCAGAACTGTTTAATCAAAATTCTACTGGTAAGATAAGATTCCCCAAAGAGCAGCATCAAGCACCCTGACAAATTAATTTAATCTGGATATTATAGTGTTTCAATGAGCTGCTGACGTGATTATTGCCTCTTAAACTTCTGTTTTTGTTCTTAATTTTTTGTCATAGGAGTACAGCTGTTGTGGAAGATAACACAAATGTGATGTCATAACTGTAAAATCCTGATATTCCCCACATTCCTAAGATGTACAAAAACACAAAAACAGCATTTATTTTTACAGCAGGGCTGAAGAGAATTCAAAAAGACTGTCTAATCTCAGGGGTCTATAAATCAACCGGTGATGAAAGTTTCTTTTCCGACCAGGAGGCAGAAAGAAAACTGTGCAGGCCCCAGGGTCCATCCCGCCACCCTCCACCCACCACCCTTGCTTCTCACTTGCAGGAATTTTTATGAGCAGAGAAGAACAGACATCATTGCAAGAGAAAAAAGAAACCGTCACTTTATCCGATTGCTGCATCTAACCTAGACTATGTTGTTCCACAACTAAAAAAAGATTTGTAGCAGAAAAAATATGCCCACAGTCGGCAATTCTAGCCATGAATTAACAATAATGTATATCATTCATTGAAAAATATATATGCAATTTAAATAACTATGTGAGTCAAACAAAACAATGGTTTGTAATGTCTGCTCTGTTAAAACCAAGTAATCTTCAAATTTTCTTTAAGCTTTAAGAATTTCTCTACAGCCCCCACTCCATTGTTAATTATATCATCAAAATCTAAAGTGATGAAGAGAGTGTTTAGTAGGCAGAAGACTAAATCGCTTTGTTCAACTAAGTAAAAGTGCCAAACATATGGTTAGACCTATGGAGCAGAAATGGCAGCCAATGAGCTGTTGCCAGAACCAGGCAATCATTAGCGTTTTTGGCATAATCAGAAACAGCACTAAAAGCACGTCTGTTTCGGTCATGCGAGTTTGTCGCCGGGAATTATGTTTTTCCTCAAGATTTATTAGCACTTTACTTTTAACTGTGATCAAAACATTTCCACACACACACACACACACACACACACAAAGACACACATGTACAACCACTCGTATGTACACATCTACACATAACTTGTTAATTACCTGGTGTAAATCAGCTCTCATTAGAATGGCTAAAATAAAAACTAACAAGACTTTGGGCCTTGAGGACCACAGTTAAACACCTCTATTGCAGGAGAGGAGTTCAGGTGGGATTAAACAGCACCAGTTGTGAGCCCTCCGTTTTCCATAAATACTGATTTTATTTTTTTCCACGAAGGACAACTTTGGGATGGCACTGCTTTCCTTTTCTGTTCAGTCTTTACAGTTTAGATCTCATACTTTGTTGAGATAATCTGATAACTTCAACATTTGTAACAGTGAGGACATAGTACGGGGATATTATGGAAGACTTAATTAAAGTTCAAAGAGATCAAATTTTCAGGTCTACATTGGGAATATAAAGAAGCAGTTGTTACTTTATTTTACTGACCAAGATGCCACTGCAATACAACCGATTATTTGTTTTAATGGAGAGATATATCTAATAGGAAGTCTATCTTAAAGAAAAAACAGATGGAAAATAATGCAACGTCAAAATAAGTAGAGCTGAAAAAGACAAAAATCCCCCCATGTCTGTCCAAAAAGGATGCTGTTACATCATCTCAAATTTGAAAATGAGTTCTGATGTCTGAACAAAGATTGAGAAATGCTGTTGTATGTTCAATTGTAGACTACTGAAATCTGACCAGGTTTCTAATAGGAACTTCTGCTTAAGATATCAAAATATGTTTGCCATGCACGTTGAATTGAAACTGCAATGCAACTCAAAGTGCTCAGCTGTAACCATCTGATGAATATTAATAAATACTGATTTTAGGATTTTCCTTTTTTTTTCTGTTAAAAGTTAGTAAACTTTATCAACTCAAATGAGGTTTTTAGTCTCCCTACCAAATCAACCAGACACTCAAGCTTTCCTAATGATTTTTTAGAGAGTTTCGGAATACTTTGTTGGCTACTGACTCTTACAAGGATTATGAAAACTATGGATTTTTTCATTATGACATCTCCTTTGAGGTTAGTATGCACAGTCTATTCCTGCTCTTCCATTTGTAAGCATTTGTTAGACTTCATGGGAAGAGATAAAATAAAAGAAGGGGCTGCTTAGCCCTCTGCTGGCAAACTAATGAAATGCATCAACAACAAAAAAGTTTTAAGCTTTGTTTGAATTCTTGCCTGTGACGTCGGTATTACACCATTACTTTGATTATCCTGTGATTTTAACTATAATACTGTGTTATTCATCCAGAGCTGTGTGTACGATTTTTACTGTTAGCATTATTGTATTAATTATGGTGAAATCTGAAACACTGTTTACAAACTTAAGAGGCACATAGGCAGTATGGGAGTTAAAGGAAATGCATCACACAAGAAAACCCTTGATTACTTGGAAATACAACAGGTATGCCAAGGTACTGGCTTTGCACTATGCTCTGTGTTTCTGAGTATTGATGTGGATTTTTCCCCTCAAGAAAGCAACCAGGAAATTTATTAAGTGGGCGCACAGAGTATTTTGTTTTAAGAAAACTTTTAATAGGTATGATTACAACTGCAAAAGATGGATGGTTATAAATATTTTTGTACATTTTAACTTCTAATTAATAACTTTGTCTAACTATTCCTTTAAGAGGAAACCTCTGTGTCCTAACACATCTAAGTCCCAACATGAACAACTTTAAATATTAGGGGAAAATGTTTGATTATGATGCAGCCATTATTAATAGTTTATTATTAGTAGAAAATAAAAATTTAGTTAAGAAAATAAGTGTAAGATTTTTTTTTTGTTACAAATTGTAACTCAACAGATGGTACAGTGACCCAAAGGATAGCACCCACAAGTTAAAATAACAGCCTACATGAGGGTCTACAGCTTTAAGTTGAAAATCCATTATGTCTGTAGTAACATGTTTTAGATATAAATCGGCTTGCAACCAATCCATCTGTAATCCATGAGAGCAGGCAGTAAAACTACTGTAGAAAATCAATAATAACACAAGATCTATGCTACCATATTGGTGAGTTGTCCATAATGGCATACCCCCAACAAACTCTGCAACCGAATGAGCAAGCCATCCATATCAACTTGTCTGGTGTAATCCAAGCCCATCTCTGAGCCTTTGGCCTTAAATGTGTTTTGCCAGTGTAATTGGTAAATGGACTTGAGTTGATACAAGAGAATGAGCAGCAGCTGAACTAGTGCACTACTCTCATGGCTGCTTTCACTTCTGTTTATTGTGTCTCAACACAGATATCAAATGGAAAGAGAGTAAGCTGTCTTTGATGCATTTCACTCAAGCTAAAATAAACAGCTGAATCTTCTATGAGCCTTTTAAAATCTAGACTGGGCAAAGGAGGAAATTCAAAGTTATAAAATGGGAGGATGGAATCCAAATTTCTGTCTCATGCACATCATATAAAATTTGTATTGGCTGTCAGAGAAAAAGCTGGTTGGTTGTTTGGATGATCAGAAAAAACAGTGACATGGAAGAGCCCTAAATTCAGTGACAGCACCAATGACTACCATGTTAATCACAGCTCTAAAAACTGCATTTGCTGAGTTTGCCGAGAGATGTTGTGACTGTTACCTGTCTCTGCATTTCTTCAACTTGTCTGTGAGGAATGCTCTTCAGGATAGTGTACATCTCTGATAGTTTCTCCTCTGGAATAACCACAGATGCCCTGTGCAGGAACATATCCATCAAATTATTTGTGTAAAAACAAAAAATGTCAGGACACTCACTTGATTTTTTCCTGAGTTCAAAGACTTAGGCTGACCTTTTCCAGTCAAGTACTTCAGAGAATGGCAGTATGTAGGAGTCAGCCAGGATAACAGGTACACAGCCAGCCTGCAGCACATCGCTGAGAGCAGCTTGACCCAAACGTGCCCCTCTCAAGACTACACAGAATGAAGATTCCTGTAGAAACATTTTGTATAGGATAGATGATTTAGATTACGGGCTCTGGAGAAAAGGTCTCACTTTAGAAGCTTAAACTTCATTTTGACCACAAAATAATAAAATTAGCTTTAATTTCCATGTGTCTCGTGTCTACATCTACAATATTTCCTCCTCCCAAAGAGGTGGATGAAGCATAAACCGAATAACTGAACATATTTAAAAAAAAAAAGTGGACTGCTTTGAGAATTCTCATCAAGACAAGTGCATTTAACAAGGATTGTACAAGTAGTACTCCGTTGTTACTCAGTTGAGCTCCCACCTGAAGGATCTGTGGGTAGTCATAGACCTGGCCCTTGTAGCACCGTTTTCGTGCAGAGGCAGCACCCTGGGAGAGGTTACTACACTTGTCTAGGAGGAGTAAAGATTCTCCATTTTCTTCCTTCAAACGCTCCAGTTCAGCACGGTATTCTCGGTGAATGGCAGTTTGAGAGGACAGAATAAAGTAGCGGCGCGGCCTGGATGAATGAAACGGGAGGAATGCAACTGGTTATAAAGTCATATTTTTTTATTAATGACAATGAATACCTCCTTTATCAAAACTGGCCTCAAGAGTGCCAATAAACCATAATCATTTTCATACTTACAAGTCAATCACATATAATGAACACCATTAGTAGAGAAGTTATTTAGTCATGATTTGACACTAAAGATGTGAGTTTGTGTGTGTCATCTGCTCACCCTGGCTGTCTCTCTGGCAGCTCAATATCTGCAGAAAGGGGACTGTAAACTGGGATGCTGACATCATAACCTTGTCTGTAGGTCCATGTAGAGAAACCACCTCCAGCCAGAAGAGCTCTGAAACAAAAGTACCTGGATTGTGTCAATGCTTCCACACAATGTGGTTCTCAACAAACTAAAGTAACAAAGAAATCATTTTAAACTAAAATTCAATTACACTAAAACTTTTCTTAGTGTGAACAAGTTTGTTAATGATACTAATGTGAGGTATAAAGTTAAATCAAATAAAGCTTAGTGACCTTATCTGAAGTTACTGCAATGGGTGATGAAACGCATTTGGTATTGTGTTCTATCTTCAGGCAAGGTGAATATAAAGTGGAAACATATCACCAGAGACACCTGGTTCTGATGAGGCACTGTGCCAAATGGAGTCCAGCTGGATAAGCCCAGAAAATTCTTTAAAGCTAGAGATAGTGTTCACTGACTCAAGTCTGCATGTTCATAAACCCAAGCACTTCCATCCTAAACAATGACTCTACCCTACAGGACATCTTGAAAATGTGGGTCTTTCTGGTATATATATATAAATAGATTTAACCATATTTGGAAAAACATGCATCTCCTACCAAATTGTAAGTAAATCTTATACCTAAATGATCAGAGGACTGGTGCTATGACAAACCATTGTTACATTTAAATAATCACTTTTTTACATGGACATAAATTTATTCTCTCTTGGATCCAGATTGTATGAAAAAAAAAGTCAATTGTTTATCATATTTTTTGTTTGTACACACAAGTGTGAGATTTTTTGGCAAGAATATGGAAAATTTGAATATAGAAAACAAAATAACTTATTTTTTGTGTTTTCAATTAAATTAGTAGTCTTGGTTTGCATTTGCAATTTTGTTTTAGATACATTTCCAGCTGTAGATTTCTAAATAAAAATGAGCATTACCCTCCCCTAAGAAAATTCTTTTGATGATAAGATTTATATCCAAAGAAGGTTAGCATTCAATACAGTGGAAAGGGAATTATGTTTTGTTGTTACCTGTCCCTTGGCACATCCAACGCAGTGTTATAGTCAGGAGGACCTCCAGGTAGCATGTTAAAAAGTAGGTGATTCATCCCTTTGTCCCATCTACCAAAACAGGAATTAAGATTAATGCTGATACAGATTAATATATATAATTTAAGGAATAGAAAACTGAATTATGAAACTTCATGTTGTTACTTGGATACTTACTGCTTATCAAAAAAACTGTAGTATGAAATAATGGCATTTAAAAATGAGAAATTTTGAGATTTGTGCTGTTGTGACATTTCAAACTTTGATT
>JBBBVU010000001.1:16240498-16265576 GCA_037177055.1 Atherinosoma microstoma | reverse complement strand
ATGATATATATATATATATATCAATCTTCATTTCAGATTTTTTTTAGTTTTTCAAAATATTAGGTGATGAAAAACATTTTTTCCAACCTCATTAAAAAACAATGAATCCTTTGATAAAAACCACTGGCAGACATAGTGAAGGTCATTGGCTGTGTGTACATGCATCACAATATTATGACTATTCTCCTCATTCCAAATGAGATATTATTCCAATTATGATGTTTTACATGAGTTCCACGCAGGATACTCCTTTCATACCCCTGTTAGTATGTTTGACTAATACAGCATTTGTTGATTAAGGAGTTCCAGCCACGATACATCATCCTTCACTTCTGCAACATTTGCACCAATCCATAGCCTTTATTTCATCTAGTGGTGCAATGGATCACGGTTGATCAGTGATTCGTACAAAACCCTCTCCCGGTTCTGTACGCACATGATCCGCGGATTTGAGGGAGGAAAAGAAAGTTCCATCCACTGCACCTGGTCAATAGGAGTTGGAGGTGAGCGAATTAAATATTTTTAGGAAACGCGGTTCATCAGCTGTTAATTATCAAGCTACTGACTCAGCTGTTTCATGGTGTCTTCGCCAACTGAAGCTATTTTCTGTGTCCCAGCTCCTCTTTCTCATCGGCTGTTGGTGATGTGTATTTTAAGCTTGTTACATACTCCATGAGAAGCGAGAACTTTGTTCTTGTTCTCAAGGCCGCAAGAACAAGAAAAAAGTTTGTTTTGGTCGGGTCATTTCATACTTCATGAGAAGCTTTGTGAAAGACGGGGGGTGCGAGGATGGATGGATGTCCATTCATCCTCGCATCAGTGGAAATTCAGAAGTGACTACGTTCCGCTTCATGCTTTCCACGTAAACCACACCCACATCAAATGGCCGACCAATCACACAATACTTCTTGAAGCCCCATGAGAAAAAAGTTCTGCCAGCCCGATGTGTCGAGAACTGTCCTCAAACACGAACAAAATGAAGTCATTTTGTTCTTGTGGCCTTGAGAACAAGAACAAAGTTTTCGCTGTAAGCGCCTTTAGAGTCGGTAAACCGCACACACTACCAGATTCAGCTAAAAAAATCCAATCACATTTGAAATACTGCGACTGCAGTTGGGCACGGTCTGTTCACCTCACACTGCTCACCGCAACTAGTGCCCACTACGCACAACAGGAAATCGAGGGGCAAATCTGGCAAAAAACTGTGTGGTGTGTTCCAAGCTTAAAGGAACTATAACTAGGAAACAACATTTCTTTCTTTTTTTAATGATGTGAACATAAGCTAGTTTTTATTTCTCTTTCCATGTTCGTAGTAAGTAGCAATATACCTTAAATTACATTTTAAGTTGTTTTTCATGCCCTATATTGCACCTTCATTTGTTTTTATTTATTATTGATTGGAATGAGTCTCGAGTTCAATGTTTTAATAGCAGAAAATACTTAAATAAATAGAGTGTTACATTTGTCTTGTCCTTTTTCTGTTTTTGCTGATCTGAAAACTGATCCGATCAGTGACTCAAAAACTGTGATCCAATCCAAAATAACTGGTCCAAAAATCTTTTATAATTAGTGGACCTGGCATCTGCTGAGACATGTGTTGTTGGTCCTACGGGACCTTTCACCCGCAGATTGCTACACCCACAATCCAAGAAAGAACCAACTGACACTCAATTCAGTTTTCCAGTAGGTTTTCAATATTTTCCTGCTTCAACACACCTGCATCAAATTAAATGGATCTAAAAGCCAATCAAGTTCTGCACATTGACTCATTAATTTAAGTCAGGTGTGTTGGAGCAGGGATAAATGGAAAACCTGCTTGATTGCAGCCCTTGTAGGACCAAACTGAGGATCAGTGCTGTAGCTACACCATGTGTCCAACTTGCAATACTGCCTGTCACCAAACCTCTTATGAAGAGTTATTTTGTGTACATAACTAGTGTAATTACTGTTTATTTAGAATACATACATAACGCTTTCTATTCTCATCTCTATTTGAAGCTTACTGTTGATTCTTGCTGATGTATTTATTTCCTTGGGATTAGATCAATAAAGTTAGTATTTGGAATCATTTTTAACTAACACTATTGTAAAACTTTACAGGTTAAAAAAAGTTTGATAGGAGACGTTACAGAGCGATTAACTATACCATAGCAATTAAGTTCTATTAAATGTTCAAAAGGAATTAATTTGGATTTAATTTACCTGGGTAGCATTGCCAAGGCTTGGGCAGTCTCTCTGATACGTAGGGAGTTCTGATTTAGCACATCAATAGATGGAATAAAAAGACAGGCCCTGGTGACATCATCAGTGTAAAAGTCACTGTCAGAGATGGCACTGAGCAGGTCATTGTATTCTCGTGACAGTCCTGTGCTGCTGATTGGAACACCCAAATCATCCACAAATCTCTGCAGCGGGTAGATGTAGACCTACAAAAGCAATTATTTCAAAAATGGATCACAATTACATAGCAAAAAATGCTGAAGCTTACTGATTCACGAGTTTGTACAAATGCAAATTACCTTGATCCTGTTCTTAGGGTTGTAGCCACATCTATACACATCAAAACAAGTGTGCATTCGACAACTAAGGTCACCTCTCTCAGGTATGGGACTGGATACAGGCAGCCGGATGAGAGGTGTGTCGTGGACACTGCGTTTATCAAGGGTCCAGTCAGTTGTGGATTCAATTGAGTGGGGCCAAAACTGAAACATCCCAGTGGCAATTAGTCCGAGCAGCACCACAGAGAAGAGGATGATGTAGTATATTCGGTGCTTGGTTTTCATCCTGGGGATTAGAGCGGGGCCCCGCGAGCTGTATTTCCCCGAGGCATACATGACTGATACCCCACTATCCAACCAGTCCCTGTAAGGAAAGGCTTGTGATTAATTAAAATTTCAAGTAATGACATTATGGAGACCTATTTTATTTTATTTTATTACCAAACCTAACATGTTACAATTTTACGTATGATTGCCTCTGCGGAATTAGTAGCGAAGAAAAGTGAGATGCTATCTATAAATGACATCAAGCCAGTGTCACGAAGACATAACATTAACAATATTGCACGAAAGTAACTTGTTCAGTCATCGTTTTGTGACATACTACACTGCAGTGCCAAAAATAACCCGTTTACTAACTGCAGAAAACGAAGACTAGCGCTTGGCTAAATCAACTGAGTAAACACTAAGTTAGCGCAATAACTGGCGTTATAATTACAATCATCATATGTTAAAAGAAGATATTTTACATACCGAGACGTTTAATAGAACGCCCAGTCAAGTCCTAATTCATTGCAACAACTGGCGAACGGGCTACTTTAATAAATACAATGTTTATGCTAACCTAGCTTCGGACTAACACTACCATCCTCCCATAGCCACTTCCAGGATTACGTCTCCTCCCCCTAAACGGAAGTTGCTCTTCTTTGACTTTGACAGTTGTGTTTGCGACTTATCAGCAAGGCACTTTAGTTCCCTCTGCTGGAGAAAGCCCTAAACTAACGCGTTTTATTGATTGTAACCCCACTGTCACTGTCACTGTCATTCCCCTTTCACTATTTGGGAGACAGGATGTATACATTTTACAAACTGCTTTAACTCTAATCCTTTCCCTGAGCTGTAAACTGTCACTTAAGGTCTTCAGATCTAGAAATGCTCATTAGCACTCACAAGCTGACAATAAACCAAACAAATCTAAATTCTCCTTTTAAACGAACATCTCTGATTCTTTTTCTAAGAAATTTCCAAAACTTGTTTTACTACCTTGAAAAAATTATATGATTCATTGGTTGATGTCTGACTGAACAAGAAGAAAATCAGATTTTGTTCTATTCAATGCAACAGTCTTGAAGTGGAAAAGTATAAAGATAAAATTCACTCAAAAATAAGTCATTGCCATTTGATAATAGCAGTCTGACATCCAAATCGGATGCCTAAAGATACACTGTATTGCTAAACAGCAACTCTTTTCATCTTGAATATCTGAATAAGATAATTCATCTAAATATGTTTTATTGACAATACAGGCTGATCAGTAGAAAAGTGAATACATTTGATCAGTGATGTCGAAGCGTGACCATTCAATACAAAATCATAGATATTTGTGATTTTCAATCAATTTAACTGGATGGATATGGTTTCTTAAATAACATAAAGTTCAGAACCATCTCAGTTTTAGCCCTTAGTGTTCAAGTAAAATTCACATGAAACACTATTGCAGTAATATGATGCATGGACTGAAACCCAGTTGCACCAGTTAGGGCTGCAATGATTGTCCTTTTAAACAAACTCCACAAATAATGTGCTACTTGCACAGTCGGGCTCTGTAAAACAGACCAGCGACTGTTTCAGATCTGACAAAGGAGTAATCTGTGGCAATCTGAGCTTCTCTGGCCATGTGAAAGAACACTTCTTTGGATGATTTCCAAGAAAAAGAAACACTGATAAATTATTGGCACAAAGGTGTAAATGGATTTAGAAGGTGAAAAGAAACCAGCTGATATTAGGAAGAAAGTCTTTTGGTCATAAAGTGCCTGGATAAATTTATTTGGCACAAATGTAATGTAAAAAAAAAATGTTAGATGACATTTAAAAAAGTCCCCATACTGTTCAGTTTACACAAAAATATCATCTGACATAATAACTCTCAGCCTCCAGACGTTTGGGAGGGGAAGGATATTCCAGTATGAAAATAATCTAAAGCACAGTGCCAAAATCACATAGGATAAAATAAAAAGTGTTACTTGGATGAGTTTATACCCTAACTAAGATCTTTTGGGTATTTAAAAGAGAAAGATGGAGCAATACAGCCCCCGAAGAAAACACTTCTCCTGAATTTTGTGGATCCTCCACCCTGATTGGGATTAACTGCAAAATATACATAATACTGAAATAAAAAAACAACCTAATCTAAATGACAAGTGTTCTGATCCAGCTTAATCCAGCATCTACAGTTAAGAGCACACAAGTGTACATGGATCCATTTTAAGGAAATATGGTATTTTACATTCTGAAATATATAATTTTTCAACTCTCAACTGGTCAATGCTAGTCTGCTGAAGAGGGGGTTGTTACGTACAAGTTAGACCAAGTGGTTTAGATTATCTGCAGTAAAACATGCACTATTAATCATTGCAGCTTTTATTGGAGCAGATAGGTACTGCAGTGGGTACTGTTTAAGCAAAACCAGATATTTTACTGAGCTGAACCGTCTTAAGTTGGGCAATGACCATAGATTTCACAAACAGCCTCTTGTCGGTAATGAGGTTGTTAAATGCAACACTGATCTATAAACAAGTTAATGAAAATAACACATTACGACACATTAATAACAACAATGCCCCCAGGCTGTTGGGAGCTCCTGAAGTGTATTAGGTTAGGCTGTTCATTTTGTTGGTGCTAAAGTTTTTCTTTTTCTCTTTAAATTAAATTCTATACTTTGTGACACATAATCCAGGGTGCATCACTGGTGTTATCAAACAGAAACCTTCCATCAGTGCTGCATCATCCCATCAAACTCAACAGTATGTTCTGGCCTCTATAAGACCTACTGTACACTCATAATATACTGCACCTACACTTGAGCTTAAAAAAGCTCCAACAACTCATGCAACCCTTTACTCAGAATATATCTGTGCCCAATGAAACATTAATCAAACTAAAAGCAGAAACTTTTTCAGGTTGCAAAATCTCTCTGTAAGTCTGGCTTACAGAGAGATTTTGCAACAGTAATATGGATAAAGAGCATAGCCAATTCTGGATATGAGCAGTGTGTTAGTAACACATAATGAAAGAGTTAAGACAAAAACTCAGTTTTCTCTCATAGTTTGTAGTTTATTCCATTACAGGCAGGGCAGTGAGGGACAGGGGTAAAATACATTCTCATTGTGGGACAGGAGGGAAGGGAAGCAAACCAGGTAAACATGAACAAGACATAGTTCAATTATTCCGTTCAATATAGACCAATTTGTAAATCTGCCAATAGCTTGAATAAATAACTTTTTTCTACATGTCAGTATTGATATATTTTAATACAGTCATTGTCTTATTGTTATATAGTTGTTCTCTACATGACTATTGGAATTCATCTCTCTTTTTTTAATAGACATCTGCATAAATAATTACACATTAAAGACAGTGCTGTACACATCAATGTGGAAATAATGGGTGCTTTCTTTTAGTAGTGTTTAGTGTATGACCAGCTGCAAGCAGAGCTATTGCATGTAGGAAACCGCAGGCCCAGGATTAGTGTATCTAACATGACTGGCAGCATGATCTGAGCGGTGTTGAAATGTAAACTGACTGGACCTGTCTGCTGTGAGTAACCACGGCAAATCTTATTCCAATTAGAGAGCTCCAGGCTTGATGGAGGCACTGAGCCAAAGGTCACTGTGAGAAGGCTGTCACTCTGCAGCATGTCTCACCACTTTGACACATTTGTGAAGAAATAGGGGGGAAAAAAACAAAAAAAAAACATGTCACCATGCCATGGCAGAATGTCAAATACCACTCAGACAGAAAACAAGCTAAGATAGATGAACTCCTTAAATTTAGGAAAAGTCTAAAAAGATCCCCACACTGTGCTAAAAACTGAGATAAAAACCACTGACATCAAACCAATCTGTTGCAAAAGCAATAAGGATAATACCATCAAATACAGCAAGAAAAGTGATAACATTAACTGTAATAAATAATGCAAATTGTGAGCAACCTGTTACAACCAGACTGAAAGATGTGGAAGATTTTATTCCACATACAGTATTTAGAATTAGCATAATGTTCAAGCCCATTCATTCAGAGTCCAACTCCAAGGATGAACCAGATTAAAGGGAAGCAAACATCCTGACGTTCAAAATGACTTGAGAGCACCATCAGAACAAGAGAAACTACATCCTGGGGCACCTTTAGGATATGCAGTTTGGTCCTGTCTGGCGACCTGGGCATCTGAATAGCCTCTCACAAGTTTGAGTTTCCATATGATGATAATTTCTGGCCACGTTTAGAGCTTATTTACTGTGGTTTTATACCAGCCATGCTACTTTGAAATGCATAGAACATGCACATTCTGATCTGGGCACATTGCTAAGAGCTCTCTACAGAGAAATGTACAGTATTTATGAGACAATTAGCAAGTTTGTTATTTGTTAAAACCCAACGTGCAGAGGTTTTTTGTTTTTTTTTAAAGCCATGGCAGTGTTTTAATGTCACAATGACATCTATTTCACGGTGTTGCTGTGTAACAGTCTAAATGGGAACTGACAGAATTGCTAAGGAAGGAGTTAATAAACTGAGCCTGTGTTTAAATAAAGCAATATCCATATACATATACAAAATTACATCTCATAAATACATTTGGCAAGACAATGTATTCTTTTTTCTTTTTTTCCCCTTTTTTGGCAAAGGGGGTAAACTGAGCAATAAGTCATGTGCAAGAGTAACCAAATGTCAATCTAAGTGGCTTAGTGACAAGTCCTCTTTAAGAAGAAATCAATAAAAAATAAAGTTTTCATGCATTATAAAGTGTAATCAAAAGACTTAAAACATCCATAGGCATCTGTAATAACTTTTGTCACAATCACTAAATGTTTAAGACACATGTATTCTCACCAACATAACACACTTACTCTCTTTCTTAAAGTCAGTTCTTGTGGTCCTGAGGAACGTTTCTTAATGTCTTCTCATGTCTCTTTATTAACAAATTTGTCAATCTTCACATTCCTGATGTAGAAAATAACAATAATAATAATTAAATAAAAGCTGGACAAGTTCCCAAAGCTGCTGAAGATGCAGGAAGTTGTAAAGTACATCAACCCCAATGATGTGCCTATGCTAACCTCTTCTACAGTGTTAGTTTCTGAATCCCTGCTCGGTTAACTATTCTCCCTTTGATTTTCTACACTGGGGACTCGGTGTAATGTAAAAAATGTCCCCACGTGAGTGAGACAACCTAGTTTTGGAATGACGATGTGAAGCTACAGTTGTTTATATACATCCATAAGCAGCAAAGCCCCCTGACATGCAGAGAGAGGTATCTTTTTCTTTTTTTTTTTGACGTTGCAACATTTGAAAATGTTATAAACAGAGTTCAAAGGGGACACCTGAAGAATGAATAAAGGTTTGTGGGTTGGTCCGTCAAGTTCTGTCATTGGATCTCTGATGAGTGACTGCATTCCATTGCATGCGTGTACTGTGATATGTTTTCAAATTTGGACTACCGCACCTTTCAGCTTAGAGCAAAGGGCACTAGGGCCTTCAAAGCACACTACACCATTGATGAGAGTGTGTTCTCTTCAGGACAATGGCAAGGGCTAGATGTTCGTAAGGAGTGCATGGCAGGTGGGGCACCTTCACTAGGGGAAAGGTCGTTGAGCTCCTCGGATGATGAAAGAGGGAAGGAGGGGGACAAAGATATCCCCGAAGAGGGGTCAGCAGATCCAGCAAAAGTGCGTGGAGGTTTAGGGACTAGGTTGGGCTCCAGTGTTGCTCTTGCTAGAAGTTGTTTGTCGTCTAATTGCTGTCCATCTCCAAGACACTCGCCATGCCCGAAAGATCCCCGGCCTGACTCTGACTCCCCGTCAGACAGCTCCAGAGGCGGGGAACTGCTGCCGTCCAGTCTGAAAAGGGAGTCTAAGTACTGGGCAAACTCCAGCACTGCTTGACTGGGGTTTCCATTGGATAGCTGGGGTGGAAAGGTAGAAGCTGTGGTCTCTGCGCCTAACCGTTTCTCTGCTGTTTCCATCTCCCAGTCCTCTTTTTCTCTGTCCATAGGTCTAGAGCCAGTTTGTGGGCTTAAGGGAGCATTAGGCGTGCTCCCTGGGCTGTAGACCCCAGGTATCTGTTCCCCATCATGTAGCAATGTTGGCATGGCGTTAGGCTCTGGTTCGAAAGGCTGAGCCAAGACACTCTGGTTCAGAAGAGCTGGGGAATGATGTCCACTGTAGCGCGGTGTGGCAGGAGACAGCCTCGTGGGATAATCAGGGGTGGATTTGGATTCCACCGGGGTAAAGAAGGGTCCGACCTCACCCAGATGTTCTGGTGTGGCTTGGCAGAGGGAATCCGCAGCCAATAGTTCAGTGCGAGAGCTAAGAGATGGGTTCTCCTCTGGTATTGGGGCATCCAAAGGGAATGGTAGGCTACTCAACATT
The DNA here is from genome assembly GCA_037177055.1 of Atherinosoma microstoma. NCBI lineage: Eukaryota > Metazoa > Chordata > Actinopteri > Atheriniformes > Atherinidae > Atherinosoma > Atherinosoma microstoma. The sequence continues at coordinate 16,256,434 of JBBBVU010000001.1, read as the reverse complement.
GGTGAGCCCCTTAACGCAGCTGAGGAGCGTCGGGAATCCAGACTGTAGATGGACTCTGCATCTGAGAGGCTCTCCATGACGGCCAGTGGTGCTTTGCGGTCCCTCAGCTCAACTGCCAGACGCTCCCGAGCTCCACGCAGCACTACAGGCACTGGGGGAGGAGGGCACTCAGAGAAACCATCCAGAGATATTTCAGACTGGGCACATGAACTAGAGGAGAGGAAAAGAGTGGGTTGGACAGTAATGACAGGGAAAGGAGGGGAGAGGGGATCCAAAGCACAAGACAGACATGAAAAATGGGTCAAAACATCTTGCAGATGGTTAAAGAGAGGTAAAACGAGTATGTGTTAGTACTGAAACTATATCTAGATTCTACAGACTATGTGATCACTGCAATAAATCACGTGGATGGAAGAAAGAACAGAGAAATGGGACTGGGAGGTCAGGGGTGCCAATCGTTTTGCTAACGTATGCTTCCTTGTGTCCACTCTACTCTCAAAACCCAGAAAATGTTCCTCCTCCATAATCGAGATCTTCAGATCTAATCCCTTACGTTCACTGAAAAGGAGACAAGGAGGCTCCTGGAGGAGCTTGTAAGGAGGGCTCTCAGGTATATTCTTCCTTGCATCTCTTTCTCACCTCCTTGTCTGGAGTGAGGGAAGCGATGAGACACGTTAGCATAACGAGAAGCACCCAAGGAGTGTGACCTAGTAGTGCATGTATGCTCTTGTACAAGCGTCCAACACAGGAGAGGCAATATCATAATTCAACTGTTACTACCAGGAGCTCACACTGACTTCGGACATGGGCTAAACCAGAAAGGGCGAGGTGGAAATCGAATACTACCATACGATGCAACTGCTCTGTGGTTAGACAGCGTGCAGGCGTGCATGAGAGAAGGGAACATATTATGCAAAATTAGTACTAGCATGCTTTGCTTACCGTGACAATGGTTTTTGTCTTTTTTTTTTTTTTTTTTAAACAAAAACAGAACAGACAAAAACAATAATTTTGAGAAAACAGAGTAGCAGTTAGTAGCAGTACTGTTTTTTAGTACTAAAAAGTTCAACATTACAACTACAGTTTAGGACGAGGTTTATATCACTAAAGCCAAGTTATTGTAGAACCTGGCAACACAGAAGTTTTCAACAGTTTCATATATTCTTTGAGGCTCAAACACACCCACGGCAGTGCCTAGTGTACTAACCGAACACTACTGTTCCTGCGGTGGTGGGTTGTAGGCGTTGGCTGCTGAGAGGATGCTGTTGCGTCCACGAAAATGGCCTCTGGGTTCAAATCCACTTCTGTGGGGCTCACCATGATCTTGGCTGCTGATAGCAAAGCAGTTTTCCCTTTATTATAGTTCTCCAGAACCTGTCAAAAACATAAAAGTATACACAGGGACATGACTTCAAAGATAAATGTTTGATTGGCGCCTGAGAGCTGGGAAGATGTGCAGATGGGTGGAGAATCAATTAAACACCTTAATACAGATAAAAATAGAAGGTCAGTTGCATTGTAGAGAACTAATCCACCAATGCAACTATTACAATTAAACCATTAAAAAAGGTTACTTTTGAATATTAATCTATAAAAGATACCCATCGACTTTTACAATTTCTGTTTTAGACCCAAAAAAAAAAACTGGATGAAGGGAAAACAGGAGACAAAACAATGTTTTTCCTTTGAAAAAATAATTCATCCTTTGACTCAGTGGGATTTATATAAAAATGGTTTAAATTAAGCAATCAATGTTTAATCCACTGGACATTATTAGTTTGGGCATATATCATCAGCAGAGAAAATTAGCTTTCATCCCTTGACAGTGGTGTCATTTATCAAGTATGGGGAAGAAACTAATATAATATGAAAAATGACTAGTTATACATTTAAATCCCCAGTGGAAAGATAATGTTTCTAAAATGACACTATCCAAGTTACTACTATGAATATGCACGGCAGCACATATGATTGAATTTGTTAAAGTGTTAAAAATGTAGTGTAGTTCAGATAAACGTAAGTGCAATCTAAAGGCGAGTTTGCGCCCACTCCAACTGACATTAAAACACCCACAACAGTCATGAGTGAGCACTACACAAGACCTACATCACCTCTATTTTATGTTAAAAACCACATGATAGCTTTGTACACTTAGAAGAATGTTCAAGAAAAACCCTGATCTAAACCATGTTCTGTTAACTGATATGACTGTGAGCGAGGCAAATACTAATGGCAAATCATATCAGCACACAATTACAAATATTTGGTTAACTTTAATGAATTAAAACACAGCATGTTATTGTATAAAAACATCTGAAACAATAAGGATTCGAACACACATATGTTTCAAGAAAGCATACATTTGACAATGGGGTGCAATGATAAAGTAACATACTGAAAATCTACCAGACACAGATTTAGTAAGCTAAAATATAATTTTAGACATACTGTGTTCATGTTTGTTAATTATATTTGGGTTATGCAGATGGCTTAGGATCAAAAGTGACAATATGTTACTTGGTAGTATGAGACCAGTGACACATGACATGAATGCTGCAAGTGACAAATTACAGCAAGTATTTGGCACAAAAACATTAAAAGCATCACTTGCAACTTGGAGGATGATGGCAACAAATGATGGTTAAAAGAAACATACACACAAATGGATACTTGAGGTTTGCACTAATCTAAATTGCACTGCACATGATGAAAGCACATTATGATGTTGGATGACATAAAACATATTTTCAGCTTTAGGTCTCAAAAGTGACAGCCCTCCACCACATCAGTTCATTAAAAGGGAAATTTGGGCAGAGACCTGTGAGCAGCAGCGATTATACAGTGGAACAGGGAACTGGAGCAAATGTGAGTACGCCATAATTACACATTTGTTCCCCTTTTTACTTCATCGATGCCTAATGGGTTACCAAAAGTTTCTTATGAGAATTAAAATGGAGGAAAAGATGAATATGTGTTTTGAAAAGAAAAAAAAGAAAAAAAGAAAAAGAAAAAGAAAAAAGAGCAGACATCCAAAAAGAGCGTCAGCTACCAAAAACCCCAGCCAAGATGGAAGAAAAAGCAGTTAATGTGGAAGAAATTAGGTTACCATGGAAACTTTCTGTGTACAAGGAAAACTTGTTAGGTTGAAATCCAAGGTTAGAAAGTTCATGCCAAAGCAATTGAGCAAACTGGAAAAGAATAAAAAGTGTATTAAGAAAAGCTGGACAATGAATTTTAATAAGAAGAGAAAGAGGGCTGGTAGGCTTGGACACATGCTTGGTTGTTAAAAGGGATTTTTAGATTACGTACTGCTCTATATACCACTACTTGTGATGTAATCTAGGAGATTTAAAAAAAAAAATTACATTTACATCCCTTCCTTTTGGTTTTGACTGTAAATTCAGTAGCCAAGCCTGATTTGTGAACTTCTCATTTTCTTTATAATCTCTTTACTTCCTACTTTCCCAGAAATGCTGAACTGTTTCCAGTGCTGTCATAGGGACTTTATGCATACAGCCAATAGTTTATGTGAAAGTGGAATAAGCAATTATGCCAACTGGAATAGAAAAACTTTTCAGTCGAGTTGTATCGCATTGTAGTCTTATGATTTCTTCTAATGGAAGATATGGCAAAGTTCCTACACCTCCTCCATGATTACTTTTATATATTGGACACACACAAAATCGGGCAAAATGGTCTTAATCTTGAAATTTGTCATCTTAGTCAAGTCAGTATGCAGTGCACAGAAACAAATTCCACACTTTACTTTGGTAGTTTTGTTGTCTAATACTGAGTGTTAGAAAGTTTATACAAGAGAATCAGAAAGATTATTTGACACTTGTGAACTGCAGACCTGATCTTGTGAGGAGCCATGTGCTGCTATTATCTTTAGAGGAAGATTTTCTGTCTGTGAACAGGCAGATTCCTCAGAAACAGAAGTGGGAATCACATCTTTGTGAGAGATGGGTGGTTCTGATTGGGTTTGTGCTGGAATGCATGCGGAATTTTCAGCTGGAAGTGCTTCTGTGTGAGGGCTGGAAGGGATGTTTGAAAGAGGAGGGACAGACACCGAACAAGCCTGAGAGGGTGAGGTACAGTCTGATAAAGGAGGTGAAAGCTCAGACTCTGCATCTGGAAAAGAGGGAGATGTGACAACAGTCGAAGGGCCTGAGACAGCCTCGGTCTCTATGAGGGAGGCATTGAAAGACAGGTAGGAAGGAGGGAGAGTACTGTTTAGCTCTTTCTCTGAGGTAAAAAATACAGTAGTGCTGCTGGTTGGCTGATCAACTCCCAGTTCCTCGGGTTCCAAAAATTCCTGCTCAGGCAGGGGACAAAATGGTTCCAGTACCTGCAGAAACATCAGATTTATCATACTACAAACTAAGCAAATTAGACAAACACAGACTTCATACACACAAAAATATAACATTACAACATACACTCAAAGGCAGAGGGCTGACCCACAAATAACAAAGGCAGACACAAGTAAAAACAATGTGTACAGACAGGACCCAACATATAATGTTAACTTTGCAGACACACAAAAGTTGCAAACCCCATAGTGGATCCTTCACATGCAGGCATTCACACTAAGGCCCTGTTATGAAAACAGATGTTCAGTGTCTTAGAAGAACCAGAGAAGACACAGAGCCAACCGAGAGTGAACAGTTCCCATGCTTTGAGACAGGAGCAATGTGGAGAAGACAAAAAAAGGGTGGTGAGTTGTAGGTTGAAAAAATTATTTACATGCATACATTTACCAGAGAGTTGGATTAAATCCTTCAAATGCCTCAAAAACATTTCTTAACTCGTATCATTAAATTATGAAAGTTATCTGTTTTTAATAGCAATACAGCTGAATAAATCAGCCATGGCATCTGTGGCAATCTTTTGATTGCTACAGTTCAGACTTGAAATTGGCGGATTTAAAATCCCAAAAGATTATAAATGAATAATTCTTCATCAACAGTATTTTTATCTATTAATGCGAAAAGTTCTACACAGGGTTTAATCACATGCTTTCCCTTCTACGTTTAATAATTAAACACTTAAAGAAAAAACTAAAAAAATGCATTGATGCCATACAGTCTGTTGAGAACCCCAAAGTAAAGTTGATTCCCCCCCCCAAATTTACAAATTTCCAAAATGACAAAGTGTGACACAACTAAAAGAGACTTACTGCACTAGTCAAAACTGATCACCCTGTGCTGAGACAGAAGATCTCTACTTTTGTTCATCAAGAACCAAATGCACCTCCTCTCCAGATATATTATTGAAAAAAGCTGCTGGTCTTTATTTTTATATTCTTTTAAATGTCTGATGACAATGTGCCTTTTTCAATAGGTAGTTTTCCCCTTTCATGAACTATTGCTAAAAATATGTATCAAAACTTGCATAGCCAGATGCAATTAATACATACTCATTCATCATTTTAGTCATCCACTACTGGAAATCAAGAACAAGGTTAAGAGGCCAATTCTTTGCCGTTTCAAATACACGCCACAAAAAAATCTATCTGCATGTACACAGACCTTGTTTAGACCTTCCATCACCATGTGGGGCATGTGCTCATTCAGCATGGCAGGTGATATGATGACCTCATTGAAGGCCTTGTTGTCCCCCCACAGAGCCGAGTAGGTCGGCTCTTCCTGGCCACAGCTACAGAAGCAAAGAGATACACAGTATATCAGTCGCAAAAAAATATGACGTGAACACATACAGTATATTGATACATACTACAGATTTTACAAATGATATGAAAATTGATAAAGGGGAAAAAACAGTATTGGGCCTTGAAATTTCATAAATCTTTTATTGAAAACTCATGAGTGAATTTTAAAATGGATCCCAGTTTATTACTCTGAATGAAACGTTTTTTATATTTTTGAAATTCTATAATTCCAGTTCCAAATAAGGCATTCAGCTTAACTACTTTGTATTGCATTTGTTTAGTATCACGTTTAGTGATCACCAACTTTGGCGAAACTGAGCCTAAAATGCACAGACCATTTGTGTCACATGATTTACTTCCATGGTGCAGACGGTGGTTAAAGCTTGCAGTGGCTTAACCAATGCAACATAATTCTCATGTCAGCAAGCATTAGCAGAACAAAGATGAGAATGTTGTTGCTGCAGTCCATACACAACCTTTGACTTTATTGCTATTTATCTATCCAAGCTGTTATAAATAAGTGTGTTCTGATTACGTGTCACTGCTCAGCTGATACAGGATGCATGTGCTTAGCTGCACCATATGATAGAACACAAATCTAAGATTTTCCTGTGGTGAGGGATTTAGCTTTTGATTTTCCATTTAGTCACATTCCCAGACCTCATTTCTTGAATTTTCAGGAAATACAGAGTAATACACTCACAGAAAATAAGCTCACTTTTGGTGTAATTGCTTTAATCTACCCACAGTTTCCTTACTATGTTTCTGGTGGATGGTTGTGCACCACATGGATGATCCTGCCTGGGGGGTAAAGGGGTGTGGAGGCTGATAGGGCAATGCTGAGGTCACTGGGGTGTAGCCACAGGCGACTGCTGGGGGGTGCTGCCGGCTGAGACTGAGGATCATCATCCTCCACTGGAAGCTCAGATTTGGGGATGCACTTGGTGCCTCCCGCAATGATTCTCCACTGTTGGCAAAACAAATAAGACCCATTACATCTCTTAATATCTACATTTAGCTTGTCTAAATCATAAGTTGTTTGCAAAACTAAGGCTTTAACATATTTAACGACATTATTAAGAGGTAACTGGTTGTGTGAACACACAACTAAATACAAAACTGATAATTACAACGCTCTGAATGTTTGTGACAAACTCCCTTATCTCTTTTTGCCAGACAGCACATTGGTCATTTGTTGAAATTGACTTATCAGTCTTTTTCTATAATACCAAGAGTTTAAGTCACCTTTGGCTTGTTACTTTTCTGTAAGACTTCCAGAAGGTGCCGTCGAAAACCCTCTAATTGTGACAGGCCCAGCCTATGAGAAATCAGAGGTTATTATGGTAATAATGGAGAAAAATAAAATTAACCACAGTATAAAATGTACCTCGGTACCAGGTCTTTTCCTAACACCACTGATGTCACAAACTCTTTAGAGTACTCCATGGCATCCTCACTGGGTACATAAAAGAGAAACATATGTCAAAAAATGTCAACCAGATGTATAAGTGCAGAATGTTTTCTCTGTAAAAATCACATTTCTAAAAAAAAAGAAGAAATCTAATCAAATATGCTTAAATTACCAATGTTGTGCAAATAGCAGTGTGGACAGTGCACTGTCCTACATACAATATTTAAGGAATATCAACATAAAAGATGAGAAACTTTAGAGCATTCATAAATATAAAGCATAACATTTGAATATATAATCCTGGAAACTGAAACTGAACCAATACTCCTACAGAATAAATTGATCTGCCCTCACATTTGTACATATATATCATCTAACACAAGTGCAATCAAAAATGCTATTTCGTAAACAGAACAATCATCAAATGTTATATCTACTTCGAAAAAGACATGATCAAGAGTGATAATATTTTCCATGAGTGGAATAAGATGATTCAGTTCTGTTGTTTTACAAATACTGAAAACAAATTAGACGTAAAATGAATTAAGCTAAACACCAAAAAAAGTGATTAATGCTTTTGCTATGTAAGCAATAAATCTTCATGGGCCTATATTGGAGATGTTGGGCAGCTTAAGTCTGATGAATGGAAACTGATTTTATACCACATCTTCAGTGCTACAATGGAAACACCCAGGATGGGGCATTAACACACAGAGTCACCACACAGGCTTAAAATTGTTCATACCACAGTGGAAATATCATTCCTATCAGTCCTACATATTGAAGCTTTCATGTATGAGTATACCTTGACATAATACAATAATACTATGCACTGTTAATCCACCACAGCCAATATTTACCAACCAGGAAATGGTATTTTATGATTAACTTATTCAATGATTAACCTAAATAACAATATAAAAATCTTTATGATTAAAGATTAGCAAGCTGCAAAATAATAACAATGAAATAATAATAATAATAATAATAACAATAATAATAATAATAATAACAATAATAATTACAATAATAATAATAATAATAATTATAGTTATTATTATTATTAATAACAACAAGTGAAGGGGAAAAAAGGACCAAGAAATCACTACTGACAGTCACATGGGTAAGGCCCATACCACAAAACCACAACCACTGCCAAGTGGACTCAGATAATATTGATTGTTGAAGCTCTCCAACTCTCACATACCCTTCCTTTGCTTTTTATTTTCTGCCTGTATGTAATAAAGTAAAATACCAAAAACCAGGAATCAAATAACAAAACAAAAAAACAACAACAACGACAACAACATCATGCAGAAAACTTAAAGGCAATGATATATAACCTGTGACAACAGGCTGGTTTGAATTGTTCAACTTAGGTAAAACATTTATAGGTTTATCAACATAAACATGGCAATCCTGAGTAAACAGTAATTTAAAAGCATCTTATATTCAACCAGAAAAAATTATCATTTATTGTTAAGATTTACTGTCTCATATTCTGTATAACGTAGACTTACTCACCTGAGAAGTCCACCAGGTGGAGAGTAAGAGTAGCAGTGAAGTGTAGGGTACTGAGGTCTCAGCAGGAAGGACAGAATAGCAGCAGTGCCTGCACCAAGCGAATGTCCAACTATAACCAGCCCATAGTGCATGGTCCCCTTGCTCTGTGTGAGGGAAATTTTGAATTATTACATTCAATATAGCACACTTTGGTTATTTTCACTTTAACGACATGCTTTATGCAACAAGGTTCAGATTATGCTTATGTTTCATATATCTGATATAGCTCTGAATAAAGAACAGTGGTGATGTCAAAAGCAATTCAGACCATGAATCAAAAACAGGATCATTACTGAGCCATTCTTTCCTCAGTATACTGAGTCACTCACCAGGTCTCTTCCAAAAGCCTGTGACAAGATCATTTCCTGCTCCAGTTTCTTCTTAATGTATTCTGCTGAGTAAACCATTCCCTGGAGAGAAAGAGAAAGACATTCAATGGAGAAACCAAAGTGAGACAGAAAGTGATATGGGCAGGAAGTCTGTCTCATTAAAATTTGATCAAAATATTAATAGCAATTTTGCTACTATTTGCAGCTGAAATGACCTTTGGAGAACACAGAAATTTTAAAAGATGTAAAAAACTCATACTGAGAGATTCTGCTGTTGCAAGTCATTTAGTCTCTTACCTTGTGACCAAGCCATGTCCCATGCTGCTCCTCCACAGGCAAACGCTCAGAGTCCCCTGTCAGATCAGTCAAGGCATCCTGATACACACAAGACAAATTAAGAATTCTACAGACAGCATAAAGCAAGGAACAAGAAAAATAAAAAAGAACATGTTATTTGTTAAAGACGCACAGAATATGTAAAGTAATTAAACATAACATTCTTAACTTTCATTATAAACCAATATAACCAAGCAATAAAAGAATTATGTGAGCTCTGATGCATTCCATATGCCAGGTTCATTTCAATCTTAAGAATGCAAAATATACTTAAACTTAACTTAACTCTTATAACAAGGATTTTGGAAGATAAAAATACACAAGTAATCAGGGCTCCTTAGATTTACTTGTTAAAATGTTGCAAATGATTCTTTAATTTTTGTACTGTAATTTTTGTATGATGTTGTATTCAGAAGTTATTTTCCTCTCAAGACAATTTGCCTTTGACATTCATTAAAACTTTGATTATATATCTCACCAACTGGCCCAAGTCAATTAAAAATAACTACAAGAATCTTCCAAAATGCATACAAAAAGAAATTACTCTCTGAAAGTGGACAGTCACTCTCTTGGTCTATATGCGAAAGGGTGTGGGAGTTTGCAAATACAACACTAAACCATTAGAGCTTCACCTGCTCTGGAGGTGTTAGTGCGGCGGGGTCGGATAATATTTTTTGAAAAGTGATTTTTTTTAAAAAGCAGACAAATTGAAATAAAATGAAATTCAGATCACCTTTGGTGAAAGGGTTCCTCTGATACTGATGACAACTTTTTTCTTTGCATGATCCACCGCCACAAAGAATGGAGTCTCATAAACCTGTTTAAAAGATGTAGATTGAAGCAGATAAGACAGTAAAAGGGGTTTTGAAAATGTGATGAACTTCTGAGTGTAAGTAAAGAAAGGGCTAATGTGTGTGTAAATTGCAGCTCTTTTCCAGACAGACGCAGTCCTCAACGAGGACTCAAAAGAGCCATTCCTCCCCATTCTGCCTCAACACCTCTCACACAGAACAAAATAAGGAAACAGCACCCTACCTTAAGCAGGATGTGTTAAAGGGGTTATAGTTTAAAATGCAGCTCAGCAAGCTGAGCAACAGCTCAGTCTTTGTAATCAAGCCTTTCTAATCTTGGCACTGTACACAGCCATAAATCAGTGAATTTATGGCTGGAAACTCAGTGTTGGTTGACCTCACTCAAAAGCACACTGCTTTACAAATTAGTGGCACAAGTACAAGTTTGAGTGCTACAGAAATTATGAAAAAAAAAAAAAAAACTCCTATGCAATGGGGAAACTATTTTAATATCTTTTATAAACTGTTTCTGAATATAAAAACGAAAAGGACAGGAGTAAGGCTATACTCGTATGACTGAAGCAGAGCTTCTATAAATAAACGCAAATGCAAGCTGGGACATTTTTTAGTTGCAATTAAAACTATTTTGCCAATTGTTCACATTTATGCACCAGTTTTAAACAAAAAGGAGTTTTGCAAAACAAGTTTCTAACAAACGTGGACTGGGCAGTAACATAATAAAATATCTACAACGCTCTCCACAGTGATGGCTCTGCATTCAAATAATCGGTTGAAATTGGCAATAAATTAGTCATAATGACAGCTTAGTACAACATTCTCACGACTCAGGACTACTTCAAATGCTGACAGCATTTGTAATCCTGAAACACTTGACTTACAGCTGAAGATGGAAACAGCTTTCACTCCCCCTGATCCCCATATCTCAGCAACTGCAGTGCTGAGTGAATTGTTTAAATAAACAGGCACAAATGAAGGTCAAAACTACAATATGAGGTCAATGACAGTAGTAAGACATTTATTTTACAAAAGTACTTCTTGTGCTATGAGCTTGTATGTATATACCCCTTATCCATTATTATCATGCTTGATGAGAAAAAAAAAACATTAAAATATGTTTCCCTGATCCTGTAAAACGCCTCCACGAAGCGCATCCTGTTTGATGAGGAAGTAAAACCCAAACACTTCTGACTGCTTGTTGGCTAGTTGTCGGATTACTCACAGCGTCATGGCAAGATGTGTAGACAATGTGAACCTGCTTGAGATCTCTATCAAGGAAGTGTCTGCGTATGGCAATGACATTGCAGCCACAGCAATTATCCTCCTCCACCGTGACCGACTGAGTCAAGCGAGAGCCGGACACAGATGTGCAGCTGGGTACATGAAGAAACATAACAGGAAATAAAATAAATATATAACAATAAAGACAAAAAGGAAATCAGTGCAAACATTTTATTTCAAAACATTAGATGAAATAGATGCAACAAAAATACAGTAACAGTTAGTGAGATAACAAAGATATATTTAGCATCCCAGTGCAAGAAATTTGGGTGAGAGAATTTGATAAAGTCGACACCGCTTGTGTCAGTAAGTGGGTCTAACTAGAGTGGTATTGTCTCAGTGGATTAGCAATTGGCAAGTGTTGACGCATGTGAAATGTGATCTGCACTGAAGAGGCTCAAGAGACACAGAGACCAAATAGATAAAAATGTGTGGGTGTTATGTTTGAGTGCTTACGGGCAGGAGCTCAAGAGACGGCACAGCCCACAGGCAGGCTTCCTCATCAGGTACATGGGCCAACCGTATGCAGCCAGGGCAAAGAGCATGTAATAACATACATTTTTATACATGTTCATCTCAGCCTGAGAGAGGAGAAAGCAGACAGACAGAAGCATGCCTGCATCAGAATAACAGTAACAGGATCAATGATGCATTGAAAAATATTTCAATGCAAATATTGAACCCTTTTAACACTCACAAGAGACCCCATCCCATGTGGTTTAGAGCACAACATGAACACAAGTCAAATTTAGCTTGGTCAGTTTATCTCACAGTAGAAACTCACTGAATTCTTGAGGTCCAAGTATCTAGTATTACGAGTGACAGGCATCCCTGACAAGAAGGCTAAAATGTCATTGTTGGCCTGTAGAAGAGAAAATAACATGTTTCAAATCATTTGAATGAACTCAACTTTTTCCCAACATTTTGTTTTTGAGATGTGAGATTGATACCTGGTCCAGGATAGAAGATCTCTTAGACCTCTGTCTCTGGCGGAGAAGCACCAGACCAGCAATGATGTCACTCGGAACGATGTCCAAATCTCTGAAGAACTCTGCGAAAAGGCTGGCCACTTCTGAATATGCATCCTGGACATAAAAACAGCCCGTATTAGGACGGGTTAATAATGCAGAGTAACAAAAATGTCAGAGAGCCACCAAGGACTCAATGCCATCATCATGTAACACGTAAACTGTGTAATGCTAGGGTCAGACGGCACATTAGTGGGACTCATCATTTTATCTAGATGCATATCATTCCAGTAAAAAGCACATGCATGTCTTGTACGAAGAACTGAAAAATGTTTCTAAGAGGGTGTCGAAACCACCTTGCTTAGTGTGCTGCCACAAGCTGGTTAGATAGATATTCCTTTCCATCCCAAATGCAATTCTGTATTCTCAGAGATCAAATGCTGCCCAATGGGGAGGCAATGGTTCGAATCCGTCAGCAATAACCTTTTGCTTTCGCAAATGCACACCAGCATACCCCCTGTGCATGACCACATTGATTTTTAACATTTCAAAGTTACCTGTCTACTTGAAATCCTCTTCACTAAACACCATGTGATCAAATTTACTGACAGATATTGGATAAAAGCTTGCTGCAATCATTGTGGATTTATTTAATTTTTTCAACTTTCATGACTTCTCCAAAGTCGTCTGGTGAAATGGAACGACAAAGAAAGCTGTAAATTAGCTTAACATCTTGCAGATGAATTTAGCCTGACATTACTTTTACATTCATAGTTTATCATTCTTGCTTAATGTCACTGTTAAGCAGCTTTGCAAAATGCTGCTGTATGTTACACCCCTGATAGCTGTTGATGACCATATTTATGGTTTTCTTTGACCGCTAAGTGAAATTAGGTTCAGTTAGTGGATGATGCTACTCACAGATTGAGTATCCTGGGCTCTTGTGCAGCACATGAAGAACTTTAACCTCCTGCTCCAGCTGCTGGCTTGGCCTTCTTCTAATCTGTGTCTAATAAGGAAAAAAAAAAAAAGGGCAAAAGAATTCTGTCATGACTAAATTTGTGTGAAAAGAAAGTAAAATGTACCTGTATCAAGCGTCAAGATGAAACAAAAGCCGTGGAATAGGAGTCTAACAGCATGTTAATACCTGAGAGTGTACGTTGTGAGGTTACGCTGACGCCGCCGGGTTGCTTTCAGCTTAACAAAAGTCCGACCCGTGGGATCAAAGGTGCACATGAGGGTAATACATACGCTGAATATCACAAGCCAGTTGCATGCAACAATACCTGCAAAAAACATTAAAACATCATTCACATCCAAGCATGAAAATAATTTCCCCTTAAAACTGTTACTTTGGTTCCCCTTTGCATCCTTTTTCACTCACCTAAAGCCAAGTTTTTGGCTGTGACATCAGAGCACGGCTGGTAATACTGGACTAGCCAGGCGATTCCTACTACAGCATATACTAGCTCAACCAAGAGAATAGCTGGGGAGGAAGGAATGAGGAGATGGGATCAATATCTGCACAATCAATACCAAGAGTGTTCAAGCCTTAATTTGAAACCTGAACCAATCTTCACAAAAGTTACTTTCAATCCTAAAAAGCATCAGTATTGTTAAAAAGACCCTCACAGAGGACCCACAATGCCTTACCTAGTCGTATATAGATGACATACTGCACAGCTTCCCTGGGTTGTGTGTACAAAATGCTGCCCCTCATGCTCAGCCACATGATGGCGCTCTCACATATGAGGCAGCTGACCAGGATGCCCAAGTACCCTCGGCCATGGTCCACCAGGGTTATAGAGCATGACTGGTCTGAGCCGTATGGGAGGCCGAACAGAACCACAGACAGAACCACTAACCTGAGTATGAAAGGTGTAGAGAAGGAAGTGGTGAGTCAGATGAAGAAATGTGTCTTTCTACAGAGACTTATAGATAAATCAAACATTATTATATATATATATATATATATATATATATATATATAGATGTGTGTGTGAAAAATCAATAAACCTGACGAAACACTGACTCACCAGATGCAGTGTAATAAAAAAAGGAAGAGGGCAGGCAGCACCAGGTCATCACTACCAACTGACCAGCGCCGCCGAAACATCACCATTCCAGGCATCACGGCCCTGTGAGAAAACATGAGGCAGGGACAAAATGACGTCATTCAAAATCTTGCTTCTCCATCTTAAAACTTACTCTATCATTTCACCATAGTTTTTTCCAAGAATCAAACACTAAATCCTGCATACAGATAAGGAACCTAAGAAATATACAAAGTAATTGACTGAATCTCAACGTGCTGCACATAGTTACTTTCTGTATTTCTTTGGTTTTTTAAACTATGTCCTTTAAGAGACAGGGCTGCAGGGATAACAAAAATAGAAGAATGAAATAAAATGGGAGGTGAAAGACAAGACAGAGAGGATGAAGGGATGCTGAGAGGGTGTAATGTGATGTAAAAATGAAAGAAACAGGCGCTTTTTAAATATATGGAATACTGGTTATGACCATGCGAAAAAGCTTCTTTTATGTTACTCTACCCTTTCTCTCCTGAAAAAGCTTTGTGAGATTACTCAAAGTGCCTCTGGGCTATATAATGAAATGAACTGTTAAAGACATGGTGGGAAGGAAATAGGAGGAAAAGAGGGAGCCACAGAGAGGATGATGAAGGCTTTATGGTGCTGATACAGACTGATAAAGCCTTTATGGTTCCTCCATGTTTACTGGAAAATTAAAGGATGGCTTTGTTTCAGCGTTGCCAAAAAAGAACTCCAAATCTCAAAGCTACTGACTGTATTGTACTTATTTACAGTGAATAAAGAATTGATACTTATTATTGGTCATTTTTAGCGTTCTTTCGCTTTTTAGTATGTCGTCTACAGTTTTGGTAAAATTGGCTGGACTTTCCTTAATTTGCCCTCAAATAACCCCACCATTGTAGTTATATAAATCTTAGTATGCATTGTGTCTGCATAAAACAGCTGAGAGATAGTTGGATCATTGCCTTGTTGCATTTACATCTAGGCCTTTACAAGGATATCAGGTTTGGGTGGGACTGAACCAGTTTCAAAACATGATGTAAAATGCATTTCCATAGCAGTGTTAGCAGAAAATGGAGAGATAATACGCTGAAGCCATACAATGGGCAAAATGTAGAAGCTCCAAGACAAATAAGGGTGGACCAAAGAGGGATTGGTGTGCAGGATTTCAGCTTCACTGCAGCTTAAAAATGAATCATACCAACTTCCTCTTTAAGTTTCCCTGTGTGCAAATGTATACTGAAGTGCCAAGTTTAGATTAATGACCCCTTAAATGTAGTTTTTAAAGGGAAAGTTAGATTAATCGAGCAGTGGACTTTTAAGACCTTTTACAGTCTTAGCGATCTTGAGAAATCCAGTTCAACAAAATAAAAGAGTCTCTACCAAACAAAAGCTTTTTGTGAAGCACAATTGGCTTGTTACTCATATACATATATGTATGTATATATATGTATATACATACATATATATATATACATACATGTATATGTATGTATATATATGTATATATATACATG
>JBBBVU010000001.1:16222734-16233617 GCA_037177055.1 Atherinosoma microstoma | reverse complement strand
TCTTCGATCCAATCCCCATCCTGAGCATGCTAGAGGCGACGGTGGAAAGGAAAACCTCCCTTTTAACAGGAAGGAACTTCCAGCAGAACCCGGCTCAGGGAGGGCGGCCATCTGCCTCGACCGGTTGGGTTAGAGGACAGAAAGAGAGGACAGAAAGAGACACAACAGACATCACATTTGATCCAGCGAGATCTGCTGAGAGAGGACAAATATGTTAATGATGGCGTTTGAAGCTTCAAGTGGAGATAGCATGACAATCGTTCTCAAGCGTAGTTAGTTTGGCAAGACAGCAGGCTAAAAGCTCAGAGAGAGAAAAGTGTGTTTGTTACAGGATTGGGGGGGGGCAGGTGCGCCTGTTTGGGAGCATATCAGAGAGCGAGAGCTGGTGGTGCAGATCCAAAATTAGAAAATCACTTTGTGGCAAGCAAAATTTGACTGCAGCAAGTCACCACAAATAATCTGGGAAACACCGCCAAGCTGCAGGGAAGCCCTAAACTTGTTCTCTATGTCACGTGGATTCTCTGAACAGACTGATATGAATCTAATAATGACACCATTTAATCTTTATCCTTACGGTAAATGGGACAGACTTTGAGTCCCAAACTTTGAGAAGTGATTGGAGAATTTGTGCCATTTTCTGCTTATCGCAAGGCCATTACTTTCTCACTAGCGTAGTTCAGGAAGTAGAGCGGGTTGTTCTCTAATCTGAAGGTCAGTGCTTGAAGCTCGTGTTATCCTGTCCATGTGTTAAAGATACTGCATTCCAGCAATGTTCCCAGTGTGCCTGCTGGTGTCTGACTGTGTCTATGTAGAAAGTATGAGCTGTATAGAATAAAAAGCTCTGCATGGTTTTACATGTGAATGAACAAATATGCTTTATGTGTAAAACACTCGAGTGGTCAATATGACTAAAAAAGTCCTTTATGAATGCAGTCCATCAATATTTGATAATCCAATTTTGTTGAAAATTTATTGATATGTACATCATGGGGTTTCTCATCAAGTTTTTCTCAGTCTTGGTCCTCAGGACCCCAATACCCAGCGTGCTTTAAATGTTTCTGATTTTTAACTCACCTGAAATGAATGATTCATTAACATATTTTCAAAGAACTCGACGAGGAGGTTCATTAATCTCAAAATCAGGCGTGTTGGAGTAGGAAAACATCTAAAAGATGCAGTGCAAGTGCAGTGGGTCCTGAGGACCAGTACCAAGCAAGACTGGTTTAGTATGAGAGCCATACACCACAGCTTCATTCTGGGCACATTTTGGTTTTAACCTAAAGGACAAAGAAGAGACAAATAACTCACAATCTGATTAGTCAAGAGCTGCAGCTAAAAAGCAGAGGTCAAACATGCCAAATCTATGTATCAGCCAGTACAAGTTCTAATTTAAGATCTACCTCTATGTAATTTTCAATGATTATATGTGGCAATGTCTATTCCCAGTAAATTGCTCTTCTTCAACTTAAGTTGAATTTGCAGAATACTTTAACTGGGGTATACTATGACATTGGAATAAAATGTCCAGAAAACATACAAACCTTTAAATACAATTATTCACATCAGAATTAACTTTGCCTTTTCCCTTTAGTCAAAACTTCCCAGAAGAGGGTTGCCTGATCATCTTTATGCTTGCAATTTATCAAATTGTGGAGTGACGTAAACAAAATCCGAATGATCAACCTTATTATCGATTTATTGGCACTCACTAGTGAGTGGGGCTCTTCTAGTCTAATTTCATGGAAGAAGACTTGTGTCTCAAACACCATCCTCACTAATAACAGCTGCCTCCTCAGGGGCCTTCCCATCATCCGCAAACCAGAAGATGTTAGCCCATTAGTGGAGCAGTTTCAATACTGCTGTTTGCATTAGAGGAAGCACTTACTTTCCTCATTAGAGTCAAATGCTATATATTATACTGACATTGTAGTCTACAACAAATTTTCACAAAGACTTCGACTTTTTGAGTGATGAAAAATAAATATGTTTGTCTTCTGCCTTATTTTGTGTCTACGTTTCCATGACTGTTAGCAATTATTTTGAAACGTCCATATTGCAAAGAAAAAAGAAGACCCGACTAAATTTTGGTGCTAATAAAAAAGAAATGTTAGATGTAATCAACTTTCCAACATTTGAAGAAAAACCTTGTGAAAACTTACATTTATTTTTGCAGAAAGTGATCATTAGTTGAAAATGTGAATTTGTTATGTGGAACTCGGCCCCGCTGATAGTTCTGTTTACACCAGCCCTTTTGATTCGAATCGTAGTTCGCTTGCTTGGAAAGTCTGCTTTATTTAGGGAGGTGTGAATGCGCAAACAAACTCTGATTTGGATTAAAAAAGTGAACTCTGTTCTGCTTACAAACGTGGGTCTCGGTCCGCTTCAGGTGAACCAAATACAGGAAGCAGACTACAAAGCAAAGTGGATTGTGGGTTAAACGCAGGGCATTGAGGGTAAACACAACCAAAAAATATGTGTGTATGGGAGGATAGGCGGCTCTGGCTGCGAGAAATGGCTTGCGGTCAGATGTGGAAGAACGCAGTAAAAAGTTCTGATAGAAATATGGACTGTTAAGATTTGATGTATAGCTCCATTGCTCTTATACAGTGGAAACTTAAGTTGTCCTGCATTAACTAATAGATTAAGGAGTTTTCTTCTTCATTATGTCTCGTCTTCTCTTTAATTGTAATTGTTGATGGAGCGCCGCCACTGGTGTAGAGGTGAATACGTCATTTTAAAGGTCAGATTCGTTTGAATATGTGCAGTGTGGAAGCAACGGAAAAATGTTGCTACCCCCAACTGAACCAAGTCCCCAATCGTACCAAGCCTAGCAGACTATCCTGGTGTGAAAGCACCCTTGAGGAGCATTTATGCTCTACGCCAAAGACAGATACAGAGCATTTCAACCTTCTTCTGCGACATTTACGTCCATAATCTGTTCCATTTTGGGACCTTTGTGGATCCTGATGGAGCAAACAGAGTAATACACCTGGAAAGAGTTGGAGCAGTGTTGAGCAGCATAGCTTACATGCGGCACGAGAAAGTGCAAAGAAGAGGAAGCTGCAAAGTATTTAATGACTTCACAGACCACCTCTGTCACTGTGCCACCTCTTTTTATGTCTCTTTCTGAGAAAGTACATTATCGTGATCTCCTCCATTGTCACCATGTATACTATATTGACTAAAACTGATGTCAAAACTCTGAGGTGAACTCTAAATTCTCGCCCTCTGGACAATGTATTGCCAAACAACCATTCCAACGTAAAGGATGCATGAAAGTATGAGAGCAGTGACGTTTGGAATGGATGTACCTATTTACATACGTAAAAGGTACCATAAATGGGCCTTCAGGGTGTGCTCACACTAGCACTGTTTGGTCCGCTTCCACGGATGGTCTGGTCCATTTGGAGCGGTGTGAATGCGCATTTGAAAACTGCATTAGGTTTTAACACCAAAGTAAAAACAGCAACTCCAAGGCTGAATAAATGTATTGTTGCTCCTTTGTTTACTTGCAGTGAACAAGTAGTTTTCAGCCCTGGCCATTCAAAGAAGTGGTCATTTTGAGAAACACTATCGCCTAGTGAGCAGCTATTGTAATTGTGTGACATGGTCGAGGTGGTTTGGACCACTTGAGTAAGTGCAGTATGAAAGCGAAACAAACCAAACGAAGGTGTGAACATTTTCTAAAATCCCGCCTAATCAACTCGAGTCTCGCAGCTTATCCTGGTGTAAATGCCTCTTAGTGTTACTTTGGGTTAAGTCATTGTAGTTCCTTTAGAGTGCTTCCCTAACCCCCCAAACGTGAGTAAGTCACATTATAAGCCTATTTGATACTTTCAAAGATGTCTATGAAAACTGCAGATCCTATGAAAGAAAAGGTAAAAAGTCATTTTTCAATTCACTGTTAAATTCCTTCAACAATAATGAAAATTTAGCAAACATATCAAGACTCTTTAATTAAATGCTTTCAATAGACAAGAGAAATCGAGACAACACCAAATCCTTATCCCTAAAGCATACGTACTGGCATATTATGTGAGTTTAATATAAATATTTCTAACTTTATAAAAGTGGAGAACATCCTCTTCACCCCAGACAGCCTTGAGTTGTAGTGGTTTATGGTAACATGATGATTATTTCACAACCAGCAGACAACAAAAACCTTTTGACAGACTGCTGAATAACGATCCTTTTACACAAAAGGCACTACAGCACTTAAAAAGCTGGGACGAGCTACAACTGACCGTGGCGCAGCTGGCGCGCAGACTGTGGTGGAAAATAGAAATTTAAGCACCAACGGGAGCTGTAATTACAATAAAACATACAGAAATTATTATTCTAAGTACATTGTTAAATGTCACAATTGTTGTTTTCTACTTTACAAAGTGCATGGTCTACTGAGAATACACACCATGCTGACTATGGGATCTAATTATAGTGGTCAAAAAGTCAAAGAAAGCACTTCAGAACCTGAAGCAACACAAATACCTTACAGGGCCGAGGGACTTTATTAACTTTTTATGCTCAGACATTGTGTGGGTCGGATTTATTCTGAGGAGTGAGCAAGTCTCCTTTTACTTTGTTTCACACAACACTCTCCTGTCCAAAGTGTAATTATGTTACACTGCACACAAATAAGATTTATGTTTCAATATTGTGCTCAATCTTGTTAGCAGTTGAGAGTAGGATCTTCCACATAAAACTGCAACGCAACACCTGTCTCTGAGAAAACTGTTACAGGCACATTGGTTTAGAAAAAAAAAAAAAAAACACATCTATAAATCATATTGATGCGTGCCGAAAAAACAATTCCATCATGTACAAACAGGAAAAGAACATTTCCAAATCCTACATCCCAAAATGGATATGTTTTCTATATTACTATGGATGTTGATATGATTAGCATGTTCTCAACACATACAACTCATGTTTAGAAGGGATTAAAGCTAATGCTAAACCAATCAATTATTGATACTGTGGGAATAAAACAGAAACTTCCTTATGTTATTAATGAGTTGAAATCTCAGTATTTCCAGTATTTGCCTCCTTTAAACCTCTTTAAGGAGAAAATACATTGATATTGTGCACAGATGTAATTTGCAACCTGAGATCAAATGAGCATCCACATATCCCAAACCTGACCTTTAAGGAAACTCTACAACACAGACAGATCCATACTGAACCACTCATTTCGACCCTGCCATCATATGCATTCTGCCTGAGGCATGACTTATTCAAACCCTTATGGTTCTCTGTGTGATTCCATACGTATCCAAATGGCATGCGCTTGGTGGAAAACCTATGATTTTCCTGCACGTTAGCAATGCTTATGTCCTCCACACACAGTGTACTACTGAGTGTCAGGTCTATACCCAATTACCCACGTGATGCAACAACAATGATAGAACAACAATGAAAGGGCTGCTCGTTCATCATTATGGCTTTGTCTTTGAACAACGCAAACAAGGCATAGCTATGCAGCACTACATCTGATAGCTGAGTCGCATGGGAGTTGCATGGGAGTCATCTGATGCATCTTTTCCACTCGCAAAAACTCACTTAAATCCACTGTAACCTGACACATGTTAAAAAAAACTTCTGTTGTTTAATTTGTATCGTATACAATATCATTGCAGTAAGCTCTGAACCCACCTGGTCTCACTGCTCAAACTTATACACCTGTCAATATATCAATAATACTACACACTACTGAGGAAGCCAAAGATACAGGACCTGAATCTAAAATCAGATGTCAGTGCTGCTGTCTATTCCTTGTTTTGCAGGGAGCAGGTTGATTTGGTATGACTAGCAGCTTGTGTTTTAGTATCATCCTCTTCCTTCTCACTCAACAGTGTGTCTGCTGCAGTAACAGCAGCATCAAGCTGTGGCACACAGACTGCTGCTTACAGCCCATTTATTTTCTATCACATCTTGTACCTGTGTAACCTTTCGATTTATCACATCTGTAACTAAGATTAAAAACTCCTGAATGTGTGCAGCAAGCATCTCCAAACACACGGAGGAGAGCAAATCTTACAAACTGGTCTCAAAATCAACAACTGAGAAAACTGACCCACTATCATAACAAAGAAACCGGGTTCCCTATTTTCATAGGCGACACTGCAACATAGTCATTTGTAAGACTGTTCTCCTTTTATGCCTTTTCTCCCCGAGGACTGGTTTTGCCTTCATAAAAAGGCTGATAGATGGATAGATAACCATGCAGGCAGTGCTGCTTTTAATAGTCAAAGAGTCAATCCACCTGTAATATGTTGCAGATTTGAGAGTCAAACACTGATCTTGCTAATGCTATAAATGGTCTTTGTATAGTGTTTCTTGGTTTTTCATTATTAAGGTTACCGAAACTTTTTTTAATGATAGGGAACTGCTTACAAATGTTCACAACAATTTTTTAAGCAATGAAGAGATTTTTTTTTCTCTAAAAATGGCCACAAATAAATACTATTCAGACTGATATGAATGGCTGAAAATACTTCTGTATTTTCACTTTATTTAATTGTGTATTTATTAATGCTGCTGGTCTAAGAACTGCAAAACAAATTTCTATTGTCTAATTACATTGACACTGACATCCTTTCTTCCTCTTACTGGTGGTTTGAACAAACAATAGTGCTTCAGTATAAATTGGTTTGAATGGGTGTCAGTCCAAACTTGAGATCTGTGTAATAGTTAAACACTAAATTCCCACTTCTGAATTGAAAACTGTCCACTAGCGGAGTATGTGTTGCAAAACAGAGTTTGAGTCATTTCTAAAGAATTTAAAGATGTTCTGCAAACAGCAACATGCAATTTGTTGCTGAAAAATCTAACACGACATATATACAGTAGCGTTGAACTTTTCACCCAAATAAAAACATCGGGACCTTATCAGGTTTAACATGATAGTTTTATTGTAAAAATGTGAAACTTATTACGTTATAATGTGCGGACCCCAGGAAAAATAGCTGCAGCTGCAATTCTTCTACAGGAAGAAGAATTTTATTAATGCTGCTGGTCTAAGAATTCAGAAACAAATGTGAGGTAAACTGCTGGAGTTGTGATTTCTGAGCTGACTTGAATGCAGCACAGCTGCAGGTTCTGTGTCACATACGGTCAATGGTGTCCCCGTATGTTTAAGTTTCATTTTCTATTCCTGAACCCCCGGCCGCTTTAGTACTTCATACTAGGCTGAGACAAGGAGAGATTAGACAACGATGAAGCTTGGAGGACAACGTGAAAATGTCGACATTGCACCTTTAAACCAGACAGAACTACGTCTTTGTGTCTGCAGCTTAATTCTCCAAGCCATGCATACAGCCTATACAACTTTAATTTTAGTTTTCAGGCATGACAACTGGTACATGTTAACCGAAAGCAACACACACACGCAGGCACCGTCTCACAGCATATAGGCAGATGACGTACCTTGTTGCTCATAACTGTCCCACTTTCCTGTGTGTACAGCAATAAATCAGAGTAGAACAATTAATCCTTGACAAAAAGAATGTTTCTGCTAGGTGAGAATTAGCTCCATAAAATATATTTTGGGCCAATATTTCTATGTTACAAAAAAATCTGCATCCTGCTCTTACAATAAAACTTGTCAGGATATAACATGATACGTTTCACATTTTTTCAATAAAAGTGTCATGTCATAACGTGATATGGTCCCAGTTTTTTTTTTTTTTAAATTTGGGTGAAAGCTCTATGCTTCCTTGCATATACATAACGATTTTTTTAAAAAGGGGAACGCAGTTCCATTGATAAACGCACTGAATGATAAATGTATGTGTGCCACTACTAATGCTTTGGTACAAATACGCAGAACTAAGTTGTCTGATTTTTTCTTTTTAATAGTTGTACTCACATTTCACTTACATATACACTAATTTTCTTGTTCTGTGTTGTCATAACCAAGAGAAAACCACTGAAAAGGAAAAAATATTTGATTGAGACAGTGAAGGCAACCTGAGGATGGCTTGGCTTATTGTGAGGGGTTGGGTCCAACCCTGAAGAGACACGCTATGAAGAACATCTTGAGAAAATGTTGAAGTTATGCTGGAAAGACACAGCACCAAATCTCTCTCTCCACTGCTCGCTGCCATGCATCCATCTGCTCCAGTCTGTCTCTTTTCTGCCTGGGTCAGAGTTACACTCTGCTAAGATCAAGATCCTCTCCAACATTTGTCACACTGCTGGCTCTGCTGCAGCCAGCTCTAATTATCCCATTCCTCCCAATTGTGTCACACTAGAGCAGTTTGCTGTCCATCCTAAAGAATCTCACCATCTCCTATCTCAATCTCACCTTCTTTCTTTCTCATCTTCCTTCTTCCCAACCTCATGTTTTCTCCAACCCACACGCTCATTCAGTATTCATGTTTTAGAGGACATTTATGGGCATGAAAGTGAGCGTGTGCAGAGGAAACCTACATTTTCTCCTCTTGCCTTCCCCTGTCCCTCTCTTTTTCCTTATCTAGCTAATCCAGATTCTGGTTTTGGTTTCGTACTGCTCATCTTTTTTTAGCCTGAAAGCCATGTGCCACTCACTCCTACTCTCCCTCTGCCTCTTTCTCCATCTTTTTCTCCCACTGCCACCCACTCAATCCCTTTCACCTCTTCCCACTCCATTTTCTTTTCTTTCGGTTGATGTGATAGTATGTGCACTGCAGATTACATATACATATACCACTGGGGTGGTAACATATATAGTCTGCCAACCTGTCTAGCTTGCTGCCCACAAAGCATGTACAGATCACATACTGATGATTTTTTTCCCCCAAGCAACAACACTACTGCAGCCACAGGTTTTGTAGTATGCTTTTTTGTATGTGTGCGTGCATAACATGTAACTGTTGTCTGTTTATTTTTGCAGCATACTGATTTTGAAATACATGTAAATCTGTCAGAGACACATACATTCATCAACCTGGAAAAAGATCAGAAATGCAGTCTCAATCATTATCAGTGTGATACACCTCCTTTATCACCATTTACTGATGAGTCTAATCTATGCTACAATATCTCGTCTCCACAACACATAAAAAACACATTACAAAAATCTTTGCACGTGCACTGTATGTTAAGGGTTTATCATGACTGAATAAGTAAAAAATATATGTAGTATTTCCCTCACATTTCCCTTTTTTCGCAAATACATGTAAACTACATAAATCAATAGAAGGGAAAAGAGGCAAGGACAATAGTCTCTGTAGTTTTGTTTAAACTAAATGCTGTAAAAGTCAGAGGGTTGGACAATCCAGCCCACATGACCAAAAATCACAATTTGGATATAATGTAACTATAGCCAAATGGATAAGAGCACCTTACTTTTGCAAACTGGAGGGATGGCAGCTGATAGGACCAAGGGAAACAAACAGAATTTCTGTGAATTGCTTGTTGATCCAAAAGGCTAGTAAGTCAATCACATGGCAGCAACTCAATGCATTTAGACATCGAGACATGGTCAAGACAACTTGCTGAAGTTCAAATTGAGCATCAGAACAGGGAAGAAAGGGAATTTAAGTGACTTGAAAGGGGCATGGTTAGTGGTGCCAGACAGGTTGGTCTGAGTATTTTGGAAATCACACACAGCCATCTCTAGGGTTTACAGAGAATGGTCCAGAAAAACGAGAAAATATCCGGTGAGCTGAGAAAACAGTAACTTAAAAAAAAAAAATAAACTCATTAAACAAATATATGCAGAATATTATCTCTGAGCTCACAACATGTCCAGCTTTGAAGCAGATGGGCTACAGGCAGGAGAAGACCACACTGGGTACCAATCTTGTCTGCTAAGAACAGGAAACTGAGGCTGCGATTCACACAGATTCACCAAAACAGGACAACAGACGTTTGGAAAAACATTGCCTGGTCTGATGATCCATGTTTTCATCTGTATACAACATGAAAGCCTGGATTTATCCTGCCTTGTATGAACACTGCACTCCAATGGCCTCCACAGTCACCAGATCTCCATGGGGACGTGATGGAACAGGAGATTCTTATCGTGGATGTACATCCAACAAATCTGCAACAACTGCGTGATGCTGTTGGGTCAATGCTCAATATGGACCAAAATCTCTGGAGGAACATTTCCAAAACATTGTTGAATCTATGCCACAAACAAAGCAGTTGTAATGGTAAACAGGGGTCCAACGTGGTACCAACTGATACCTGGTACCTAATAAAATGGCCAGTGACTGTTTCTTTATGCATCATTTTCAAACAAAGCTTTAAAACTATGGGTGTATGCTATTTGCTTTCTGATAACATATGAATTCGCAATATTACTCTGCATAAAGATTATTCTACGAACCTTCATTATTAAATACAGCTTTTTTTTAATGTGCTGTTCGTTTGTTAAAACAAAGAAAGATAACATGGGCTTACAATTAATATAGCTTCATACACAGAATAAGAAAAATATTTATGTCAAAACCAAATTTAAAAATGTAAAAAGGGGAAGATATAAAAAAAAAGACATGGAAGAAAAATATATCTGTCAAGGAAGCGCACAAAAAAAAGATACTGGCAAGCAGGGAAGGTGCAAAAAAAAGGCACTTACACAAAAAGATACAACCGAGTAGCTATGCTATCCATCCACCCATTCTCCTCTGATTATCTGGGGTCGGGTCACGGGGGCATCTACCTAAGAAGGGAAGCCCAGACTTCCCTCTACCCGGCCACTTCTTCTAGCTCATCAGGGGGAGATCCTGAGGCGTCCCCATGTCAGCCGAGAGACGTAGTCCCTCCAGCATGTCCTGGGTCTTCCCCAGGGCCTCCTCCCAGTGGGATGTGCCCAGAACAACTCACCAGGGAGGCGTCCAGGAGGCATCCTAACCAGATGTCCAAGCCGCCACATCTGGCATCTCGATGCAAAGGAG
>JBBBVU010000001.1:16198483-16220441 GCA_037177055.1 Atherinosoma microstoma | reverse complement strand
TAGCCCATCCCCTGGGACATTTTCCTACCGAAGAATACGTACGAATTGGCTATTCTCCTTCCGCGAAGCTGCGCAAATGCCGTATACGATGCGTTTACTAACGCCTGACTCGTTTGTGTAAATGGAAGGCTGTGGACACTTTTGGGATTCCTGCGGAGAAAGGGCGCCACCGGTGGTTTGTGAAAAGCAGGGAATCGGCAATCGGATCAAAGAGAGTAGTGTTTTTCAAGAGGATGTTGTTCCCCTTTGTTATACCATCCAGAAAGACCAAGGGGAGAACCAACACCCCTTTTCTTTTTTCCACTACCCTAAAGTCTGACAAAGCTGTCATTTCTGTGCACACGTTTTGTTGTATCATGAAACTAGGCATGTGGAAATTGTTGGTGTAGTCCTACTTAAGTGAGACCGTTGTGCTGCCCATGCGCGGATCCCTGGTTACGGCAGCGTGACGACACCATAGTACACCTAAAGTACCGTCAGATTTTGTGAGCCAATCACTGAGAAATTTAGATTTGATCATAAATGTTACCAAAACACCATAAGCTGTCATTGAGTAAAAAATTCGACAGCAATAAGACAAAATCTAGTGCATTGCTGTTTTGTATTGGGCTAAAGTGTTCCTGCCATCATTGTTCCCGAGTGAGTGTTTATTTGTTTGATTTATTTATTCAACGTGAAAGAGGATAAATGGCGTCCGTCTTCCAAAAATCAGCCTGAAACTTGAGATTCCATCTAAACTACATAATCTACATACTCTGTGCTTAATTCTCTGCCAAGTCTATGAGTTATGTTTTTCGTTGAACAACACTCACTGGACTGTAACCGACTTCACCGGTTACTATCTTGGCACAATATATACTCTTTGGATCGACGTAAAAAGGGCAGAGCAGTCGGCATCACGCAATGGCATCACGTCATAAAATTAAGTCCTCCGACTAAAAAAAAAAAATGTGGGAAAAAAAAGTCTGTGGCAGTTTTTACAAAGAAAAATAAACATGAAAGGAATGAGACCCCCCGAGTACCACGAGTGAGTAAAAATGTCCTTAGAACATGGGAGTTAGCACAGATGCCATACTCCTTTGTCACATTGCCAGCTGACCTCAGGGCTTATAGGGACATCAATCTGAAAATAGATCCAAAGCTTATTTAAAACGGTCATCAAGCTGAAAAAACTATGTAATACATTTTTATTTCTTGAATTTGGTTTAACTTATTTGAGTTTTTAATTTTTCTTATTTCTTTTATAACTTTGTTTTTAATGTACTTTTTAATGCTTCTTCTACACCCAGTTGTAATGCTTCTTATGTTTTATGTAAAGCACTTTGAATTGTCCTGTACACGAAATGTGCTATTCAAATAAACTTGCCATGATACTTTAATATTATTTGGAAATTTTAGGCCATAATATAATAATCACATGTTGCTCTACATTTTTGCAACATTTCTAAAATCATATAGCAGATTTTGCAAGAACAAGAGGGGATATGACCATCAAAGATGTGAGGCTTGCAGCTTTGATCATAATATATATGAATGATCATATATGTTTGTGTGTAATTTGAAGGGTGGTCATATCCATGTATGAATAGCATATCATTCTGATCCTGCTTTGATAGAAAACTTGGACCTTAAAAAGTACAAAAGTAATACAGTACAAAAGAGATGTAAATAATAAACAGATTATATAGAAATATTAATATCCTTAATCATAGAACCACAAAAACAGTTTAATTGGAAATCACATGTATGAAAGCCAAAGTAATGCATTCTTCTATGAGAACCTGTAAAATCTGTAAAGGTATTTTTGCATTATCCAAGGTGTAACAAAAGCTGATGACTGCAGAATTTGGGCTTTGTCCCATTAAAACAATTGTTATTATAGCTAACATCAAAAATATGATCACGCTCCCCCTATTTCAAGTACCAAATGGTACATTCCAGTCTCTCCTCCTCTCCTTCTCATTCCCCTCCCTCCTGCTCTGTGTCCTCCATCTCTCCGCTGTCTCTCATTTTCCAATATTAAGGACATTCTAACTTCACAAGACTGCTCTGCCTCTTCCACCATCTATTATTCTTCCAGTCTTTACAGAGCTGTTGGAAAGGTAGGTAATATCTGTATTTTCTCTTCCCACATCACAGCAAGATTTAGCACAAGACATTTTAGTGAAGATGTTCCATTTTGTAACATTCAAGCTGCTATGATGCATTCACTTTCAGCAGCATTTATTCCTCTTCATTTTGCCTCCTCTGCTTTTTCACAGATTTACTCTGTCCCAGTTGCTTTCTGTCCTCCATCTTGTTGTTCATTTACTGCCCATATGACTCATGCATAACGCAAAGAGCTAGACAGAGATTAAATCTTCATCTTTTTGCTTCTAGACTGGGCTCTTATTTGGGTCAAAGACATATAGGTTTAGTTTGATAAGCTCTGCAGCCGCAGTACCATTCTGCCTTGCCTCCTTTATTGAACCAACAGATTGTCCCATGAAAAAGCTTAACAACGGAAGCTGCTGTGAAATAACTTATTCAGTGGGTGGTTATGTCACATCATCTGTGACCAAAATAAACACTTTCCTGTCCCAGTGAGCACTGGAGCATTCCCCTCAGTGTCGTCTTTTTCCAAGGTCACATTTAAGGCCCCACTGCTGCATGACTGTGCAGCAAATACACAGATATCAGGGCCTCATTTAAATGTCGGTTTCTTTATACTCAACAGAGTAGATAACATGGTGTCTGAGCCTAATTTAGAGGGATAATATGGCTGTGTCTGTTTGCTGTTTTTCCTCAGTGAAGCAGCACAGAGCTGACCTTATAAAGACTCCTCCTGACCAGACCACACCTCTGTCCTCAAGTCCATGGAACCAAAGACCAAGTCTGGGGCTCCAGTGCCCAAGGCAGCTTCTAAACCAGAGAAGAAGGAGCCAGCAGCCCCACGTAAGCCTGACCCTGCCCCTGCTGCCTCTGATGCCTCTGATGCCCCTGAGCCTGAGAATCCCGCTCCCGCCCAGGATGGAGCAGCAGAAGCTGAATCAGCAGGTGAAGGGGCTGCGGCCCCTGCCACAGACTGTATGGAACACATGAAACCCTTTCTGATTGGTGGGGTCGTCATTGCTGCAGGAGCCATCTTGCTTGGAGTATTGCTGCTGGCAAGAAGAAATTAAAATCAAATCATTAAATTAGGTCAGAATAGTCATAGGTTGATAAATTAGAGTTATTTCTGACTGGTTCACAAACTATTCTGGTGCAGATGGGGGATGGGAAGACACTGTGCATTTTGTGCTTTTTGGGGTTTTATTTTTTTGGCCTGCTCTCACCTGTAGTGAATCAACCTACTCAAGTTTGATCAAGCTGCGATGGAACATATTTATACATAGTATATGCATGAAGTTGCTACATATGAAATGTATTTATCTATTTTAGAAAAAGGGAAAAAAAGAAGAAAAAAACTAACTGTATTAGGGCCTAACCTCTCTAAAGGAAGCTTTATCTGCCCTAACTGCTTTATCTTGTTTTATCTAGATTGCACAAATATTGGCACATGGTTGCAATATTTATGCATTCTGGCACCGGAAATGAGCTTGGTTATTTTTGCTTAAAAATCATGAAAAATTGTATTCACTGTATTTGCAGTGCTTTTGGGAAACCAGAGTTGATGTTTTTGTTTCGTTTTTTTCTGTTAGAATAATACAAATGAAAGAGCTGGTAAAAGAAGTGCTGGATTTATGCATTGTGATGTATTGCACATACTTTGGCTAAAGAAATGTGTACCCAGGTAGCCAACCGATTCAGGCCTATTGAGGTTAATAATGGATACACTCCACTGAGCTCTGGTAAAAGACGATTTTTGGTGAGCCAGCTCTGGTCCAGTTCTCACTGCCAGATTTGGTGAAACTTGGGTGTGTTCTTTTATGCCAGTTTGCTCTGAGAATGAGAGGATTTAGCATCCAACCCCATTGTGTACCAAATATAGTGATGTGACTTTTTGGAGAAGATATAGGCCTGGTTCAGTTTCATCATCAAGACACAGGCCAGTACATTTGGGCTGATTTATGGGGTGCTCTTCATACCCTACCAAGTTTTTCTTTTACTCCGCGAGATTCTAGCTTTTATTAAAAAAAAGGCAAAACAGAAAATGGAACATTGAAATCTAAAGTCAGTTAACTTTTTTTTTTCCAGAAACAAAACATAAAAGCATGCAGTGGTTGAGGATTGATATGCAAGTGATTATTGGACATTTATCGTGTACTCTAAGAGAGAGTAGTAGTGAAGTTGTGTTTTGTTGTAGAATAAGAAAGGAATCTATTTTACTGTCAAATAATATCAGAAATCAATAACCTTTTATGTCTCATGAACACAATCATGCTAGTTCAGTCTGTATGCCTGCTGCCAAAAGGTGGGAGATGTGTCCTCACTCTGCTCTTCTATTGTTTTCAAAAATACTGACCAAAACATATAAGGAGAGCATCCTTGGTTTTTAATACCATGCAAGTGAGGTGTAAATGTACCATCATACAGTTAACTCAAAGGGTAAAAGCTGTTCTACTGCTGCACACACTCACCTGTACAGCTGCACATTATATTTTCAATTTACATTGCAAAACTCATTGAGTTGTTCATGTCATAAAAGTAGACAGTAGAATGACAGTTCTCACACTCAGACGAAAAGTATTGTATGAACATATCACATTCACCACAGTAAACACCCCTAACATATTTAAAAGATAGTATGCCAACACCAAAACAAATTTCACCTACATTGTACTATACAGTGTACTAAAAAAAAGAAAAAATTTCCTATTTTCATAATTTTAACAGCGTATAAATGCAATAATTCAGGTAGAATTCCTCATTTAGCACATGTGCTGTAGCAAGTTAAATTACATAGATGATGTAATGACGTATGATGTTATTGAAGGCAATGTTGGTGATGTTACATGATGCCAGTGATAAAGATCCTATTTATCACAGTGACTGTAATGATGACAATGATGGATATGATATATTTTTTTATATTCTTTAACTTGGCGTATTTATGCACCCTCCCCGCTGCCCCCAAATGTCTTAATGTAAAAAAAGTTTGAAATCCAACCTTATTAAAGACAGTGAACCAGTCCATGTGAGTATTTCTTTGATAACACCTGCACTTTTATGAAACTACAGCTATATGAATTAATTGTTTTGTTAAGGCAAAACTACATTTGTTTTCTATTTAAAACTCTATGCTTCAGCCTCTTTTTTAAGCGATACTAACATTCATTATACACATTCCTGGAACTTTCATTGCCCTGCTGCATTCTGGGGTTAAAAACCCCACTTAGTAACTTTTTGTTGAAATCCGGGACATCATGTGACAGCTGTGTTTTGCTTTATGGTATCGTGTCACAAGCCAGCAACTGGATGTCAGCACACTGACTGTTTTAAAAGTGCAACATGACTGTTTCAGCATAGAAACACAAATAGACATTATCTGAGGAGACAAAGAAAAGAAAGAGAAAGCGACAGAGCAAGAAACAAAAGTCAACATTGAATTAGAATTAGCCTTCGTATGGTGGCACCAAAGTGCAAAAATCCGCCAAAGTTCAGTAGGGCTGCTTTAAAGCAATATTCATTAGAGTTTATGAGATCAATTTCACTCTCTGACAAAATGATAAAGACACAATACTTGTCATGCACTAGCATGTGGGAGCAACCTGTTCTTGTGAAATTTAATCTTAATCCAAATTCCTGCCCCATTCAATATTTATTTTTCATTTTCTGTAGCTATTCTTTGATTCCTCCAGGCACCTTTTTGTTCCAGTTTACATTTCAGACAATGAAAGATCAAAGAAGGACAAAGTTATATGTGGCTGAATAATAACTATTCATAGTGTAAAAGAAGTAGTTTAGAGAAAGAGTCATACAAATGAAAATATCCACAGAAATGTACTGTAGCCTAAACAATTGTCCGCTATTATCCAACTCAAAATAATTTGGGTATAGTTATATCAAGTACTTCTGCTTCTCTGCTAATTTATCTTTCGTATATCCTCTTTATTTTGATCCCTCCTTAATCATAAAAGTATTTTTTGTGTGCAAACAAAAGAATAAACATGTGGTATGTGTTTAGCTCCACTCATTGACTGTGGCTCCACTCCAAATTCAATATTAATCCTGATCAGCAAAAAGCTTAGGATGGCAAGATATTCTGACCACATAGAAATGCTGTTTAATTATGAACCACTTTCTATATAAGAGAAAATATTATTGTTGCTTGTTTTAGAGAACACTTGAATTAAATTTGTAGTCATTTTTAAGACGGCAGGTTTGGTCAAGAATTATATTTTTGGGAGATTAACTCATTTTGTACATTTCACTGATATCAATAAAGATGTATTCAAAGACACCGGAAGTTGTGACTGCAGCAAGAGAGCGAAGGGAAACGAGAAACTACCTGATTTTGCTGGACCTGTTGTCTCCTAGAAAAATTCAAACTATCAAGTTAGAAAGGTACAGTGCAACAGTGAGTGATTTGGGGATACATTTATGAGATTTTTTGTTTTAACAAGAAAAGATATTTATCTGTAAGATTTCCCGAGCCGCGGCAGCGTGCTGCTACCAGCTAATGCTAGCTAACAACGTGCTAGTTGCATAGCTCAGTGCAGGACATAGTTCAGCGTCAACTTTGTAACTATGCGACTCTTTTAATATATTTTCACATATTGTTTCAACAAGTAACATAGAAAAAATGTGTTTCAACATGCAAATATTTAGGATTAGACTTTCCTACTTAAGTATGTGCTTACTTGATGTCCGTCAACAAGACGTAGCTGGGACGTTAGCACAACGTCCTGATTTCATTCTCAGTAAAAGCAAGGTGTTTTTCTGTAATGTTAACATGTTTTAGTGGTGCTTATACACAAACAACTTGGCATAATTGAGAAAGGGATTGGTATGAAAATATTTCATTACAATAAATTACAGTATAACCTCAGTTTCCCTAAATTGCTTGTCCGTTCAGACATTCATGCTAACGGGATGATTTGTCTCCCCAGGTATCCCATTATGATTATCCCTGTAAGATGCTTCACTTGTGGGAAGATCGTGGGTAACAAATGGGAAGCTTACCTCGGCCTACTTCAAGCTGAGTATACTGAGGGGTAAGACGACTACTTGCTGTTTTCTTTCCTGGCTTAGTTTTTTTGTTTTTTGTTTTCTATAAGCAATTCGGTGCAAATACTACAAACCATGAAGACTTAATTTGTCACAAGGTATGCGATGTCTCCTTAGAAGTTACTAGTTGTTAAGGCTGTGGAGGCACCGATACAATGAACGGTAGTTGAGGCGGCTTCCCTGAGCATTGTATATAGCAATCTACATGCTTTCATTCATTGTACCTTACATTAAGATTGAAATTGCTTTCTCTTTCTTTCCTAAGTGATGCACTTGATGCCCTCGGCCTGAAGAGATACTGTTGTCGAAGGATGCTCCTTTCTCATGTGGATCTTATTGAGAAATTGTTAAATTATGCTCCACTGGAGAAATAACTGGAAGATATGTATGGACTTTGTAGAGCCATGGCCTGACCGGATTTGTGTAAAATGTGACAAAAAGTACCAACTGCAGAGAGGACTTTAATTATTTTTGTGGACATGTTCAGTGATGCTTTCTTTTGTTATTGTACTCAAATAAAACTGTTTTCATGTATCATTTATCAATCTTGTAGATAACCTGCCTACTGGAGCTATTAAGTAAAACTGAGTGTCCTTTTGAGCTTTGCCATTATGTTCATGCAAGAAAAAAATAAACCTAATACTGTTAGTATTTCTTCATAAGATTCAGATTAGACTGATATTTTGCAATGGATGCAAAAATCTTTGATATTGAGGTTCAAGCATCAGAATGATCACTCAATAGAAAAATATGTAATATAGTCCCTGTATTTATATAGTCACATTTTTGCCTGCAAAGTATAAATTCATTTTGAAATGCACAGCTTAAATTAAAATAAATGTATATATGCTGTTACTAAATTATCCCTGAGCTCCCTTTGTGAGCAAGATGTACAAAAATAGATGAGAAAAAATTCCAATAACTTTTAGGGATTATTTTTTTAATATGTAGATTTCGTACAAAAGAAATTGATAAACATACTGTATTACATAAGGTGTTAATTGCATGCAATCATTGAAATCTATTTCACAGGGAGAAAATCTACATCCAGATGTTTCTTTGTTTAAACAAGTTAAAGTCCTACTATGTACATGAGACGGAGAACAAAAATCATACACTTGGACTCTGAGATTCGTCTTGAGTCAGTCACTTGGTGCAAAAACAAAATATCTTCTCTTCTCTCTATTTCACAGTTTCCACCAGTCTGGGGAGAAACAGTTGTGGGAAAAAAGAAATTATTAAAGTGACTATTACACTTGAAATATGAACTGGACATAATATATGAATGTGGGAAGCATTTCTGAGAGGAAGTGTTCAATCTATACTTCAAATGACAGTTCCACTTTGCTCCCATTACGTTTTGCCAATTGCTACAACTTCAACATTTGCAGTAGAAGAACACAACCTCAGGTGTTTTAGTATGTTGACTCAGCAGTAAGACTAATAATTTCATGATGCAGTATGAACCTGGCGACAAAGGGTAGCAGACTGACTAGTTCATTATGGCAAGACCTTTCTACTAAAAATAATTTGAATGAAATAAACCTCATGACCTGTTACAAATTAAAAAGGATTTGGGAGCACTCAAATCCTGCCAGGAATTTAAGCCTATAAAGATGAAAAAACTGCATTCTGTATATGTTCTTTTTAATACAGTTTTCAATACAGTAATTAAGAAGAAAACAATATACAGCAATAAGCCATTCAAATTAGTGTCAGAAACAACACAGATCACACTTACAGAATCAAAAATTTACATCAATTCAAAAGGATGAAAATTGCATACTTAGAATGAAAGGGGATTAAAATGACCAAAGAACTTAAAGGCAAACTTAGATTTTACTCACAAGAGTTGGAATATGGTCAGGTGGAAAATAATTTTAATTTTACTTGTACACCGATTTTACAATACACTGAGGCAGCTTTATTAAGAGGTACTTTATGATCAAGATGAGGGGGTTGATTCAGAGAAAGCCAAACAAGAGCCCAGTGTGACCAGGAGTTCAGAAGCTTGAAGGTGATAGAATTTGCACAGATATAAAATTTGTACGTAATGGGGTCGCTCACTAATTTTAGCGACTCGGTGGTAATCATTCTGCATTACCTGGTTTATAAAGCCAGCTGAATAGCATAGCAGAGACCTCAGTGTAATTCTGCTATAATTAATGTGATTGAATATAAAGAAAAACACAAAACTGATGGATCAAACAAAATTTAAAAGTCCATCCATCCATTTTCCAAGCCAACAATTCCAATTCAATACACGGGGAGAACATGCAAACTTCACCGCACCACACCCCTGTGCAACCCATTTTTACTTATTTTTTTACTTAATTTACATTAAGTAAATGAATAAATTAGTAACAAGCTTACCAAGTTAGCGGTATCTGTCTCTGTGGTCTCTGTGCCTCTCCCGTTCCCGTGAGCGTCCCTTGTCCCGGTCTCCACTCCAGGACTGTTCTCTGTGTCTTCGAGCCACTTCCCAGCCAGAGGAGTCATCTCTGTCCCGTTCTCTATACCGTTCTCTGTCACGTTCTCGGTCCCGCTCCCGGTCTCTTTCACGACCTCTGTCCCGATCTCTTTCTTTTTCTCTGGAACGACTGTTCTTGCTGCAAAGAAATATAGGTTTGTTTGATGAAGATTAATGATAAAGCAAAAGATTATTATTGCCTCGGCTTCAGTTTCAAATATGCAGACCTGTGGCCGTAGTCACCCTGGATAGAGACTAAACAGTCTTTGAGTGAGGTGACCAGAGCTTGGCAGCGTTCATCTCCAAACACTCTGGACTGCTTAATGATGGCTATAGCAGTTAATAACGTTTCCATGGCCATACCCAGGTCCCCTGCATTGACAATTAAAGATATAAGAGAGCAGAGCTTTTAAGAATTTGAAGTTCAGAGGTTAGGGTTCATAGAGTACCTAATATACTGCAGTGATACAGCAATTCTAAGCAATTACTTTTGTTTTAATTCAAGCCACAAAACAACACAAAGACAGAAATCACCAAGGTACACCCTTACAAAATAACTGCTTTATAATTTAATTTCACTTTTTATGGAAATCTATGGACAACACTGATCAAACCACATTCAAAATCAGGAGGATGTTTAAGTAGAAAACTTTTCATTAAAAACAACTGTTGATAACTTATTCTAATTATTTTATTAGACTGATTGTGTCATACTTGTGAAAATTTGCAGCTGTAGTTTTAATCCTACTTTAGAAAAAAAAAGTTAAATGACTGAATGGGTTATGAAAAAGCTTTAAATGTAGGCTTTTTATCCATTTCCTTGTCAGTCATGACAGATAACAGTCCATCCTTCACAGGATTTAGTTTCTATGTTCCTTTACCCGCCTTACTTCAGAGTGTGATTAGTTGCACTTACCAGCTGTTGCTCCAGAAACAGCTTTGGTGATTGCACTGCTGGCAATAGTCCTATTTCTGTTCATTAGCTCCTCAAAATCCCCATCTGTAGTTTGTCTGAAAAAGAGAGATTGCTGTCATACTGAGTGGCAAGCATATATTCTACAATGTTGCATTACTCTTTGTGTCCTGTTTTTTAAGCTTTCAGAATCTACGTTCTGTAGGTTTATGTTATCTCACTGAGGTAAAAATATAAAACTATGGCCCTCAGGATAAACAAATATAAAATGTGTGTTCTCACTTTTGTTGGCTGTACATTTTGCTGCCGTGTCCATCCTGTGTCGGGGGGAAGAATGCAGGATTTATGTGCAAACTGGGAGGTGGTTGGCCAGCGACTTGTGCAGGATGGGGAGGGAACAAATGTGATGACATGAGTGGAGGAATTGTTGGTGTCATGGGTGGGAACAGTGGAGGTGGCTGAACAAGAAAAGGACTAGATGGTGCAGGATAGCTGTTTGCATGAGGATGTGATGGAAAAAGTGGAGGTATAGGGGGTAGGCTACAGTCCTGTGATGACGAGGAGGACGATGATGTGAGAGTAATTTCTGTAGTATCAGAGTCCTTGGCTCTCGGGTTAACGCGCATGGGTATACCTGTGGAGAACATATTGTTTCATTAAAGATTAATCAGACTGACATTTTCAATAGTGTATTATCTGTCATATTATCTGTCTTTCTTAAGCTTGAGTTGCTCGTACGTTTATTGGCAATTTCCTCAAAAATAGCAAGGTTCTGGCAAGTGGCGAAGCGGCAGTCTACCCTTTCCCCATTGACATGACACTGAGGTATTTTTTCCAACAATATTTTAAGTGACTCCTCTGAAGTTACCACCATTTCCGCAAAGCTGTAACAAAAAGAAACAACAATGAAACACGAGGTCATAGAAATCTACAAAAAAAAAAAAGCTTCCTTTTATACAGTAAACAATGAAGGACTTTTTCCTTTTTTCTATTAAACACTCACCCTCTTGACTGGCCATTAAGTCTGTTCTCAGCAAATTTGATATCTGCGACGTCGTTCACACCTAGCTTCTGGGCCATGCTTTCGAGGTCCTTGTCAGATGTCCACTGCAAGCATAACAAGGAGGTTAGAAAGTCACCTTTGATTTTACTGGATGAGAGACTGATGCAAAAACACAAAGAGGACAATAACTGATTTATACGAACATTAATACAGGATAAAACTGCTCGGGATACATGTCAAAACTCTTTATATACTCACTGTCATTAAAAACTGGTCTAAGCTTGGGTTAGTAATAATTCAATGCTGCATTAAATGTGTGTGATCTGGCATTTAAAAACAGGTTATTGAGGCCTACTTTATAACTCATATAACCAGAGGGCGCATTCAAAAAGCATGTTTATCAAGACATCTGGTTCTCAAAGTAGTCCTGGACGAGATTGAAATATTATTTTATCTAACTTTTTTTTTCTTCATTAAACTCTACCACCATAGCAAGAACTCACTCTGAGTGTGTTTGGTACACGTTATTGTGTTGGAAAAACAGAAGTGGAACTTTTCTATTGACATTGTCCTGCAAACTTTTTGTATAACCCCCCCCCCACAAATGCAATGGGTAAATTTGAAATGTAATCAATGTTAAAGCAGAACTGTATAACTTAAATAAAAATAACGTTTTGTCATATTTGCTTAAGCTGTCACCATACACTGAAGGTAATGCATAAGAAAACTGGTTCTTCTAACTTCTCTTGTTGCTTCTAATACAAGACAATTAATAACAGTTGCCATGGATACAAGCTTGTGCATGCATGACATCTTCTAAGGAAGGCCTTTGGAAGTAGAGCTGAAGCACAGCAAAGTTGGAAGAGGACTGTTGTAATTCAGTAAAACTTTCAAGTCAAATCCACCCTCTTACCGAGTTTATCAAATAATTTTTTTTAACAGTGACAGACTGGTACTTACCCAAGGGAAATTTCCGATATATATAGACAGTCTCCTCAACGCGTTTCCTCCTTTTTGTGTGTTTTCGTAAGTTGGTTTACTCTCTTCTTGAGCTGGTGGTGCCTCATTATCTGCATCGCTAGTAGTTTTCTTGTCCTGATTAACTGAACCAGTTAGAACAGCATCATAAAGTTCATTTGCTTCCGCAATTTTTTCCAGATCCTGTGTGGGATGGAAAATAACAATTAGTCTCATGCATTGTGACATTATATATTTGTATGTGCACAGCATG
The DNA here is from genome assembly GCA_037177055.1 of Atherinosoma microstoma. Classification (NCBI taxonomy): domain Eukaryota; kingdom Metazoa; phylum Chordata; class Actinopteri; order Atheriniformes; family Atherinidae; genus Atherinosoma; species Atherinosoma microstoma. The sequence continues at coordinate 16,207,675 of JBBBVU010000001.1, read as the reverse complement.
AGCAAACAAAACACTGGCAGAAAAATAAAAATTTCTGGTGCTCCCCAGCACTCGCATCAACTACAGGTGTCATTTAGTTATCGTTACACATATAGATATAGTTCCTTAAAAATTTAGCTCACACACAAAAGGTATGTGCGATTGAATAAATCGTCACATAAGAAAAATAAAAGTATTTTGTTGTAAATATGGCAGATTATGCAGACACCAGAATGTGTTTTAGAACACTGAGCACTACACATACACATTTCCAATATCATATCATATATCTGCATAATAGATTAATACTGATGCTCTGGGTAGTTTCAGCTACTGCAGAGGTTCATGTCTTAGGAAGAGTGCACCCCATGACAGCTTCTAATGTTTGAAGTGAGGATATTCTACTCTTCGTCTTTGCCAGAATCAGGAACTTGGCATTGGTGTTTACCTTCTTAGCATTCCTTGAGTAGTACAATTGTTTCTTGGTTGCGTTTTAGAAGACAGAACAGTAATGTTTGATGGCCATGATGTTATCGGTAATACTGATTTTTAAGGAACCTAAAGCTATTTGTATGCTCCATTATATGACAATGCCGTGCATCTCTGCCAATAAAAATAACAGAAATTAATGGCAGCATGTTTGATGCAGCAAATCTTACTTTAAAGTATGAAAGTACTTCTGATTTAACTTAACTGACTCAAAGGTTGAAGCAAGTCTTCAAGTATTCTTATAACAAAAGTAGCTATGTTAGAGGAAGCTATTATCTGTAATGTTATTTGAACAGAAAGTGTTTTATTCCGTCCCAGGTCGAGATCTGAATAATGAATAAAACTTGGATTCCTCATGAAAACTTGCCTGAAACTCCAGACGTGACTTTTTTATCAGTTCACAGAGGTAGTAAATCAAAAATTAAATAAATAAATAAAAACGTTAAATACTACAAAAGCAAAAGTGCTGACAATATGTTAATGTACTCACCTCATCGTTTTGAATCAAATCACTGTATAAATCTATGGGGTCGTTTTCAGAGGAGCTTGGTCCGGCTGCAGCAGCCATCCCGTGGGCCTCAGATGCTCAGTTGCTTACAGTGTTTGTTTTCTTTCCGTTTCTTTTCCAGTGTAGTTTGCACAGACACAGTTTGCAAATTAACGGCTCATTACAAAAAGGTGCGTCGTTAAAGTTCAATAATCAACGTGACGTTAACGTTGTTCTGTTTAACGTTACGTTCAGATTCTCACAAAACACTGAGGCTAAAACAAAACACAACAAACCGACAATGCTGCGAATCACCTTAATCTCTGAGTTGTTTTTAATTAACTGTTGATAAAACATGCGCGCCTCCTCACTTGTAATTGTACACACACTATATCTCAAACTATTGCATGCTTGTCCCTCGTTCAGCTAATGCTAATTTTCCTACAAAATTATAGATGCGCGGGGAACATTCAACCGGTTGAAAACAAGCATAAGTATTTAGTTCCTACAATAAAATTCCAATGTGACAGTAATATATTTTCACGAGGACAATGGAAGGTGTCAAAAATGCAAAAATGTAGATGTTTTTATTTAATACAGCGTTGGTGAAAATTATCTTTTTCTGGGTCCATACGTCTCGGTTTCTTTAGCAAGAAGACGGGTGTCGTGTGTGCAGTCGGTAATTTGTTGTGCGCACCGGACCACCGGTTATGACGTAAAGCAGCTGTTGGGTAATTTTTACGTGAGACGAAGCAGAAACATCTTGACTGCGGACAAGGAAGGTTCCTTATAAAGTCGGTGTTGCAGGGGGAAAAAAAGGTTAAAATGCTGTCTGCTATTGTTGCGAAAAAAGTAAGTTATCTATTTATTTTGTGAATTAATCTATATTTTACGGCCGTGGTAACGTCAGACCTCACACTTTTTTTGTAGGCACGGACGTCTACTAAAATAAATTACAGTAATTTTGTAAAAGGTCATTTAATTGCTAAAAAAACACCCCAAAGTTTTGTTATTTAATGATCTAGCATTAACATTATCCAACTAGTTGTTAGCTGTGGTACACTGTAGTTGTCCTGTACGAGAAGGACAGTTGTACAACAGGGCAGCATGTTATATTATGCAATTCACCTTCTTTTCCATTGGCTGCATGTCTTTAGTGTTACGGGCTAGCTAACTTTGCTTTGAGTTTATTAAAACGTTACCATGGAGGACCTTTGATTTTAACCTTACGGTCTTTACGCTTAATTTTTCAGGCCGTTTAACACATTTCATGTCACAATAAAGAGACCTGTTAAATCCAGACAGGTCTTTTTATTGTGACACGATGATTAACTGTAAAAACCACACATTACGAAATGATTGAATATATTCATTTAGCCTTTTGAAATATAATATTTGAGACTACATTTTAAGATATTACTTGATATAATGGTCTGAACAGGCTGTTGCAGTGTTGCTCTAAATCTAAGATGGTATTTCAAATGTCTCCCCTAGGTCAGATGTAGTGGTGTCAGCTGAACAGGATTTATGAACAAAGTTTAAACAGATCACACTGAAATGTTCAACTTCTTTCAAGTATAAGATGAAAAGGTGCAAGTGCTTTTCTAAATGTGAGTGATTTTCTTGCCTGTCAGGTGGTTACTGGGTTATGCCAGGCAGCATGGAGACCAGCAATGACAGGGTTGGTATCATCCCGTGGATACCGTGGCGATGCTCCTGAGGATAACAAAGCTGATCTGATTGAGATCCCTTTGCCCCCCTGGCTGGAGAAAACAGACGAGCCCACTGAAATCAAGAGACGCCGGCTTCTCTATGAGAGTCGCAAGAGGGGCATGTTGGAGAACTGTATATTGCTCAGGTTGTTATGGTGTCTTCTTTTTATCACTTATTTCTGTTCTCTGGCTCTGTTGACATTTCTTTTTTTTTTTAGTTTTTTTTTTTTTCAATTAAAAGAGCAAAAATGGGGCTGTTTTCATTCTCTACTATAAAGGAAGCACTGTTGATGATTTTCAGTTTAAAGGGATACCGTGTAACTTTTGGTCACTAAGGGCGCTTAAGTTGTAACTTCCCACAGGCCACACAATCTCTTTCCTGCTTTCTCTTTCTGGCCTGCTCAGACACCGGTTTCACCTTCTTACTTCCTTCAGCCATGACAAACTTTCGATCAAAGAGGAGGAAAAAGTAGCGCAAAGCAGACCCCTCTGTGTTTATAGAGGGGGAGCTGTAAAGCAAAGCGCTCCAGGTCACATGATCCCATGAGAGACACGGATCCACTCCTGAAAATGTTACTATGTCTGGTTTCTGAAGAGGGCAGCCCCCTCGGAGCGCCAACATGTGTCAAGCACTGTATGTTGACCCCAGAAATCATTCATTATTACTCACATTAGGCTAATATTTGGGTCAAAATTTACACGGTATCCCTTTAAGGGATGAGAGACAAAGTCCATCGTCTTATGTCTGTCTATAAATTCATTCTTGTGTAGATTTGTTAAGAAAATATAGATATGAGCTGACCTAGACTCTTATGATTTCTTTTGTAGCCTTTTTGCAAAGCGATACCTAAATACAATGACTGATGGCCAGCTGCAGCAGTATGACAGACTGATTAATGAACCAAGCAACGACTGGGATATCTACTATTGGGCAACAGGTGAGAGAATTATTTTTTTTTGTTTGACAAGGTTGTTCCTGGACATTTAATAGATCCTGTGAAATCTCATATAGCACATAATGCTCTGACAGGTTTTCAATGTATTCCTTCTCCAACACACACATTAAATGAATCCATCAACCTATGAAGTTCTGCCCAATGACTCATTAATTTAAGTCAGGTGTGTTAGAGCAGGGATGCAATGAAAACCCGCAGGACTGCTGCCCTCATAGGACCAAATAGAGTAGCCCTGGTTTTGCTTCATAATGTCATGCTATCAAGACAATATCTTTCAGCCTGTTTTATCAGATCTTTCAGCAGCTGCTCTTTGTCTTTTACATACATAAAAATGTTTTGTATGCAGCCTTTTTTGCTTTTACACTCTAGAACATTTTAACAGCTGGGATTTGCCAGAGAGCCTCTGAACACTTTGACAAGCCAAGAACATGCACACTTAAATAGGCCTGCAGTTTTCATTCATTCATTCATTCATTCATTCATTCATTCATTCATTCATTCATTCATTCATTCAATTAATAATTTCTTGTCCAATGTGTTAAACATTAGTCACTCGGTTAAATATGGTAGTTTTTATCACCACATACTCTTCTGTTACTGCTTAAACCTTTATTACTGCTTGTTATGTGTAGCATCAATCAGTTTTAATGTAAAGTGATGTTAAAAGAAATAAATAAGAAAGTTAATGAGTTCACACTCCAGTCGGGATGCTTTTCATGCTCTGGATGGAATTAGGATATAGCTGATTTTCAGTGGCAAAACCTTTTGCAGTATTTTCTTTGATTTATTTTGTATTCGTATTCAGACATACAATCACATACATTAAAAGAAAAAGAATACATTTTAAAGACCCATTATATATAACTTTTCAACCTTAAAACTCTGGTTTCTGGACTCGTTTGATGGCACAGTGACATCTATTATGTGCATTTCTAGAGCTGTCGCAGCCCAGCAGCGTCCCACGGCTGAAAAAGCTGCACTATAGGATTTCTGAGCTCTGAACTGCTGAGTTTCGATTTGCGCATGTGTTACACGCTAGCACGCGAATGTAAACAAATCGGTCGTTTTGAACGCACGCCGGCGGATTCAGCAAAGAAACATTATCGGAGGAAGAGAGGAAACTAAGGAGAGCCAGAGAAGAGCAAGAGATAAGACAAGAGTCCAGAAAAAACTGTTTTTTACTGTCTGGAGAGAACTCACAGTACAAGTAGGATGCAAGATGGATGCCGAATTAGCCGCCGATAGGGAGTGTGACACCGAGAAAATAGTATAAGTTGTATAGTGGGTCTTTAAAAAGTGGACAAAATTGTTGGGAAAGTTCCTTTGGGTATTATAATTACAAAAGGCATTGTGTTTGTTAGAACTGGCTTTCATGGCTGATGAAACAGATGTGACAATCAACTCTTGTTTACAAATTCACTTCAGTTCTGTAGCTGTGTTCCTTTATCTGTATATTTTGGCTGAGGCTTCACCTGAGGGAACTCGTACAGTGTCCCAGGACAACATACCATTTTGTTTTTCTAATTTCCACTTGATTTAATCAAATTATTTATGTGTGGTCATGCAGTGCAGCTGAAAATCAGAATCATCGTGAGAGCAGCATCAGCACATCCACTTGGCGGCAACTCAGGACAAACAAACAAAAACAGTAGCAGGCAGTCTGACTTCACTGAGACCAGTAATTGCACAGCTGTTTCAGAGTAATTCATGGGAATGGTTTCGATATTGTAATAAAATATATTTTTTCAGGCTTGACACATAGAACTCAAGATGAAAAAGGCAGTTATTATGTGTCCATTTTCATCACTGACATATCAAACATTAATTTTCTTGTCATGAGGGTTAAAAAATATTGGACAGTCAACCCAGCGTCAGCTTATATTGTCTTAAAATAAACCAAGGTAATGACAGAAGGGTTCCCCTCTGTGTTTTTATTATTCTTTTGCCATCTGTTTCCCAATTTTATGTTCTTGCGTAAGATAAATAACCAGTCATCCCTCTTTGCTTTCTCCCCAAAATAAGATTTTAAAGATGACAAGTTTAGACATACCTAAACCTATCCACCACCTGTTTACAGAAGCCCAGCCCACCCCTGATGTGTACCAAGGAGAGGTCATGGAAATGCTGAAGGAGTTCACAAAAAACCGAGACCAAGAACAGAGGTTGGATGCACCCAGTTTGGAGTACCTGGATAAGGAATCTAAGTGAGGTCCTTGGCCCTCAGAGACTTGTTAAAAGAGGGACACTGTGTAAACCTGAGTTTGATAAAGCTCCATAAAATGTTGTTGAGAGGTCCTCCAGTTTCCATGGCATAATCTAGCTATAAAAGGTAAATCCTTTCTTCATTAAATTAAGAAAAGGATTCATGGAACATGAGGGGAAAACCATTGGTCAGAAAACTGCAGCTACAGTTAAACAAAAGGAAGGTGTTATGATTACTTCTATCAATTGTATTATAGAAATGGGATGTATTACTCTGTGTTCAAACTGCTCTTTGTGTGAGATGCTTAATGTATGAGCAAGCCTTGATAAATGGATATTGTGATTCATCGTGCTGCTTGCTTTTTTTTTTTTTTCATAACTTATTTAAGTAATGTTAATGCTCTACTGTTTGCTGCTTTCTTGTTTTAACCACGCTTGTCATCCTATACCACATGAGTGGATCACATGACTGGTGGGTGCCATGATTGACCGTATAAACATTATATTACATAATGAAGGTTGTCCTGCCTGTAGTATCTATTTTCAAACACCAGATGGTAGCAGATCCCTTTAGATTCACTGTCAATGAAAAATGCTCATGGAATAAAATTTTTTCCTATGTACTGTCTGAAAATATCAAATAAATTTAATGAAAATTAATTTATTAATCCTTGAAGGGAAATTATAGTATTCATTCATAGAGATTTATATTAATTTGATCATCTGTTGATAATTCTTCCTTTATACAGCAACTTAAGTGGTAGAAATGGTGTTGCGAGCATTTACTTGTTTTATATAATTATGGAAAAGTCCCCTTACTGTTTCAAAGTGACTGAATTTAGATTTAATGAAATTAACTACATTTGTTGTTAAATGACAAGTATTTCTCATTTAAACCTTGTAAGCAAGGTTATTTTTCTCTGCTTCGCCACAGGATCAGCATGTGTTGACTACAGGGAACATTTCTTGTCCGGCTGTGTGTCATGTTGGTTCAGTGGAACCTTGTACTGATTGCAGAAGAGAGATGCCCTCTGGCCAGGAGATGTGCACAGAATCTCAAAACAGATGACAAGCTTGCTAGTGTACGTTCACAGAATGTATATATGATCTGCAGCCAAGGTGTTACACAAACAAGCCCACGTCACAGATGCAAAGGAAAATGATTGTTTGCATTTCATGCTTAATCCCTCCTATAAAGGGAAATATGATGAGTAAGACTGACCTCTTTAATTTTTTTTGTTCTCAGCTTGTCCTAAAATAGACCAAGATGATGTCAGAAGGGTTCCCCTCTGTGTTTTCTTTGCTCCTCAGCCATCTGTCTCACCATTAATTTGATTTAATAGTGAAATTGAACTAATAGATTTATTCAAGTCCTTTATTTATTGTTGCATATCTGTTTGTTTTGTTTGTTTGTTTTGTTTTTTAACCTCTAAATGTTTCAACAACTACAACAAGGACATTTTAGGCTCATGAATATTTTGATTCCTTTAAAATAAGTAGTATCCCTAATCTTTTCAGATTAGGGATACTACTTTGTTTGTAGGTCCTCCAAACAAACAAAGTAATCCACCAAACTGAGAAAAAACAAAAAACATATATATCTATATATATATATATATAGATATATATATATAGATAGATAGATAGATAGATAGAGATCGATCGATCGATAGATATAGATAGATAGATATCTATATCTATAGATATAGATGACAGATGTGTGGCCAAACATTTCTGTTTTTCCTTTCTTTTCAATGATCAATTAAGCACTGCATAGGGTGCTGATACCTACATTGGGTGGCATTAAATGTAATTATACCATGGGCTGGGTGAATACTCGATTCTGATTGGCTACAGGGTGTCTATTAAAAAGTGATGTAGGACACCAGTTCAAAAAAGTTCCGGTCAAATAGCCTGATTGTTCTAAATTATTGCGCTGCCTAAAATGCTAGTTGGTAACCGTGGCAACAGAAAGTCAGAACATACCTCACTAAGCGTTGTATGTTCACCCACTAATGGGAACGTGATTTTTTTTCACAGTTTGTTGATCAACTCAGCCGCTTCTTGTGAAAAATGTATACAATTCTAATGGTAAAAACAACATTAACGTATTAATAATCGATTTAATATTTATTTCCTTCAAGAGTGACCATGGTATAAGTGGGATAATGCCCTTCGAGGTGTCCATAATCAGAAATTAATGGACTTCGCGTCGGACGGTTCACACCTCCATGTCATCCATTAATTTCTGATAATGGACACCTCGTCGGACATTATCCGTTACATAGAATGCAAAAGAATTTCTCAGTCTTTTCAAGACAATTTTTATATGACAATATAATTAATACTGTAGGTCAGGAAACTGAAACATTTTGAATGACACATGTTAAAGAATTTGGCAAAGAAGCACCAAGAGGTGTAAAAACAAAAACTAAAGCCAAATATTTCAGAGGTCAAGATGGAGATGGGATCATCACTCTGTGAAAGACCTCAAAGCAAAATGGTTAAAAAAAAACATCCCTGTAATGTTATATAGCCAACAACATTAAACACAGCGTCCTTACTTTTATAATCTTTCAACTGCTTTTACTTATAACTAAGGGATTTCAATACTTTTTCTGCCACTGAAATAGTTGCACCTGATCCACAATAACTGTCACAATTTTCCTCTTTGAAAAAAGATCTTTCATGCAGCGGAAGCGCAATTCATGTCTTTATGGCTCTGAGGTTTGTTTAGAGAGTATATTCATCAGTTGCCCACGCACACCCACTGTGCCTCTCTGTAGCCCAGCTCTCCTGTCATCCTCCACTGCTGCTTCCTGTGTCGTGACAGCTCTCTGTTTTATCCTCAGTGCTGCAGTCACCCTCTGCTCCCGTGGAATTTCAGTCTCACGTGCTTTTGTTTCCTTGTTGCACCAGTTATGGCACCCCAACCCTTCTACTTCTCCTCGTCTGCTGGAAATTTTTGTGCAAAGGAGTGCATAAGAAAAATGCTCTCAAACTAACTCTCCTGTCTTTATTACGTACACACACTTTTTCTCACCTTGTGTTGAAGATGTATTAAAACTTAAGGTGTATAGGAGGCAAATCAGGCCACTTCCTTGATGCCAGAGATCTTCAAAGTGCAAAGATCCAAGTAAATCCCTTTCAGAAACAAAAGGCATTGATTAGACTTATACTCTGGATGAGAGAGGGAAACAGTGCAAACGTAATGATATACCACAATCAGAACTCTGTAGTTTAAATGGCATTTTGGGGTTGCTGAGATACTTAAATTTTATTTGTGCACAGGGAGTGTGTGTGTGTGTGTGTGTGTGTGTGTGTGTGTGTGTGTGTGTGTGTGTGTGTGTGTGTGTGTGTGTGTGTG
>JBBBVU010000001.1:16151872-16164629 GCA_037177055.1 Atherinosoma microstoma | reverse complement strand
ACCTGCAGGTCTGCTGAAACTCTCAGCAGTTTTAAATCAGGGTTAAAAACTTTTCTATTTGCCACCTTTTATCAAAATAACGGATAATAAACTTTTATTTCTTGCATTTATCCTATCTTCTTTGAGGGTTTCTTTATTTTTTTTCTTATGTTTTATCTAATTTATTTAAAAAAATTGTTTTTAATACTTCTTAATGCTTCTTCTGAACTCTGCTGTAATGTTTCTAATGTTTGTATGTAAAGCACCTTGAATTGTCTTGTACATGAGATGTGCTATACAAATAAGCTTGCCTTGCCTTGGATACACACACCATTTATCTTTTCATTAATTTGAGCTTATTTTCATTTTAACAAGGAAAAAAGATCCACTGATATGATTCATGCTAATAATTTAATTTGCAGCTGTGATGTATATTAGTGACTGAGTCATGCAAGCACTATAAAAACTGTCCTTTTATGTTCATATTAACAATGGATCAAGTGACGCGCCATACTGTGAAATAGAGTGCTTATACTAATGAACTGGGAAAAAATGATCACCAACTCTATTATTCACCTTGATTCTGTAGAGATTTTTACTTTTTTCTACACTATTGTGGCTTTACAGCTCACACATTTAATCTTGATGCCCTCATGAACCTTTTTACTAGCAGCAACAAGCATCAAATGATGAGTAAAGAGTAAGCAAGAGACCATAGTGGAGTAAATACTCAAATATTTTTGGAGTTCATGGAAAAACATCCAGTCACCCAAAGGTAGTTTGGGATTTTGTCCAAACATTTTCACTTTAATGTTATGTTCACTTCTTATTATTCATATTTACTGTGTATATGCATGGGCAAATATAGATACACAGCATAAACAGTTTTCACTCGATTTTGTTATTTCTCTTTTATCAGATTTATTATTTGCACTCCCAGCTTTGTTTGATCTAATTCATAGACCAACAGAGCCTCAAACCTGAAAGTGGTGTGTGTATTTTTGTCTTGCAGCATATTTTTTCAAGAAAGCTGAGAGCAAAGGTTTCCCCTTCCTTTCTGTCTCTTTCTCACTGTTTGACAGCTTCTTGGTTTTGTCACATATAATCTTGGCGGGATCATCCCGTTACACTGTGCTGGTCTGCTGGGCTCCATGAAAGTAGCCGGGAGCAAGCCGGCAGCCAGGCTCAGGGGGCTTTCGAGGTAACTACAGAGCCAAAGAGATGAGAGACTGACAGAGATGATGATGGAGAGCTGTTATTAAATGTGGAAGGACACTAGTCAACTGGGCCCATGCGAGCCCTCTGGGTAAAGGCTGGCTGGCTGTGATTACAGTTAACAGACCTCCAGACAATGGAGGGGGTGGGGTGGGGGGTGCTGGATGATTGGAGACCAGAGGTGAGATGGTCCTCTTCTGTTGTCCGACCCTTAAACATTTTAAATCAATTTTTAAAAGCATATAAAGGATCATTATTGTTGCAATAACACCAGGAGAAAGTCACATTTATCATGCCCTATTCTTAGGCAGGCCTTTTTTTTTTTTTTCATCCAACACAAATTCACAGATGACCTAGTTAGAAAGCTCTCTTGGGTGCAGTGCAGAGAAATTTTTGAGAAAACTTTTTGCATTTGAGAAATTTAATAGGATTCTAATATTGATAAAACAAAAACACCACAACCATACAGAAATATAGAAATGCATGTAGAGCTGCTTATGTTGAACTACACCCAGGTTTATCCTCAGCCCAGCAGAGTCAAAGCAGTGGGCTAAGCACTTTATCCCTCAAACACTGATGCGATAAGAGAGCAGCCTGTTCAGTCCTTTGTTCACCAGCTGAGACACAGTATTGCTCTCTGACGGCTGCTGTGAGATCACTGGTAGATGAGAGCAGTTAGCATATTTTTAGATGGGTGTTTCATGTGAGGAATCTTACTTCTAAATAATGAGGGTGCCCTTCTCCTGTGGCTGCAACTCAAAGATCAAAACTACAGCAAAGAGATGCAGACAAGCAGACTTTCAAATGTCTAGGAGGAGACCACAGAGGACATGGGAGCCAAAATGAGAAACTGGTGAGAGAATTTTGGGGTATGCAAAATAAAAATGAGAGAAAACATCAAGGTGAAAATAACATCACAAGAAAAAAAGGAAAAGAGTGATATTTTTAGCTTAGTGCTGCAAGTCAGAGAAAATCTGATAATCATAGGTTGAGAAACCCAACTACTGTAACAGTATCAAGCAAGGACAAACTGTACTACTGAGCGTGTATACAAAGGTCAAATTCTCTATATTGTTTGTGGAAATGAGGGGGTTTTAATTACCAGAGGAGGGAGTTTCATTTGAATACCAACACTACGGTAAAACAGCTTTAGGAATGAATTAACTTTAATCAAATCTAAATCAAATATTTTTTTGATGTGTTCACACTACTTTTCAAATAGCCCCAACTCTTTTAAAGATACTTATCCAAATTTTCAAGGTACTTTATGTAATCCCAGATAGACAAGATTTCTGTTGGGCTTTATCTTTGCTGCAAGTCATCTCGCTGTTTTTACTTATTTAGGACTCAAACTACATGTTTGTTCTCCTACAATGCAGCAGAATGAATGTGGGACTGGTTGTGTCCATGATGGTATTTTGTGATGGATCTGAGTATAAACATCAGAATTTTTAAAACTTGTTGCCAGTAATGCCATTTTGTGGCTCTTTATCACTCCTAGAGCCTCCTTGTCATTTCCAGTACAGGACACTGATTGGCCAAGACTTAAGCGCTGTGGACACAAACCAACAGTGTCTATCGGGGAATGAATGTGTGTCATAGAGAAAAGAACTTATAATATAGAAGTGCTGTATGAAAGTGTGTGTGACTGGGTGAATGTGGCATGTAGTGTAAAAACGCTTTGAGTGGTCAACATATGACTAAATAAGCGCTAAATAAGTACAGCACATTAACCATTTACCACTCCAAAGTCACATGCACACACATACATTAGTGCAAAGATGTGCAGTAAAAAACAAGGTTATTGCTAAAAATTATTCTACTACTACTACATGCAATCAGAAACCTTCTGATTTAAAAAAGTTCTTTGGCGACCATAAAAATCAAGCAATTTAATTTGTCACTGCTTGGCGACTCACGGCACACAGCAAACAAACAATACTGCTGTCCACTAAGCTGAGAGAAAACGGGATGGATCACTTGCATCGTTCGGAAAATGTAATCTATAAAATCAATAAACACACACTGCTGGCAAATTAATTTTTCTCTTTAAATTTTAAAAACATTAGGAACCTTTAAAATTAAATTAATCAAGAAAATAAAGAAAATTAAATCAAATATAACCTGAAGGTCAAATATTTTTAGAGCCCCCCCTTATTGTGTCTAAGGTGAGTGTTTTTAGGGAAGCTCATCTGCTTTTCAGGGGAGGCGAGCTCCCCTTAGCTCCCCTGTAACCTGAAGCCTGGGCAAGATCTCCAAAGATTCATGTTGCAGTGGGGATGCCTGTTTACTCAGCAGGTTTAAATCAAGGACAAAGTTAATGCTAATGTCAGTGTCAATAACGTGAGAGCACTGGGAAATGCTCATGTTTTTCATTTTTAACCTGTTATTCTTATCTCCTGATTGTATATCTGTATATCAAATCAAAATTTTTGTTTTTTTCTGGTTTTTATTCTGATGTGTGCTGCAAGCCTCTTGGCCAGGTCATCCTTGTGAAAGAGATAATGATCTCATTGGGTTTTTATCTGGACCTTTTTGCTGTGAGGCTGGGGTGCTAACCCCCACGCCACTGTGCAGCCCACAATTAGCAGCGTGGCCTCAGAAAGACATTTGTTCGAGCCTCAGCTGGGGAGGGGTTAGAACAGTGGCCTTTCTGTGTTGAGTTTGCATGTTCTCCCCCTGTATGCGTGGGTTCTCTTCATAACAAAACCAGCCACAACATTAAATCACTGCTCTGTGAAGGGAATATCACTGATCATCTTTTCATGGTTTGGCTGGGACACCTTGAGTCCTGAAATTAATGTGGATACTTAGTTTAAACCATTAAGAACACTACAGACCAAGTACATTCACCATGGCACTCCCCTTTGTTTTGCATTTCCATGTAAAAGAACACAATTTGCAACACTAAAAAATACTGCTGAAGGAACACAAAAAACCATCAGGACTCCAGTCTGATTGACCACTGATGAAACAAGCCAGATCCACAGAAGTTCCACTCCGTAACTCACAGTACACAAAAGACAGACCCAGGGGTCTCAGCTCCAATGGATCAGAGGTGTTTTGGCAGCATAACGGGGGATTTTACCTAGGCTTTAATGCTGTGGAGGATCAGTTGGTGAAATACAGCTACCTCAGTTTGTCAATTTTTTGTGTATAATTGACTATTGCTCACATTTGTCTCTTTCTTCCTCTAGTTACCTTTTTTCTGGTGTGGTTTCATTCTCTTTGCTTGCCGGTGCTTCCTGAAGATCTGGGAGGTTGGCAAAGTCATCCTGCTCAGCCAGCCCGATTGCTAGAGACAGAACAACCATCTTCCCCTCACTGGACACACAGACAAACAAGGCATCACAAGAACACAGAGGGACAGTATGTGGACAAGTACACACAGGGGCAAACATATTACATCAAAAAACAGTCAGGGACAGAAACGCAGCAACACACCCAGCACACATTCATTTCATGAACAAAGAGAGAGTGGGAGAGAGGTGGTAGACTGTTGTGAGAACACTACCATGTTTCAGCTTCACATACTTTACTATGCAATGTATTTCACTCAAACCTGCATGCAATTATATGCCAAGAATTAACATTATACAGTATGCTTGCAGCCATCCATTCATTTTCTGAACCCAACTTATTACAATTCAAGGGGCTGGAGCCTATCATAGCTCCTTACTTATAGTCAGTTTAATGTAAACATAGCTGAATGTGACTATTATTGAGATGAAAAAGAGTGGGTTTTGTTAGTTTATTGTGTGCGCAGAGCAAATCATAACACCTCTATAATAAATTATGCTTCCGTTGTGCATATTTTAATACAAAATCAACATCTGACTGTTGAAGATGATTTTAAAAAAGTCAAAACAATAAACTTTTCAATAACAAAAGTTAGCATTATTCATTTACATAAACAGGAAACATAATATTTCATTAACAGAGCTGTCTTTTACCGTAATAATTAGTGTTCAAATCTGAGTTGCTGTGATTTCTTGAGTTTGTAAATAATACAGCACAAAAGGTCAGTCGAAAAGAAGTCACCAGGAGTCAATCTTTTCTTTGACATTATCTCTACAAGCTTGGTTAGGCTGTGCTATTTAAAGCAACATTGTCTTTAAGACATGACAAAGTCTTCTGAGTTTTATATAATGAGTAGACCCTATGATTACCAAGTGTACTGCTGTGCCATTAGGTGGAACAGTTTCTTCTAGGGAAACAAGATTGTTGTTGGTGCCAATTTATCTGCTACATGCTGATTTTTTCAGTTCTTTAACAGTGACATTATGTTTTGTGGACTGTAGTAGAGCACCCCATGCATTTTTGTTATTTAAAGGTTTACCACAGTTTGATGATAAAGGTGATATTAATCCAAGGCCAACTGTTGATATGAAAACTGTAAAAACAAACAAGCCTAAGCTGCTTCTTCTTTCAGTGTGATTCATCATTAAAGTGTGTGCAGTTTGACAGCAGCTCAGTGAAAAGGTTGTCTTCTTAAATGCACAGGGATGCATTCAATTTCTCATGAGTATTGCAGTCATATTTTGAATTTTAATCATCCTTGGCAGACTGGTTGCGAATTACTAATGCCTTTGTTTTTGTTGAGTTTTTTTTTAATTATCACTATCAGAGTCTGTTTGAACAAGATATATTAAAACAGAAAAGCAAAACCCTGAAACAAAGAAAGGTTTGTGTTGTTTCAGAGAACAGTAAAAGCAAGTGAAATTACATGCAAAACAGAAACAATAAAAGCAGAAGAAATCCATGAAAATTGAGGGTGGTCTTTACATTTATTTTGTAATAAAAACACAAAAGTTTGTGCTTTTATTACAAAGCACAAACTTGATTTCTTGTTTTTAACAGAAACCTGGTTAGACAGAGAAAATTATTAATGTTTTCTTATTGAAGCAACACCTCCAAACTTTAGCTATGTCAGTGAAGCTAGATTACATAAGAAAAGTGGAGGAGTGGCTTTTTTGTTTAATGACTCCTTCCAATGCAAACACATGTCTCATAAAGACTTTGCTTCATTTGAATATATGGCTCTCCAGATGAATTCCCATTGTTGTTTGCTATTCCTTAACATAAATAAGCCACCTAATCACTGTACAAGCTTTTTTGAAGACTCTGCTGAACTACTGTCAATATTCTGTCTTGACTGATTGTGTAGCTTTTGTTAGAGATTTCGATGTTCAAGCTGATAACGTCCAGGACAAAATGACCAAAGAATTTTGAACGCAGGTTGCAAGTTCACTACAAGATTTATAAAGAGAGACAGGATTTATAATCTGGAGCTGAGACATGCATGACAATCATTCTTTTCTGACATCATTGCTAAGAACAGTAATAATGCTGGAGCCCTGTTTGTTACTGTTGACAAGCTAACAAATCTTCCTGTCAGTAACCCCGGAACTTCTTTCCAACCAACCCTGTCATCAGTTTGCTTCTTTCTTTACTGACAGTGAGGGCTTCCATGCCAGGGGCAGGACATATGTCATCACTGTGTTCACTCAAAGACAAAAACACCATGCCACACTTTTCTCCAATCAGTCCAAAAAACCTGGATGAAAACCACCACTTGTCTTGATACCCTGCCAACAGGGTTTATCAAGACTGTTTCAGGATGCATGGCCTCAGATATTTTACAGATTGTAAACATGTCCCTACATTCAAGTGTCTTCCCTTAGACCCTAAAAACAGCTGTCATCAACTTAGACTCGTCCCTCATTAGCAGCTAGCTACAGGCCGATATCGCACCTCCCCTTTCTTAGTAAGATTATAGAAAAAGCTGTCTTTGGTTTCTGAAGAGGGGAGCCCCCTCGGAGTGCCGACACTCGTCAAACACTGTATATTGACCCAAGAAATCATCCATTATTACTCACGTTGGCTAATATTTGGGTCAAAAGTAACACGGAATCCCTTTAAATAAGCACTACTGAACTTTGACAGATTATCTCAGTCAGGTTCTCCCTAATGGCGGCTAATTCGGCATACATTTTGCATCCAACCTGTACTCTGAACTCTCTCCAGTCAGTCCGATGTTGACTCTTGTCTTAACTCTTGCTCTGTTCCTTTCTCTTTCTTTCCCTCTCTTCGTCCAGTAATGTCCTCTTGCCTTCCCTTGATGAATCAGCCACAGTACACATTCAAAAGGCCAGTGTGCTGATATCCAGTTGCTGCCACGTGATGCAGTGCATAAAGTCAAACTAAGCTGAAACATTACGCAGCATCCCAGAAGAAAAAGCTGTGAAGTGTGGTTTCTCAGCCTTGAGACAGTGCTGGGCATTGATGGCACCAGAGATGTATATAATAAATGTTACTGTGCCATCAAAACAAGTCAGAAACACATGTTTTTAAGTTCAGAAAGTTACATAGTGCTGTTTTAAGGAATTAAAAGTTTTAGTCTTGTTTCATTTTTTCATCAGCATAAGTAGTATTAGCAGCATCTTACTTGGTGAGGTTCACTGTGACAGAATGTGTGTGCTAAATCACCTTTCTTGACAATCTTCATTTCTAGTGCTCCTCAAACCATGACACAAAATGATAATTAATATGAGACAAAAAAAATCTAAATTCTTTCAAACTGTAAATATTAAAATCCTCCAGTGATGAGCCAGACAGTATCATAGCAATGAGTACACAAGGAAGTGTGCATATAAAAAGCATGAATAAATATCAAGAGGATCAAAAGATTGAATAAAATTAATCATATGTCATCATCTTTTGATTTTTGCTCCTCATTTTCCTCTGAACTGCTTCCTCTCATCTCTGCAAATATGACATTTCTATTTTTCCAGCCAGCACATGTTTTCTGTAGTCTGTTTATTCCTTAACGAAGCACAGTCTGTAGAGACAGTAATGACAACACGATGGTGCTCAAGAAACAGTGGCCCATCACAAATGTATAAACAGCACCAACATGATGCTCATCGATGAACTGAACAGATTTGTATAGAGGATGGAAAAAGACACATACACACACTCCAACTCCAGGATGCTGAAATCATTACCACTACAGCAGGTCTATTGATCTGAAACAAAGATGAAGTGGCACAGGGTACAAGTGGAAGTGAAGCTGGAGCATTAAGCTGTTCGTACCCAACTATTGCAAATGCATGATATTGCCATACCCACAGGGTCAACAACTGAAGTGTCTGGTCCACTGAGATTCATAAGGACAGGCACTATGGGCGATGTCACCTCAGTGTATATACTTAGCCTTAGCCTTTGAATGATGATTCACACGGGCAGCAAAGCTACTGCCTGCAGACAATGTTAATGGGAAGATAGTACAGGCGCAAGGAGTCACGTAAAAAGGCATGCAAAAGTATTAATCCGCCTTGGTGTTTTTCTTATTTTTTGCATCACAAGCTGTAATTGAAAATAAGCACCTATATAAGATTTTGTGCTACCAATTTCCTTAAGAAGTGGAATAATTTGTTAGATAAGGTCCACCTGTGAGCAATCGAAGTGTCACATAATAATCTCAGTTTATATATGCCTGTTCTGAAAGGCCCCAGAGTCTACAACGCCACCAATCAATAGGCACCATTAAGACCAAGGAGGTCTTCAAACAGGTCAGGGACAAAGTAGTGGAGAAGTACAAATCAGGGTTGAGCTAATAAAGATTATCCAAAATTTTGAGAATCCTATCCAGCATAATTAGATCCATCATTACAAAATGGAAAATATATGTCCACCAAAACCAGTCAAGGAGAACATTAATCAGAGAAGAAACACACAGATAAAAGATAACCCTCAAGGGAAAGGTACACAGCAGAGACTGGTTCAGTTGTCCATAGGGGCACTATAAACCATACACTCCGGAGAGCTGAGCTTTACAGAAGAATGGCTGAAAAAGTCATTGCTTAACCCTAGAACACTAAAGGTGGGTATATTTCACCCATGCAACATTGGTTTTCAATGGGTAGAGTACACAACGTTAGTGTTCAAGGGTTAAATAAAAATAAAGGAACATGGGAGACTCTCCAAACATATGAAAGAGTGTCCTCTGGTCAGATGAAACAAAAATTCATGGCCAAGGAAATGTCTGGCACAAGCCAAACACCTGTCCCAAGACCAACCAAGACCATCCCCACAGTGAAGCATGGTGATAGCAGCATCATGCTGTGGGGGTGTTTTGGATTGGGAAACTGTTCAGACGAGATGTAATGATGGCTGGTGCTAAATACAGTTGATATACAATTAAATATTCAATTTAATTTCAAGCTGTAGGGCAAAAACATAAACAAAAAATAAAAACATGCACGCACACACACAAAAAGAGGAAAAAGGCCAGGGAGCTGAATACTTTTATAAGCCACTGTAAGGAAGGTGTGAGGCTGCTTTGTAGAGCACATCATCTGTAATCCATCATTCAAGTCAAACAGAGTAAGAGAGCTCACCACTCTGCCTAACTCAAACAATCAGAGGCCTGTGTACATGAGTAACTCCTCAGTAGTGAAAGGATAGGAAAATTGTTTGTAAAATGCTCTTTGCTAACTGTCGGGTAAGTAATTCTTTTGACAGTATTTGGTATAATACTTGTTAATAAACATAAACACACCAAGGGCCGGATCTATCAAAGGTTTGCGTGTGCAAACTTTACAGCGCACGCAAAAACATGTTGCAGCTGATTTACTAAAGGCGCAACTGAGGGTTGCGCCTGTTCCATGGGCAAAATAACACCCGCAGACCATTGAGCACGTTTGCCTTGAATGAATATGCAATTTGGGCATTTCTGCCAGAACGTGTAAAATACTGGGAGGAGTAGATGCAAATAAATCAGCTTTGCATGTGCAATGTGATTTAATAAAAGTGCGGTGGCTGTTTCTGCGCCTATATTTACCACTTTTGAAAAGCAGGTGCAAACTGGCTGCACCCTCTGGATGAGAGCGGAAAGAGCCCAGTGCTGCAGGAGTGCAGATGCGCATCAGTCTGATTTACAATATTTTCTTAGGCAACACATTTAGTTTTCATTCTTTAATTCAATAATCAAACTCCACAATTCAGTTTATATAAACAAAACACAACATTCACGGCTTAGCTCAATTGTTATTAAATCTTAGATTAATTATGTCTTTCGATTTACCCCTTTTTGGTAGTTTCACATTTTTAACTTGGATACGCACAGTGCGCCCCTCTCCTCCAGGCCGAAAGGGGAATTGCGCGTTGAGGGCTCCAGGCCCTAGTGTCCCGCCACAGTGCGTTGCTACAGAAGACACACCCCATAGTAGATGTCACACCATCTTTAAGGTTTGCAGACTTTTATTTGTGCCAGTAGCAACTCTACTTATCCATGTCCTCATAGTGGCTTTTGAGGCTCTGCAGGAATGACTGTTGTATTATTTTAATTTAATATTTATTATATATTTTTTCATATTCATTTTGGCCTCTTCCATTATTATCTCTCTATCTTCACCAAGTCAATCTCATTTTGCGCTTTTTTCACTCCAAACTCACCGTGCTACAAACCACAAAACACGTAAAACACTAATGTAAATAGGGAGTCTCCAATATGTTTGCACCTGCCAACATTTGCGCAATCAATCTTAGTAAATCACCCACAAACCGTGGTTCCATGTGCAAAATCTTTGATTGCACGGGCAAATTACTACACACAAATTGGGATCTTAGTAGATCCAGCCCCAAGTCTCTTAGGTTTAAAAACTAGTTTGATAAGTTCATAAATACACAACAAACAAGTTCAAAATGGTTTGGGTTTCTTCACATTGAAATGCCAGAACAATCAGCCAGTGGCCATAATCATCATACTTTTAGCTTCATTGGTCATGACCAGTGACCGGTCCATCAATCCATAAAGCCCTTTTCAGAAATGAGATATGTAAAATTATCAGCTTCATCAGTCTGTTAAAGTGATAGCATTAAGTCATTCAAACATTGGCCATGTCAACATTAATGTTTTACATAACTTACATGCATGCCCTTGAGTGTGATGGAAGGAGCCAAGATGTGTGATATTTGTCATTTGCTTAGGTAATGTACTGAGTCATGAAACAGAATTTTTTATAGACTCACATCATGTCTTATTACCAGCAATTCATATAATCATGCCAAATGCCTAGCTGTGTCAATCATATAACAGATGAAAGCAGTAGAAAATATAACTTTTTTACATGTTTAAGATAATTGAAGTCAGTGTGATACTCATGAGTTTAATTGCACTAATAATTACATTGTTATTGTTTTAAACTTAAGAAAAACAAGATCTTTTATCAACTTGAGGACATCTTGTCCAACATCACCAAAGCATGTAAGATGAAAAGATACCGACTAAATGAAAAGGTATTAATCAGTCCATATCTACAATTCTTTCAAAACATGTTCTGTGCCCATAAAAATTCTGATCACCCTTACTAACATGCTGTATCACATTTAAAAAAATGGCGGTGGATGGGAACAGTTGAAAATATTGATATATAATCAAATATACAGCAAATGCAGGAGCTGAAGCTCAAATGATTTTAAGTAATTTTCTCTCATGCACTTGGCTCAGATGCTGGGGAAATGATTTATTAAATCTCCACTGCTTTGCCACGCAATTGGGCTTCAGTATTTTTGCCAGGGATAGTAGGTGTTGCAGCTAGTTATTGCATGGAAAGTGTAAATAGTGCTGGTATTGGTTTATCTAATGACAAATTCTATCAGATTCCTTTGAAAAAGTGATCAAATTCAAAATTAACCCACTACTAATGTATGTCTGTTCAGACATGAAAGTGGTTTTTAAATCTTTCTAGGTCTAACTGGGTAAAATAACCCAGAACTTTATGGAAAAACATTAAAGGGATAAGTCACATGCCACTGACACATTCAGTTCTTCCCATATCAATTCAAAGCAGAGCATGTTGGAAAAGAAGTTATATATATATATATATATATATATGCAAGTTGCATAATGATTCATGTTATACACGAACAGATACACCTGGATACTAACATGTTGTCAGCATCTAACTTCTTTGTTATAAGTTAAAAAGACAAACAGCTTCTAAGATGTATCAGCGGTTTTATTTGTGTGCACAAGGTAGGTATATAAGCTTTCAGTATAAGTACAAAAAAGAAGGCCAGCTTGGTTTCGTTGATCCAACTAGTTGTAACATTTGTATACACATAACAAAAAGTGTATTAACTTAAGTGGTTGAAAGCTATTTAAATGTAATTGCTACAGAACTTTTGCCATTTTCTCAGTGATTTGCCCCTGTCGACGGCTAATTCGTCATTCATCTGGCATCCTACCTGTATTGTGAGCTCTCTTCAGCCAGTAAAAAAACAGTGTTATCTTGACCCTTTCTGTCTCTGGCTCTCTTTTGTTTCCTCTCTTCCTCCAATAATGTCTTCTTGCGTTTCTTCATGCGTTTTTCTTTGCAGAATCTGCCACAGTACGTGTTTAAAACGGCCGACATGCTTATATCCGCTTTCTACCATGTGACACGTGTGTAAAGCCAAACTTGACCGCAATGTTACACAGCATCCCTGATGAAAAAGTTGTATAGTGCATCTTTAAATGAAGGCTTAAACAGTGTGATCAAGAGACCATTTATATATA
>JBBBVU010000001.1:16129983-16141211 GCA_037177055.1 Atherinosoma microstoma | reverse complement strand
ATAGATAGATAGATAGATAGATAGATAGATAGATAGATAGATAGATAGATAGATACTTTTATTGATCCCAAGGGAAACTCAGCAGCATAAAAACAAACAAAGCACTATGCAATAAAAAATTTTTATAAAATAAATAATTGAAATTAAATTGAAATTAAAAATTAAAAGTGCAGACTCTTGCCCTAGTCCGGTTGTAAAGAGGCACTGGTAGATGAAGTTTGTCTTGTTTGAACAGTACAAAGCCAGGAAGCTTAGTTTCCTCCAGTCTTAAGGCAGAAATAATCTGTTTTCTGCATCTTCATATTTAATAAAAACCTACTGTATGAGAGTGGTGTTGATCTTCTCATCTAACTCTCTTCCAGAAAGCAAATGAGTGTGCTTCTTTAAATGTCAAACTGTTCTTTCAAAGTAACCCACCTCTTTGAAACCTTTTAAAAGAAAGTCAACAACAGTCAACCCTCTTGGAAAAATGGAATTGCTTCTATTTACTATAATTAAGTCAATTATAATTAAGTCAAGTCTGTAACACTATCCTGAGAAGTAAATTTGAACACTTGGTGATCTGAGGCTTGGCTGTATAAATACAGAAAATGTTCATGAGTGAAATCTGCTCTGAGGGTTGTCCGTCTCCATGGTAACACTCCATGGGCTGCAGGTGAGAAGCAAAGAGGGTCTGGTGAGGCTAGCAGGGCTGTAGGCAATGGGGCTGTCAAACATTTTGAGTTGTACACCATGTATGCTCTGGAAAGGCTAAATAAAATGTTGCTTTCCTGACTTATTATTCTGTGAGGCTTTTTTTGTTGTTGTTGTTGTTTTGTTTTTTATTGTAACAGAAAGATAGTAATCAAAAGAGGGTTTTTAAAAAAATCTTTTTTGTTCCACAAGTAATTTTATCTGTTACAGTTTTCTCTTTTCACATTGGATATATAAGTTAACTTGGCACAGTTTTGGCAAATAGAGACAGTCTAAAAGCAATCTTTTAAAAATTGGTCAAATTTCTGTCAATGTTAGGGCAGTACTCCGAATCATGGTGCTGCACAGCTCTATCAGGCGCTGCACAGCCAGCACTGCATACTAAACACCACCTCATGCCCAAATGCAGAAACATGAGGATTATAGGGGATGAGAAGAGACTTTTCTTCAAAGATAAGTGGCCTGACAGCATTACAAAATTAGGTTTTCTGCCTCCCTTCAGGCTATTAATGTGACCTTTTAACTGCTCAGAGTGATATATTGATCAACCCTTGAATTTGAGTTGGAGTATTTTGGGGTTATTTGTAAGAAAAACAGGAAAACACTTGACTAAAATCACCTATTTGGTGTGGAAGGCAAATCATTACACTGCCATTAGTGTCCCATTTCATCATCCTAATCAGCCACACAGTGTTGTGGAAATT
The DNA here is from genome assembly GCA_037177055.1 of Atherinosoma microstoma. Lineage (NCBI taxonomy): Eukaryota > Metazoa > Chordata > Actinopteri > Atheriniformes > Atherinidae > Atherinosoma > Atherinosoma microstoma. Next base: position 16,139,814 of record JBBBVU010000001.1, on the reverse strand, counting down.
TTCCAAGGTGTACACCAGCCCCTGTTCATTACAGCCCTGCCAAGACAGAGGGGTCCCTTACCAGCCATGACTGAGACTCACTTGGGCGTGAGGCGAGGATCTCCGTAGGGAGCATAGGGAGACATGTTTAAGAGAAACTCCTTGGGCGGATAGGAGCTCCACCTCTGCTGGACATTGCTGCTGTCATTGTTATTCCAGAAGTCTCTGTCTAGATCACTGCAGCCAGAGAGAGAGCAAAATGTGAGACAAGTAAGAGCAGCAAAAAAAGTCATGAATAGTCATGACAAAGTAAAACATGGATCATGGAAACTGAGTTTTTTTTTTTTTCAATAGTAAACATATCATAGCGTAATATACTGATGTTAGTGAATGTTTTAACATTCACCTTAAAGCATTAAATGTTATATGTTAAAACAAAGACATCTATATGCTATATAGCGCAGAGATAAAAACAAACAAACAACAAAGACATACAAAGTCAGTTTAAATTAGATCATTGAATAAATACAGCAGATATAAAATGAAATAATCACATTTAAGGTGATATTAATGAGAACATATCCATTATAACAGTTTACGCCCTCTATCAAATGCACTTTTTATTTCAAATGATATAATTAGACTACCCAGTTTTAAAAAAATATAGCTTCAGTTTCAACAGCCCCATTTACAAAAAAAGTTTGAAATGCAAATAAAACAGAACGCAATGAATTGAAAACTAAATTCAACCCTAAACTTAATAGAAAATGTTACAAAAACAATATATTAAATGTTGGAGGAGGGTTATTTTAAAGAGATATGTACTCACTTTGACTTTGATGAACAAGGGCAGTTAAAGTCTAATAGATAAATAAATGAATAAACAATAACCTGGTGAACACCTACATGGATAAAAACATATTATTCTAATCGTCTAAGATGGACACATTAAAACCTCAAATTATTTTTAGAAATTCCGGTGTTGTTTGAGCTAAATGTAAAAGGAACCATTTCCCTTTTAAGATGAGTAATTCAAAAACCAACATCTGTGAAGGTGTAAAGGTGCATTGATGCACATGACATGGTTACTTACTTATCAACTAAATGATATACAGAAGTTTTGGAGCAGCATGACCCTACCCAATGCCAAAGCACATTGTGCATGTATTACAGTAGTGGTAAAGAGTCCAAATGCTTTGAAGTCCAGAACTTACATGGACTGATAACATTAGGAGCATTAAATAAAAACAGGAAAAAAATGGACATAGGAAGTCCTGATCATTTGGGCTGCTGGAATCAGAAATTGTGGGAAAGAAGAATGGAAAAGCACTGCTTTCAAAAGTTTGCAGTAGAATGTAATGCCGGCATCAAATTTTAAATGAGCAGATATTTTTCAAAAGCAATACAATTTCTCACCCTCTGTATTTGAAGTGTTTTCTTTGTTCAATTAAACTTTGAATGCTTTAAATAACACATTTTGTTTTACAGTTAAGGTCATATCCAGCCTTTTTGGAAACATTTTACTTGTTTTACAAATGTTTTTGTAAAACAGATGCATCAAGTGTCAGGCTGTTGTCAAATCTGAAAATTGCTTTTCCTAAAAATATAGGGTGAACACAACCCAACCTTTGATTTACAAACAGAAAATACAAGTGGTCCGTCTCTGCTTTTAAGACATTATAAAAGTCATATTCTTTGAAAAATTAGAAGTATTCTCATATAACACTGTCCTGAGGGCGTCATTTCATGGTGGACATTCCATACCATGCAGGGAGCTACGAGACTAGCGGTGCAAACAGAAAGGCTATCAAAACATGATACTATTTATCACGACATCATAGATCATTTCCATGCGCCTCCATCTACTTCCTTCCTGACACTTACTTGATGGCTTTATTTTCCCCTCGACCTCTCACAGAATCTGGAGAGCTGGCAGCCTCCACCCCCGGCTTATTCCTCTTCCCCTGCAAAAACATGAAACATAGACACAAAGAAACATGAAGGGGACAGATGTTAGAATATAGTATTGATTCTTGTCTACAAAAACATGTTTTGCAAGTGAGGCATTCATTATGCAGTCTTTGGGGCAGCATCAGGTTCACACACATGTTGTTAGATATAATAAATGAGTAAAGTACAACAGTTTTGGTTTGATGCCAGAACTATATTCTGCTCTGAGTATCAGACAAGATGAGGGACCACTCTACTTAAACGAAATATAAAAACATTCTCTCTCATGCATAGCACATGCACAAACATATCTCAAGACAAAAGGAAAGCACACACTTACAAAAAGCAACTGTAGATCATCCATACAGACATGAGGAATGTGATTATGTACAGCTCTGTAAAGCATATTGAAGCTGCCATAAAATGGTTGAATCCATCTAAAATGGTTTAATCCATCTAAAAGCTGTTTTTATACCAAAGTGTTCAGGTATTTGGTTTATGTTGTTCTCATATTTTTTTCCAGAAAAAGGGGATGCTATTAAAAGTACAATTATTGCTGTATAAGTTCAATTAAACAGCTTTCTTCATTGCAGTAACATATGGAAAAGCAACTTCCACTACAAATCTTCTGCTCTCTATCAATATTAATGAATGTAAGTAATAATGTAATTACTGTTGGACATTGCCTAATACTGTATGACACATCTCTTTAGTGCTGTAGTGTTATTATCATTCAGAGAAATCACATACTGACAGGTTTAACCAAAGGCTGTGAGTGCATGCAATAAAACCATGGCATCAAGTATAAATCTACTGTTATAAAACTGAGACAATGACACCCAATGTAATGCAAAAAAAACACATAGAAAGAAATAATTACAAACCACCAATTATTCTTCTAAAAAAAGCTGTTGATTTAAAAAAAAAATGCTGACAGAAAAACAGGACAATTGTGAAGACTAAACATATAAATTTCTTTTGTAATATATTATAGAGCTTTCTTTACTCAGTGTGTGCAACACTTCAACATTTAATGGGACTGTGCTTTCAACACAATGTACAGTAGTTATGATCACTGACCTCCATGTTTTTATGAACTTTATATTTGTTTAACTCTTCAGGGTTAGAACACAAAACTCTTTCCCTCTGAGTCACTCAGACTCTCAACTGTTATCAGGGCCACTGCTAGACATAGAGGTCTACTGGGACACAGGCCCCTCATTACTTAAAATGAGCAAAGTTATTCCATCTACTTCCCTTTGCTAACCCCATTGTTACTGCTGCTTCCAAAAAAATGCTGCTGAGACTGAAACACCAAATAATAATAATAATAATAATAACAATAATAATGGATTTAGTGAAATAAAACATCCTTCTTGTGCCTTGTCAACTGTAAAGTGAAACAAACAAATAGAAAATTAATGATTTAATAAAATGTAAAATGAATATGGATTCAAGTTAGAAGATACTTCCAAATGAATATCAGATTTTTGCTGCAAATGTTGTCAGGTAATGTCATTTCGACCTTTCTCTCTCACACACATGAATTTGAAGGTTTGCTTTGAAAAACCAGCATAATAAAAGTCAAATAGTCAGACTTTACTCATATATATTTATATTTGCAGAGCAATTTGATTATTAGTGATTGTTGGAATATGTTCCAACAAATGTGATGAAAAAAATTATGTTGCAATTTAAAACTAAAATATTGAACTTGAACTGTTTTTACAGCAACATCTCAGAGTTAAATGATTGTCGGTAAAAACCATGAGGAACTCTGTAAAGTATTAATCTGTTTTGCTGGATGGTTTACTCCTGTGCCCTGGTAAAAGAGGTCTGGCGACGCCTAAGGCTGTTATGTAACACATTTCTATTGTAACCTCGCAATAAGGACATAAATAGCACACATTCCACAAATAAAACAAGACACAATCTCAAACTCCTGCTTGACAAAATCAGACAAACAACATTTTCCAGAGAAAATGTATAAACAAGTTACACAAGAGCAGGAGCAAATAACAATTTGGAGTTCAGTCTTGTCATTCTCATTATTCAGCTACATAGCATCTGTTGCTGCACTTAATTATCTATCTCATGACATTTAATTAAATAAGTCACTTTTTTTGACAAAGTATGACATTTGGTATAATAGTTTGCAATATAATAAGAGCACATAATGCCAAACAAGACTGTCCTCTGAAAAACAGCCACATAAAACGTTTCTCTCAACAGACAATAATGACCTGTAACTATGTTCAAAGAATATGTGATCCCTAATGGTCGTCAGAACAACTTTATAAATCATCAGAGCTTGAATAAGGGCAACTGGACTTATTTTTCTTGATCCTTGAAATAAAACTTTCCAAGAACAAAGAAAAATAAGTTATTCAATCTCTTTGGATTATCATGTTGGGACACCACAGAGCTAAAGTTCTCATATGCAGACTTAAACAGAATCTTTAACTGTGAAAGGCAACAAATTTTCTTTCCAGGTTGCCACTACCACCAACTTCCTTGAACTTCAGAATAAAGGCCAGTTTATACTCTCACGGCATCTGTGTCAGGTCAGGGCGCGTAGTTGACGCAGAGGCAGTGTGTGTTTATACTCGTAGGGTAAAAGCGTTGTGTTGCCGTTTCTTTTCCGGATCTGCAGGTAGCAGTAGGGCTGGTATCGGCCACTAAACTCCCAAGGGCAGAGTTTTTTTCAATGGTTCAACAAACACGTTTACTATGTACAAATTAAATGTAGTGATCAGTCTTTATGGGGTGCTATTAGTAGACAGAGCTGCATAGCACAGACCGCTAATTTTGCACTAGTCCTGTCAGCAAATCAGCAATGTGGCTGCAGAATCAAATATCCGCAAACAAGTAATCACAATCTGACCAATTACGAGGGAGTACTTCTGTGTAGCTGCGTCCGCGTAGTCGGGATGCACGTCAGGTCCGAAGAGATGCGCGTCGAGCCTCCGCGGACCAATGCAGAGCATACAGTGGTTACGGTGTAATCGACCTGACGCAGACGCTGCGCAAGTATAAAATGGTCGTAACCTTGGATAAACCCCGTTTCTCATCTACCCAGCAGGGCTAAAGTTGACGCATGGAGATGAAATACAATTCTTCAACAACTACCAGGATGCAGAATCTAACGCCAGCCACGGGGAGACACCAGCAAGAAACTGTTACAGGAACTGACTGAATCCAAGCCATGATAAATATACATTGGTGTTTCATATAACAAGCATAAATGCCTCTTTTGAAATGGAAAGCTTGTTCGGGACTCTTCTTCGATATTTGAACAACTGCATCAATTTGAGAAGATTCAACTGACAAAGGAATGTGAAAATACCAATGTTATAGTAGGTGGATTAGGTTCTCTCATGGTGTAGGGGGAATGTGTTTAGCTACAGCACTAATCAAGGTTAGCCACCTTTTCTCAGTTTCAGGTTTCCATATAGATCAGGGGGTTTTGGGGGGTGGGGGTAAGTTGGTTCTTTCCTTTTTCCTTTTTTTCTTTCTTTTCTTTTTCATGGGTTTGGTTTTTCAATTAAGCTGGTCTGTTTTGTAGAGCTTATTGTAAATTGGGAGATGGGGAGGAAACAGGGAAGGGACGTAGGGGGAATGTGGCTAAAGGGGTCCCAGGTGTCTCTAAATAAATTCAAGCTTAAGAACAATATCATTGTACTGACTCCACCCTGTCTTGCCGAACCTCATGACCAAGCTGTCCATCGCTAGTTGGAATATAAATGGCCTAAACAGTCAACTTAAACGGTCAATGTGTTTGGATTGGCTAAAGACACACAATATTGATGTTGCCTTTATACAGGAAACCCACTTTAAACAACCGGATAAACACAGATTGGCCAACTGTTATTACTATACTGCAGCAGCAGCTTGTTATAACTCAAAAAGCTGTGAAGTTTTGATTCTCCTAAAGAGGAGTCTATCTTTATCAATTATTGATAGTTTTGAAAATAAGGATGGTCTAATTACTTAAATAAAAGCCAATGTTTGTGGGAAAAAGATTGCTTTGGTTTGAGTTCCTTGAGACTCAGGATTACTTACTCATCCTATGCACCAAATTTTGACAGATGGGATGAAGAAAGGAAAGATGGTAACCCAGATGTATAGTTTATTATGCTCTTCAACTAACCATAAGGTGGAAATCACCAAATATACTGTCGAGGCAACAATGGATTGTGACTTACCTGGACAATTTGAATATGGAACTTTCTGTGGCTAGGATGCATGGTTCAAAAATGCTAACAATCTCTGCTTGGCAGGAAATGATCGAAAGGGTAAAAACATGGATGTAAACATATAATAACTATCCCTTGAGGTATTCACAATGATTCTCAAACCTTACATTTACTGGATTATAAACCTTACATTTACTGGATTATAAAGAACTATTAAGACATGGTGTTATTAAAGTTAGGAATAATGATGAAACGTATAATAAAGCTGCATATCTGATGGCACAAAATCTTAGTTAATTGTGTCCGAAGAGCACCACAACTCTTGTGTTTGAGAATCACTGGTCTCAAGTCTTTTACCATGTATTGTACTTTGTTTGATGTATAAGTTGTTATTCTTTTGACTGGTTGGATAATTTTTTTTAATGTAATATAAGTAATAATGGGGAATAAATAACATTACAGTAACTGGAGATCATTACAAAAAGTGCTGTTCAATGTTGTTTTTAACTCACCATCATCACGATTTCACCATTGGCTGAAAGGAGCAATTTTGTATTTCATCTCCTAAAGGCTATGTCCCCCTGTCTTTAAATCCTACAAAGTAAACGGTCTACCCCTATATAGTGCTTTTCATCCTCATACATATGCCTTATACAGACATTTTTGCAGTGCTTGTTGTGATGCAGTGTATTTGAGCTTTATATAAACATTGCTTTTCCTCTAGAGTCAAGCAATGATGAGCATATTGGAGAAAATATGGGGAGTCAGTGTAAATTGAACCTCTGGTCTTTTGATTGAAGGAGAAACACTTTACTAACAGAATTGTGCCCGCCCTTCATCCAGCCAGAACACAGCTGGTTTACAAGTTTGCAATTTGGCCAATCTGTCCATAATGATGGGGGAGATAACAACTGATCGAAGCTATTTAAGGGGTTGATAATATTCAAAGTGGGTGCTCTCCCTGAAAACTGTCATTTTTCATCAGCCCGGTCACTCCCAGCTTTAAGAGAAATGTTGAACAGTATATTGCATGTGCACATTTTGTTGGTACTCATGCTTTTTTTGCACCTCTCCTGGTTCATATCACAGGATGCAATCATGCAACCATTCACATTCACACGTGTGTGCATTTCCCTCTCCAGCAGACCATAACTGCATACTTTTGAACTAGAAAGACACTTGAAAAAATGACACTCATACGACTTTAATTTACAACTTTAAAATCCAGCTTAGCAGTAGTTTCACATTCAAGACCGTTATATTGTGACCAGAGGCGCTGCATGCCAACAGGCAGGGCAGGCAAGTGCTTTGGGCTCTGAGCCAGAAGGGGGCCTCTGAGGGCTGATCAGCTTTGAATCAAAACAGAGCAGTGACAATGAGGAGAGTTTGCAATGATCGTGTCTGCTCTACGCAGTACTTCCTAAAGGGTCCCCACTCCCCACCCTCAGATCCTTCAGCAAGTAGCTGTGCATCTTACTGAAAACAAGTGAGTGGGTAATTCAAAATGAAAAGAACCTATCCGTCTGGCAGTGAGAAACAACAGAAAAAGAAAAAAACAGGAAGTGCAAAAAAGACATTAAGAAAGTGGTTAGCAATGCAAATAATACAGAAACTAATTTAGCTTGAAACACCTCAGTCTGTCCTGGTCCTGATGAGTCTCACAGTAAGGACACCTGCAATCAACTTGCTTACTGATCTAGCAGGCTGAAAATAAAAACAGTTAACTTGGACAACACTTTTTTTTTAGCTATCAAATCAAAGCTAAGTCCAGCGAAATTTAACTTTCAAGCTAAGAATGCTAAGGTATAGAATTCATAAGAAAACATTTAAATAATGTATTACAAGGGTGCATGGATGGAAATTATTGTATGTTGTGTGCCAGTGGTATTCTTATTTAATTTTATTATCTATGTGTGTACATATGCTCTTTAAACTGTATCTATTTATGTCCTGTATTATGTTGTAAATGTAAACCTAGTGTAATTATGCAGACTTCAGCACATAGTTTAATTTTCTGTATTGGAACCATGTTCGATTATACTGTCTCTGATGTAACTAACTAAATAATGAAGTATACTGTAAGTAAGTAAAATAACGGTGTCAAAAAACATTCAAAAGTAGCCTTTGAGCAATTTAATGTTTTAACAACAAAGCCATTTAAGATTACATTATTGACATGCTATTGTTACAAGTAAACATTCATTCATTTTCTGTATCACTTAATCCAATTCGGGGTCACAGGGGGTCGGGTCTTATCCCAGCAATTAGCAGGCAAGATGCAGGGTACACCCTGGACAGGTCGCAGGTCTATCGCAGGGCCAACACAGAGAGACAAACAACCAGTCATGCACACACTCACTCCTAGGAGGAATGTAGAGTAACCAATAAACCTATAATGCATGTCTTTGGGCTGTGGGAGGAAGTCGGAGTACCCAGAGAAAACCCACTCATACACGGAGAGAACATGCAAACTCCACACAGAAAGGCCACTGTTTCGATAAATTAATAATCTTTCCTCCGGATCATTTTTAAAGTTGCTTGTGCCACCATCACAAGATGGTTGGGTACCGTTTACAAACCAGATAATGGGAACTGTAAGTTCAGACTTCCCACTTTGAATTGATTGTACTGTATGTTTTATACTCTAAAGATTCCTTATGACATGATATTTCATATTTCTTCGTTTTCTATATCAGTTCAGTCATCATTAACCTCCAGCGCATCCATCTCCAGTGTATATACCTCCAGCGCGTCCAACAACGTTGGAGGTGGACGCGCTTCAGTCCACCAACGTTGACCTCTAAAATAAAGTCTGTGTGATGTCAAAATTTGCTGAGCTGAAGGAAACTGTTCATTCAATTATTTACAGTATGAAAGTAAATAAAGTCTCTGAGGAGCGACTGTCAAAGGTTTTCTAGTTACAGCAATGACTACATTTGCAGGTTTACATACAAAATCACCAGCACAAACCAAGACAGTAGATTATAAAACCTGTTGAAAATGCTTGGAAAGATCCCACAAACAGCTTTTAATTAAAAAATAAGTTATAAATGACAATATCATAAATGTAATAAAGCTTAAAAACTGTAGTTACAAGGCTCTCAGTAGAATCAAGTCTCGAGAGCACATGAGAGTTATCAGTATCACCATACACTTATTCAAGGTCTGTCTAATAGACCCAGCAACAGATGCTTCCAAATGTAGATGGAAAGCACACTTAGTTTGTTTCCTCACATTTAAAGACAAAAAGGGTCATTTGTTCATCCAAACTGGCCCATATTACTGCTCCAAAAACAACTTGCAGTATGTGCTTTTCTCTTGAAATCACTTTTACACTTACAAAGCAACTAGAACAGAGAAAATATAAAAAATATAGCTTTTAAAAAAAAAACTAAATTTTTTTGTTGAAGTTGTCTCAGGATGCCATCAATTCTGTTATTGTTATGGCCAGAACTCATTTTCAGTTTTAGTAATAAAATAAAAACTAATGTTTCTTGTTAATGTTAATATTCATTTTCACAAGGTTAACTTTTCTGTGACTTTGAGCACTTGTGCTCTAGTTTTTTGTAATGCTAAATTCTAAACTCACTGATAAATGTAATGCTTGAAAATAGGGCTAGTCGATTAGGCCAATGACTGTAAATATATGGACAGACCATCCGGGAGGTTTGTGAAGAGCTGAAAAGAAGCTCATTGGGAGGTTCCA
>JBBBVU010000001.1:16109803-16120123 GCA_037177055.1 Atherinosoma microstoma | reverse complement strand
TGCTTATCCAGTCTGTACTGCGCTCAACTGGTGCTATGATGCCTTTCTTCTCCAAGTCCTTTAGCTCTTCCTTGAGCGGTGCCATCATAGCTACAGGCACTCGCCACTTTGCTGCTATTGCCTGGATGTTCTCATACTGAACTTTGATCAGCTTCATTGCCTCACTGGCCTGTCTCCCTAGCAAGGGGATCCTGTCATCCTGGTCTACAACTTGGAACTCAAGTCTGTACAGTTTCTCATTTCTTGGATTTCTGAGCTTAACTTTACACTTTCCAAGTGGTTTAAGTCTGGTTTTGTTGTACACCACTAGTACTTTCTCTGACTTTTCCAGTTGTCTGTCTGGATTTAGCAGGTGCCTTGGTATTACATTACAAGTAGCACCACAGTCTATCTGAGAGTCAATCACTTTTTTATTTAACATCATACCTGCAAAGAGCTGATGGCTTTTGCCGTGTGCCTCTTTCACTTGGTTTATGGTCTCTTGTCTTTCTCCCTCGTCCATTATGGTCATGATATCCTCACATGACTCACTTGACTCTGAGATTGTGTTTATTGGTCTGCTTTGCTTACTTTTCTCATGTTTTGACTTACACTTTGAAGCGAAATGATTTTCTCTTCCACACCTTTTCCACTTCTTGCCATAAGCTGGGCATTTGAGCTTGCCTTTCTCATGTAGGTTACCACAATAGTTGCAGTTGAAATCGCTCTTCTTGTCTCTTCTTGGACTTCTTTTCATTGCATGTATTTCTTCTCCCTTGTATAGTTTTGTTGTTCTCTCGACAGTTCTGCTGCTCTGCATATTTGCATGCACTTATCCAGAGTTAGGTTTTCTTCTCTCAACAGTCTTTCTCTCATGGCAGAGCTGTGTGTGCCACATACTATGCGATCTCTGATTAGTGAGTCTTTTGTCACCAAAGTTGCATGTATTGGCCAAAACTCTCAAATCAGTCACATATTTGTCTATATACCCATCTTGTTCTTGGTTTCTGACAAAAAACTTGTAGCTCTCAACAGTTTCGTTAAGTTTTGGATTACAGTGTTCATCAAACAGCGCTATCATGGAACTCACTGTCCTTCTGGCTGTCGTCCTGCCACTCTCCAGCATGGTCAAAAGCTCTCTTCCTCTCTCTCCAAGGAGGTAGTTGAACAACTTTACCTTCGTTGTTTCCTCCGCACCAGGCATATTGAGGTCTGTGTACAATGTGAACTCCTCTTTCCAACTTTTCCATGTTTTCGCCAAGTCCAAAGCTAACGTGGGTGGTGGCTTCAAACCTTCCATTGCGAAGTCCGGTGATCTCCGCCCCTCACTGTTTGTCTCCGACATCAGCCTGTCACTTGTTCGTGCTCAATGGGCTGGGCTAACAGCTAACAAACTAGCGACACTTTTCCTTTGCGGCAAAACTCTCTGCATTGGGTACTTTCATGACCCCTGCCACCATGTTTCATTCTGTTTCTATTCACGTTGTCTTACCTCAACAGAATGGACGTTAAACTGTAGTATCTTAGTCGTAACCTTATTGAACATCAGGTACATACATTTTGCTGTAGCCTGCCCTAGTCCTGGGGAGTGCTACACTCTTTTCAGTCCCCACCGGAACATGTAACAAACAACAACATTCCACTTGACACATTAAGAACCAAAATGAGACTGGTTGAAATGTTTAATTTAAGTGTTCAAAATGGCAACTACACTAATGCACCATTCCATAGTTTAACATAATTTCAAGAGTGTGTAGGAACTTAAATCTTTTTGTGCTTGTATTATCTTTAATTTGTAGGTGGGAAGGGCAGAAAAGCTTGATAATGAAATTTAAATTCTGCCTGGGTGATGATGTCTCTTTTGACTGTGAGGAGCTCAATGTGAAGAAGCACCTGTAAGCCAACTATGGCACCACAACACTGGTGACCACTTCCTGAGAAGAATTATAGTGGAAATGTAGGTCCAAAACAGCAATGGTGAGTTGTTAATTCAGCTGAAATAATCACTTTAAGGGAAATAAATGGGCATCCTGCTTATGACTTAATGTAAGACAGGGCTGTTCATATCCAGTCTACAAGGGCCACTATCCTGCAGGTTTCAGATGTTTCTCTGCTCCAACACATCTGATTGAAATGAAATAGATCTTTCGAACAGCTCGTCAAGTTCAGCACAAGCCAGTTAATGATACATTAATCTAAATCTGGTGTGATCATTCAAATAATTTTCATTTTGAAAGTGAAACTACAACAGTACAATTACTCCTTTCTAAAAGTCCAGCCTAAGTGTATGCTCCTTCTTTTCCCCTTTATAATTAAAACACATGTACAAGTGACAAGGTAGTTAAGGCATGTATCAATACTGAAATATGTAACTTACCAGTTTACGCTGACACCAGGTGCAGACGCCACACAGAGCTACCAGCCAAACAGCACATACTAAGAACGCAACAGACAGCAGGAATACACTGAGAGACACTGAGCCTGAGGAGGAGAGACAAAGACAGAGAAGAAAGAGACAGAGACACATAAAGACGAGGGTATTAGTGCATTAAATGTAACACTTGACCTGTTCTTGAGGTATAAAGTGTAGTCCATTCATGAATCCTCTGAAGGATAAATTATGACAACCTGACACGCACTGGGAAAAGTTTTATTTTAGGCATTTTCACTATTCATCCTTGTCATCTGGCATCTTTCATTAGTGCAACACAGGGAGAAAGTAGAAGCAATGCCGTTGGGGGGGACGGGGGGGACATAAAGACACTGAAGAAGCTTCTTGCTCATGTTCCCTGCATGTTTTAACAGGAAATGTGTACGTCAGGAAGAGATAATATCATAAAGCCAGAAGCCTTGTAATTACCAGCCTCCATTTGCTCTTCTGTCTCCAAATCCTTCAGAAACTGTTCCTGTCTTGACAGATGATTTTTTTTCCAAAGCTGCCTATTTTGATCTCTGTTTTTTTCAGTTAGTGCTTTTCAACCATGCCATTCATTCAGTTATTTGTCTAGTAATTGAAAATCTGAAGACGCAAAGGCAAAACAATGTTGGCAAACAATTATCTCATAACAGCTGCATCCTTTTTGATGAAACACAGTCTATATTTTTTTAAGGTTCTCTTCACCCAAAAGATCTGACTATTCCTGTCATCCTTCAATGTTCCAGGCCATCCCTATTAGAACACCTCCACCTCAAATTGCTGGGACCAATGAAATGTAGAAGTGGACGTATTTTTTAATCCTTTCTTCAGGTGCTTTATGGTTGTCATCCACCTAACACCTGACATACACTCTCAGAAAAAAGTACCTAATTGTACCTTCAGGGGTACAATGGCTTGTCACTGGTGTGGTACCCTCAAAGGTACTGCTATTGTACCCTCATCAGAGGATACTTATTTGTACCTTTGCAGTTTGTACCTTTATGAAGACCATTGTACCTTCTGCTGACCGTCTTGCGCTCTAATTTAAAGGTAGATACCTGTTAGTGACCTCGTGACCACATTCACATACCAATGAACACAGCAGACAAAATGTAGGGTTCAACGTCTTGCCCAAGGAAACCTGGACTCAAACCCCCAACATTCCCAACATGGGGGCAAGTAGGTCTTGCCCCCATCCAGAAGCAATTAAGAGTCTCAGTCCTCACACAGCAGCAGTCCCAGCCGTCAGAGCAGGAGATGTCCACCTCTGCTCCATGACCAGGCTTAAAGCTGCTGCTGGCTGATCCCGCCCTGGTTTACTCTCAGATATTAATGCCTGTTAATGAAGAGTGTGGTCGGAAATATTTAAAAAGTTAAAAGTACTGTAACATGTTGTAGACTCTTAATTAGCTATTAGTTATAGTACTTAAAATGGTACTTCAACTTTAGGTCTGTTCAGTTTTGGCCAGGGATATTTTTCAGATTTCTTTTTCTACTATTTTGAATTGAAATGCAATTAAATGTATTTTTCTAGACATTACTAAAGCTTGAGTTTACAATATCAATGTTTGTGTCTATCATTTGATTCAGTTGTCCACTAAAATCCCTTTGAATTGAATTTAAGTTGCTTTTTGAGGCAATTATTGTTTTTTAAAATGTGATTAATCAAGCTTAATAAATACAAAGCTTCTAGTTAATTAGATTAATAGCTTTAATCGAGTCCCACCCCTAAAGAAAACGTATGTTTTTGTATACAATTTCAGAAAACTTTTTTTTTGCACTTAATCTTAAAATTTGGGAGAAGAAGTTGTAAGCTTGCTTTTGCATTATATTAATCTTGAGTAACACATACAGGAAGACATGAAGCTGGCACTGCTGAAGCGACTAAGAAAAGATGAAATACACTCCAGCTGGAAATAAGAATGGCTCCTTTGAAAGCTTTTAGAGCTGTCAGACCGCCTGTGCCACAAGTCTCAACAATTTTTCACCCAGCAGGTCATAATGAATAGAGCGACTTTAGGATTTAAGGCACTACAATCTTAATTTATATTTATTTTAAACATTGTAGTCTCCAGATGACCAGCCTGCAAGTTTATAGACTTTGCAAGACAAGTTGATCAAGCAAATATACATTGAAAAAATAAAATTAAAAAAAACCCCAAAAGGTTATGTAAGCTATTAACCAATCTATTTTAGTTATAGCTTATGGAGCATAGCTTTTTGGCATTATGAAATTATAAATTCAAGAAATCAAATGTACATGTATGTACTGTATAAGAGCACTGCTGGCCTAGAATATCAGTGCTCTTATCACTCAAATTCCCCTTCAATGCTCTCAAAGCTTGTTTTGCCCTATTACACAGTAGTAATATTAGTCCATTAGTCAGCTTAGTTAGCTAATTTAGTGTATCTTTTTTAACAAACTAGACATTACCACTACCTTACAGTCAGACAGACCACAACAAGGAACAACAAAGGTTGAAATGTTTTTGGCATTAACAAAGATCACATCATCATCATCATCATGAAGTCTTAATAAACAGATGATGCTTTAAAAGCAACCTGTTAACATTTTATAAACTATGTACAATGTCGCAACTAATATAAATGCATAGCACATTTTGTATTCAGACCAATGAAAAGAAAATCTGATTCAAAGCAGCTGTACACCTGACTCTGTATAACATCCACCATGGCAACCAGTCATGACATTTTAAGTGAATTAAAATGACATGACTTGTCCATTTGCTAGAGTATTCATCTGAATATTGGATGTACAATTGTAGGAAACCACAGCGGTTGGTCATATATCATAAGGATTAGAGCTGGAGGAAAAGGAAATGAGCTGCAAAATAAAAATATATCATGAAGGAGTCAGAAATAATATAACAAGAAAGCTTCACTTCCTTTCCTCTTATCTTTAGCTTTATTTCTGGACATTGGAGTTACAAACCATGTTTTGAATATAACTTTGTTTTTTGTCTCTTTGGACATTTGATTGTCATCATCAAACAATTGCAGTGATGCAACTCCTGTTCTGCCAGCTACTGAACTGACAGCATTATAAAGAATCCAAAATCAAAGCTGAATATCTTTTTATTTTTTGTCACATTTAGCCTCATGTTTCTCATTAGTTTATTTTAGGTATTTATGAGATATTGGCACAAGCAGAGGCCCTATTAAATATAATTAAATATTTGCAGTCATTCTGGCAGCTCCACAGAAAGGACATTGGAAAGGACACTGGAAAGCCCTTTATACGTACGGTATATTACATACTGTACTGTGAGCCACCCATCATTTCTTTATATTTTGCTTCCTAGTTTCTTATAATCTTTTAAAGTGGTCTTGGGCAATACTTCCAAAGGCTTTTTGAAGGTCTTTCAAGGTTTTTCATTGGACTTTTAGCTGCTTTTTCACTCATTCCAGTCCTTGTACCTGACCATTTTAAGAGGAGTGTGTTTTATTGTTGTTTGTTTGTTTGCTAAGTTACAGGAGTATTAACTAATATTAACTAGTCCTGTGTTACCAAAACTAAATTATAATGGGAGGAGACATGCATGATAGGCTAATTAGTTACTCTAAATTCTCCCAAGGAGTAGGTGTGTGTGTGTGTGAATAGTTGTTTGTCTCTCTGTGTTGGCCCTGCTACAGACTGGCGACCTCTCCAGGGTGTACCCTGCCTTTTGCCTGATAATTGCTGGGATAAACTCCAGCTTCCCCACGACCCTGAATTGGATTAAGCGGAACAGAAAATGAATGAATGAATGAGATGATAAAACTTATTGGTTGGGCTGTACCTTTTATAAACTGAGCTCAAGAATTGAAAAAATGTATGGGGCACATTGGCAAGAAAGACAACCTGACTAAAATCACATCCCTTTAAGTTAAAAGGACATTCCTTCATCTTGTTATCTGAAGCTGTCCTTTATAAGAGAGACAGTCATGTCAAAATAAAAAGAGTAAAAGATAAAATCTCTACAATAGCACCACCTTCCTAAACCTTGGTCAGTTTGTTCACCAGCCATGCCACTTCATTTGCATAATCAGATATAATCACTGTGAGATGAATTTCAATCATTTATAAAACCAGGTATAAATGTAAATATCAGAGAGCATTATCCGTATAATGCATTCAGCAACAGATTGCATCTCTATACCAGGCATAAATGGAGTCCTATTTAAAGGACATTTTGGCTGTTGACCCATCCTCAGTGCCACCTGTTGTCAAAATCCACTCAGCCACCCATTTCGTGTCAAACCAAATTTTTGCTGTCAAAATTTAGCCCATTCATTCCCTCTTGCCAGTTTTTCTCCATTCATTATCACTCGTGTCATTTCAGATGCTGCCCCACAGTAACCCACTTACTTTTCTCAACAATCTCAAGCACCTAATTCCCCAAACTTCACTCACTACATACATCCCCATTTCTTAATTAGCCTCTTCAGCATTAGCCTCTTCCCAGTTACAATCATTCTGTACTGTATTGTCTAATATTCTGTGTTACACCTAACTTTGCAGTCATTTAAAAAAATCCTGATTCCTTAACACACACCCACAAACACACACACGCATGAATTTATACGTATACAAACACATTTATGTATATACACGTGACTTGTCTAGTTAACCCCATAGACCTGCAGTTCAGCGCCATGTACTACAGCATCCTCCAACCCAGGCTACAGTGAAACATGACCATTTAATGAACATTTAGTGATGAAACAAAAGGAAGTCAGTGTCATGTTTGTTT
Source organism: Atherinosoma microstoma (assembly GCA_037177055.1). Lineage (NCBI taxonomy): Eukaryota > Metazoa > Chordata > Actinopteri > Atheriniformes > Atherinidae > Atherinosoma > Atherinosoma microstoma. Next base: position 16,112,974 of record JBBBVU010000001.1, on the reverse strand, counting down.
TATAATTAGAGTTTTTTTTGTAAATGAGCAAGATCTCAAGTCAGCTGCAAGAAAGTAAGGCCCCTGAAAATGAAATGCTGCTTCTTTGGCAACAGTAGATTATCTTTTCCCTTGTTTCATGTTATTTAATGCCTCCTGTTTCATTTTGAAATACTCTCCACTACTCTTGTTTCACACACTTTTATTTGTGTTCTTGTGCGCTTCCTGCCAGTGTGATTGCCTTCCCTGAGTTGATTAGTTTCACCTGTTCTTTTTTTTCCTTCCTTCCCTTGTGTATTTAGTCTTTGTTTACCTTCTTGTAGTGCTGGTTCATCTCAGTAATGTCAAGCAATACACAGACCTCCTGGTGGCTCTTTTTTTAATCTGTTATATGTTTTTAGGAGCTTGGCCATTGGACCGGCAAAGAAATCTAATTTAAGATCTCATTCTTTTGGCATGTGATTACAGATGTGGGTTTAAAATTGCATAGAGGTTCTGCTTCCTCACTTGTATCACAACAGCCCTCTATATCCTGCTAGTAATCTGTGTGATCTGTGTTGCCATCACTTGAGAACAACATCTTTGCCAGGGAGATTAGCTCATACACTCAAAGACCCCACAAATATCTGGAACCTCTCCTACAGAATGACAATCTGTTTCATTAAAAAATGGAAATAATGAAACCGCTTCAGAGATGTAGTACAAAACCAGATGATCTGAAGACAATTAGATACACCGTTTTGAAATAGCCCTCTTCTGAGGTTCTGTCACCTGTGAAAAAGTCAGCATTTTGGGATAGGAGACTATATTGTCTAAAATAGCCAACGGGTTTGAGGTTTGCGTCACTTTTAAACCTTGCTTCATCTTAGTTTTTGAGGATGTTTAGTTTTCAATCTTTGTTTCACTGCAGTACATTTAGGCAGTAAAAAGTTGCTGGTTCTATTTAGAAAAGGACAGAGCCTTTGAGAAAGACTGACCAACACAGCCCCAACAATACAACCAAATAAAACTACACTGTCTCACAATTTGTCAGGCTCTGATGCAAAAGCTACTGTAAAAAGCTTTGATCTATGCATATTCCAAGGTAATTGGGGATCATTAAAGCTGTTTTCAAAAATAGACAACCACCATGACATTTTCTAGAGGAAACTGAATGTGAAAATTCTCATTCTGCACACCTTATCCTTTCCTGTTGCATTATGCAAAGATAATGTAATGCAGGGATCCTCAATCCTGGTCCTCGAAGGCCGTTGTCCTGCAAGTTTTAGTAGTTTCCCTGCCGCAAAACATCTGATACAGACTCAGACCTGTGCAGAACCTGACGTCAGGTGTGTTGCAGCAGGGAAACTTCTAAAACCTGCAGGAGATCGGCCCTCGAGGACCAGGATTGAGGATCCCTAACACAGCTCATGTGTGAAGGGAGCAGGTAATAGTCTAGTAAATGTACAGCAAGTGAGTGCAAAAACTGAAGACGTTGCCATTTATGCAATTTTCAGTCATAAGACGATGCTTATTTGTAAGAAAGCTAAAATGTGTATGTCATGATATTTGTTTTCTACTTAATTTGTTTATTTACTGTAAGCCCTGATAGTGGTGTTATAAAAGTTCTGTTTAAAAGCTTGTTGACTAGTGCCTGCTGAGCTGATGAAGTGATGTAATGTCAGGTCATGGCAGGTTAAATAAATGTGAATTACATTCAGGTAAACCACCCGCCATGCTATGTTTGGTTTCACACTGTGAACCTCCCATGGATCCAAGAGTAAACAGAAACTCTTTAATAACAACTCAAGCACCACCCCCTCCACACACACACACGCACGCACGCATGCACACACACACACACACACACAATACATTGGTTTATATGTGTAAGTAGGAACAACTGCATAAAGGTTGAAATCATTAAGTAGTAGTCACTAAATGTAATGCACAGTTTTATATTTAATTATAGAGCAACTTTCACGTATATCTTATTATAATTCTTGTCTCCAATTTTCCTACTTGCAGTGTCTATGTCAAAATGACATTATTTTCATGGTAATTATATGATTTATAACACAAATTATTAGAACCACTCAACTGCAAAATAGCCTTCATAAACCTGCTGTTGTCCGTCTTTCCTTATGCAGCCCCTCATAATAAGCCTTCTACTGCTCAGAGTTGCCTTTGATTAATATAGTAATCAGTCTGTTGTCTGTTGGATGTTCTAAATACTGTTGTTCTTCTCAGAGTAAGGACTGATGATGATGATAAACTATAAAACTTCTATAAAGTGCAATGAAGTGCATAAAAGCAGTCTAAGTATGCATAAGTCAACACCAAATGAAAGGAAATTCTTAATCCAGATTTACATTAGTGCTCTGCTAACATTTTCATTTTGCTCCAAATGTGTTTGAGCGATCCTAAACAAACTGTTATACACACATAACCTTTATGACAAAATAAGAAAATGCAAATTATTATCATATAAAAGATTCACTTGAGGAGTTGCATGCGCGGTTGAGTTGAGCTGTGGTGATATCCTGACCTGGCCATTTAATTGTATCACCATCCTTGTTGTTGTTGTTCCCCTCCCTGGGCCGCCACCTTATCGTGATGGAGGGGTTTGAGCGTTCTGTTGATCCTAGTGGCTATGTTGTCGGGGGCAAATAGGTGTCTAGGGGAGGAACCAGACAAAGCGCGTCCCAAAGACCCCTATGATGAGACAGAACAGTGGCATAAGGTTTCCTTTGCCTGGACGCGGGTCACCGGGGCCCCCTCCTGGAGCCAGGCCTCGGGGTGGGGAATGGGGGCAAGCGCCTGGTGGCCGGGCCTTTGGCCATGGGGCCAGGTCGGGCCCAGCCCGAAGAGGAAACATGCCCCCCTACTCCTGTGGACCCACCACCCACGGGAGGGGCTGTAGGGGTCAGGTGCAAAGTGAGCTGGGCGGCAGCCAATGGCGGGGACCCTGGCGGTCCGATCCGCGGCTGCGGAAGCTAGCTTTAGGGACTTGGAATGTCACCTAACTGTCAGGGAAGGAGCCTGAGTTGGTGCACGAGATTGAGCGGTTCCAGCTAGAAATAGCTGGACTCACCTCGACGCACAGCTTGGGCTCTGGAACCTGTGTCCTCGAGAAGGGCTGGACCTTCTTCCACTCTGGAGTTGCTCACGGTGGAAGGCGCCGAGCAGGCGTGGGCATACTGGTTGCCCCCC